>OX387290.1:14294233-14753221 GCA_947562105.1 Shargacucullia verbasci
CTAATGGCCGACTGCTGAGCGTGAGGTTCTAGGTTCGATTCTCGTGTCGGGAAAAGTGTTATTGGGATTTTCTGTATGGAAATTCTCAGTGGCAGCACGGAGTCTGGAACTGTGCCCGGCAGATGGTAATAAACTCGCCCCCTATTACATGGGACTCAATAATAGCATCGACGAAAAGTGGGTGTACAATAATACACCTCTGCCTAACCCTTCGGGGAATACAGGCGATGCTATGTTATGGTATGTTATATTTTTTGTTTTTATTTTTTATACATCGTTAACCCACAGTATCATTTCTTCTATATCGTGGGTACAGTTTACAAATATACATGTCACATACACACACAATCAGACCCTAAACAACTATCTGTAGCTTATACAAATATTAGTTCCGTGCAGGGATCGAACCCGCAACACGTAGCTCAGAAAGGTTATCGTTTAGTCACTGCGCCAACAATGTCGTCAATTTAAACTGGGATTATAAAAACAACACAATCGTCTCGATGTTTCTAATACAGTTTGTAGAATTGAAATAACTATATAAATTTCAGTTTACACTACACTAGTCGTTGTGTACACTTTGTTTTACCATGAAATATAATGTAGGATTTCAATATTCGTTACGTGTTTGATCACGACATTATAGGAACTATTACATCGGCATGGTACGGTCGTTAGAAAGTGCAGTAAACTGTAATGTTCACTGATCTAATATACGAGTGTCATGCAACTCATTACACGCGCCAAAGAACACCATAATACATGGGGCTATGTGAATATATGTGTTTGTAAACGCACCCATGATAGAGGAATTATTCCTAGTGTGGAGTAACGTAAATATATATATATATGATGCCTTATGTATTTATAATAATAAAAAATTATAAATAAAATCATCATCATCATCATCATCATCAGCCAGAAGACGTCCACTGCTGAACGAAGGCCTCCTCCAAGGGAGGGATTTGCCATAATCCCCACGCTTGGCAGGCGGCTTGGGGATCGCAGTGGCTCACCGATTAGTGAGAGGACGCTGCTGCCCATCCTCCGGTGTCTGGCCGTAGTTTTAGGACGTATCCGGGTCAAATAAATAAAATAAAATAATGTAATTTCAGACAACATAGGAACCAATATAAAGTACCCGATATGTTAAAAATATATAATTTAAAAATAAATAAATATTATCCGGCATTGTAGGCCACATGTTTGCCGCAGTAATGCCGAATGTGAGGGCAGTCCAACCTGCCAGCGATCAACGCCAGGGCGATATTGGAGCTGGACCGCACCCTGCGTACCAAGGACGCACACTGCTTGCGCATGATGCTGTGAAAACAGTCGGTGTGAGCTTCCGCAAACATGCCCGAGGCACTACAGAAGCGGGGCAGCCCCAGTACCGCCCTGAACGCGTTGTTGTACTGGACACTGAGGGCGCTGTAGCTCCCTTGCGTGTAGTTAGTCCACAGACTGCACGTGTATAGTGATGTACAGTATGCTTTAAAGAGCGTTATCTTCACTTCAATTATCAAATCTGGGAACTACCATATTGTTTAATGGTCCAATAAAGACTTCTCGACAAAATAAATAATAATATGCACATTTTGTTCCTAACCAGACGTCGAACAGTCTCTCTGCCACAAGTAGGTTTCACGATCACTTATCAATAATGTACGTGTGATATAATCGGCGACGTGCTCGCAAATGGCTGCCTGTGCGTGTTCCATTATTATACAATCAGTTACGTTGTGTTGATGGGATATCTACGTGTCTTTACACGACTTGTACGTGACGTATTGTGTTGCGCTACCACGCTCTATGGAGGAGGAAAATATATTGTAGATTGTGGTAGTAAAATATTAAGTTTGTTGAAGAAATACGTTACTGTAGTAAGAAAGTATGTAATAGGGATGAGCATCATCCCTTTGTAATCAGCTAATATTTTTCTTTCCTGAATTGACTCCTTCGATACTCACAAGATGATACTTCCGAATCAAGAAAGAAAATACATCACGTACCACCCATAATCGGATTTCCAGACCTCAAATCCGTCCAACAATCACCACAGTGATTTGTACAAGTAAGTACGTAAGTACAAGTGTACAAAGTCGTTGAACAAACAGTTTGTCGAGCGGCTAGCGACCGAGTAAACTAATTAGCGCGCCCTTCCATGTCGGTATTAAACCTCTTTGTTTCTCCTTTGTTCGTTATAACAGGGTGGGCCACTGTGTACACGTGCCTGTGTGTGTGATGGAATTGAATGGAAGCTGAATGGGTTTGTTGTATTGATTAATTGTGATGAATTGCATGCATCGGTTTTATTTTATACTAGCTGTGCCCGCGACTTCATTCGCGTGGATGTCGGAACTTAACAATGTATTTTTTAGTGAGACCAAATGCACTTAACCCTATTTTTTTCTAAAATAAAAGAATTTTTCTAAAATAAAAGTAGCCTAAGTTACTCCTTATTACATCAGCTACCTGCCAATAAATCAAAATCCCGTCAAAATCGGTCCAGCCATTTCAGAGATTAGCCTATACAAACAGACAGACAGACAGACAGACAAAAATTGTAAAAAATGTTATTTTGGTGTATGTACCGTATATATATTCATATGCATGTAGTAAAAAACGGTTATTTCAATATTACAAACAGACACTCCAATTTTATTTATATGTATAGATGTATAGATTATGGTGGTAGTATGGTGTTTGTTATAAAATTAATGTAGTTTATACTTAAGTATTGTTTAAGTATTGATATAAAGTGTATTAAAATAATATGTGTACAATATGTTAATAGTAACGAGGAAAATAAATTATAATTACTTCGATTGCTAAAATAACCCTGTGTAAATGATTTCTGGAATTGAAAACTTCATGTTACGAATAGTGATTAGTTATAAAAAATACTTTGGACAAGTTTGACGGCGCTCGCGCTGGAGGATTTAATCTTCAGTTGAAACTAGTTTAAAAGTTCAAAATCAAGAGAGAGGGAGACACTTTCCTTTATAAATATTCAATCGCTTTTTTTTTTTCAGAAGACATCGATGGAATTATTAGTCAGAGCAGCCATACTCAAAGTGTACTCCGCGGAGCCCTATTATAAGGCTCCGCAAAGTCTCTGTGATCTGGAAATACTGATCACTCTTTTCACAGTCAATTCTCTTCTTGACATCATTGCCTGACATCAAACAATTGATGAAAAGTAACAAACAATTTCATAGTTCCCATTAGATGCTAATATTAATGTCAAGTCATATGATTATTAATAAAGAGTACACATAAAACCAGTTTTTGTTTATTATAGGGCTCCGTCAAGTATTTTGTTTTCCAAAAGGGTTCCGTCGCCAAAAAAGTTTGATAAGTCTGAGTTAGAGTTAGCTTCAGCACTATGCTAGTGATATAAATTGGGGGTAAGCAGATGGAAGAGCGGTGTAACGTTGCGGCAAAATAATGGAATAGAGCCACTCTAAAATGTGTAGCCATGTGGGTCGTATCGTGACCCGCGCCTCGGGTGTGGAGGCAGTGTCGGCGACTTGCAGGCACCACACCTACTCTCTATGTTTTTTCGTAAGAGGTCGACTGGCAGGCGAATACGCCTGCACGTATATTAAAATACTTGTATTGTAGAGGCAAAAAGTATGCGTAAAAATATCTTACGGCCTATCTAGACTGAAGGATAGGAATAATTATATCAGTAGAATACTCAACGAGCTTATTATTATTATTTTCGTTTATTTCAGGCAACTTGACCCATACAAAAAAGACGGACCCCTTTCTCAGGGTACAGTTTACAGACATATGTAGGTATATGTCGCATGCACACACAACCAGGCCCGAAAACAACTATCTGTAGATCATACAAATATTTGTTCCGTCCGGGGATCGAACTCGCGACACGTAGCGCAGAAAGCTAATCGCTTAGGCACTGCGCCAACCGTGTCGTCTATATTGTAAATACAAACCCGATCAGTTGAGTTCAAGAATACCACTGGTGTCAGTATATATGTATACTGGTGTCAGTATACCCGCTACAACTGTGCCCTCACAGCTAGTTCAACTAACGACCAGTATAATGATGAAACACGCGCGCACTAATGCTTCACAAATGGCGCACTACAGTTATTGCACTTGTTGTTACAGAGTGTACACTCGCACCTGTCACAAACACCTGATTCATGATAATGGATAGGTTTGTTTTAAAACTTGTATTACGTAGTACGTTCTGTGTGCTAGTGTCTGTTAATAGCAAGTATGTTAATATTGTTAGTGTGAATTGAAGAAAAACGAATGTACTTACGTTGAAAAAATTTGAAATTAACCTTTTGTACCTACTCCATATGTTCTCAGCGTTTCCACTAACATTTGCACTAAAAATAATGGCTGGCTAATTGGTCTAGTGGTCGCAAGCGAGACCGCTGAGCTTAAGGTCCTAGGTTCGATTTTACGGGTCGCCAAAGTGTTATTGGGTTTTTCTGTATGGAATTTCTCAGTAAAAGCATGGAGTCTGGAACTGTGCCTGGTAGATGACAATAGGCTCACCCCCTATTATATGGGACTCCATAACGGCATCAGCAAAATGTAGGTGTACAATAGTACATCATCATCATCATCATCAGCCAGAAGACGTCCACTGCTGAACGAAGGCCTCCCTCAAGTGGGGGGGTTTGCCATAATCCCCACGCTTGGCAGGCGGCTTGGGGATCGCAGTGGCTCACCGATTAGTGAGAGGACGCTGCTGCCCGTCCTCCGGTGTCTGGCCGCAGTTTTAAGACGTACCCGGGTCTGTGTACAATAGTACACCTCTGCCTAACCCAGTAGTTTTCGGCATTGGAACTCAATTGGCTTATATTATCCATTAATTGAAAGACTAGAGCCACAAGAAGAAGTACCTAAGTTGTAAACCAATATTGGTACAGCAATAAATTATTAGTTCGATGCAGAACTATCACCTGTTACATTTCTCAGGGCATTACACCAGTTAATTGTGGCAGACATCAACTGGTGAAAATTTTCTCATGCTTACTTTATTGATCAGTGGCCTCAGTGGTACCTGGTCAAATATCTTCACTTTTATAAGAATCAATAAAGGACCAGCCAACATTAGCTCTTCTGATGCATTGGGTTTGGCTGAAATATCAAAATTTCTCTCCTTCCAAAAACTTAACTTTAATTTTACCCATAATTACCATAGTTTTCAAAATAATAACTGTTCATAGTTATAAAGCAATTTGCTTATAAATACCGCCTGTGTATTTGGTACAAAGACGGGTAAATTGCTTTGGTAATTGAATTAAATTCATGACTTGATATTTTCTGAAGCTTTCAGTGTAATTAGTATCTTTGTATTCATGTTTTATTTCAGTGTATAATCATCTATTCATAGTTTATTTGTTATAGAATCCTTGCTGTACAGGGATTTTGTAATGTTTTACTTTTTCTGTTCTTATAAGTTTCGTAGAATGCAGTTGTTTAGCTAGTCGAATCTTTGTTCAATAATTTGTTGCCCTGCAACTAGAGATTGCTTTAGAGATTGATTGATGTATGCTTTTTTGTTCTCGTTTTATCAGAAAATTATGGATTAATTCGAATAATATATTATTAAATGAACTATGTATTTTCATCATTAAATAATATTTAAAATTTCATTTACATTTTTCAACTGAGTATATTTTGGGGCTTATGTTCGATGGATCGATGTGTGGGGTGAAGCCGTAAATACCATAGTCTTGTCTTGGTTTGCGGGCAAAACTACACAACAAGAACCTTTTGAGTCTCGCTTAGCTAAAGTATTCTCACTTTAGCTAAGCTACCATATTGGCATACAATTACCCATGAACGTAACATACTTCCCTCGTCAGGGCCTGTTGTTCCTTCCTCTCAATAGATTTAAAAATAAATCATTAATGTGTTCTGGATAAAAGGGTATGCCACTTACTATTATTTCTTAATTATTCTGTTTAGTGTGAAAGTATAGTGTATATAATAAGTATTTAGTAAACTATATTTTAATCTTTATCATACGTATAAATAAACATAGATGTTCTAATTTTATATTCATATTTTTTCTAATTTCTGTATTAAATTACACATATCTACCTAAGACAGGCTGACTAATGTAATAAATAGATAAAGATCAAATGTCTCCTGTTTCAAATGAATTGAATTATCTTGATTGAATGCCTCCTCTATTAATAAATAAGTATCGTCTCATAGTTAACGTTTCGCAGTAAGTAATTAGAGGGGAGAATAACGACTTATAGACTATTTGGCTTGCAGTACAACTTCAATTGTAGATACGATAATAGCTTATCATCTGGAATCTGTAGACTGCCTTATTCGTCTAGTGGTCAAGTGGCAAGCGCGACTGCTAAGCGTGAGGTCCAAGCTTCAAATCCTGGATCGGGCGATATGTTATTGAGGTTTTCTGAATGGAAACTCTCAGTAGCAGCACGGAGTCTGGAAAAGTGCTCGGTAGACGACAATAGGCTCGCCGCCTATTACATGGGACTCACTATCGGCATCGGCGAAATGTGTGTGTACAATAGTACACTTCTGCCTAACCCTTCGGGGAATACAGGCGTCCTTAGTAATTAATCATCGAAAGTTTAAATTTCAACTCCACTGTGACTATTAGGACGTAGATAGTTTCTCCTCAACACTGGAAAATATATAGTTTTCTATCTAACTTGTTTACGAGCTCATAAAAGAACAGTGCTAATCTACGACTGTCCAAAGGCCCCAGTCATATAAATTAGCATAACAATGTAACCTGCGCAAACGTCGGCCACATTTCTTCCTAATAGCTTCCACAATAGTCGTATAAAACGGCAGCTCATTTTACTTTTCCTTTGGCTCCTCCATTATTCAAAGTTGATGAATTTTAAAAACTCAACAAAGCAAAGGTAATAAAAAGGAAGTTATAAATTCGGGTGGTGGAGGACGCGCGAGCAAGGTGCGGGCCCGTGCGGTGCCGTGCGATGCCGTGCGATGCCGTGCGGTAACAGATTTTGTTGTTTTAGCTTAGTTAATTATACGGATGTTTTTTTTATAATTATAATGGGCAGCAGTATTCTTTGTGTGCTAATAATACTGATTGCCATGCGTGGTAACCTTACGATCGATTATCCTGGTGGTATCGCAAGAGACCTGTGTAAAGTAGCGGAAATATGCACATAGCAAATAATATAACAAAAATATCGGTGGAACATGAAAACTTTGTGTGAGAAGGCCCTAAATAAAATTGAACTTAGATACACGGAAACGGCGCAACAATCCGCAAGTCATCACGACGCACACTTGCGGCTACGTTTTGCGAATGTGGCGGACTGCGACATTGTGCGGTAACGTGCGGTAACGTGCGGTTAAGGCCAGGTGTGGCGAGGTGACTACTACTGCGTCGTGTCGAGTTGAAAAGCGCTGCGCAAGGAAGCGAAATTTATTCGTTATTCCGACATCCTTTGTTGGAGGTGTTTTAAGTTATTTGGTGAGACGTGCGGTTTCCTCTTCATAGAAGTTATATTCCTCACTGAAAGTTTAGTCTTAAATCTTTACTTTTGAATGTTTAGAACCGCTTTTAATATTTATTATATAACACGGTATTATTAACTTTATACATTTATTCTCCAATAGAACAAACGATAAAACATTTATTAGGTTCGCTGTAGACAAGTTCATGGTCTTATGGCAACAAAATGGTCGTAGGTATATCGCGGAATGGCGAAAAACGATGGCAATAACGGTTTATGTGCCATTATGTTGCGAAAATTGCCGTCTTTATTATATCTATACTGACTCAGAAATAGTGGAAAAAAAATTGCCTGCGTGTGCGCGCTTCGTTACAAAGTAGCACATAGACGGGCAATTTACATAAATCGACAGTTGCTTTCTAGTTTTGTCATCGACACTGAGTATGTCAAAAGATTTTTTTCTGTTCAGTGCCTACTCGACTCATTTGTAGCATTTAGCGGCATCGCTTGTAGCAGTGGGCAATGGTAAATGGATTCCCAAACATCTCACCATATAATAACTAACAGTTTAAGACTATAGTTTAGCTAATAATTTCATACAAAATGCGTTAACGTTTTTACTCCACTAAACATTAGCTGATTTTTTTTTATATGTTATAGACACAAGTAAAAACTAGGGCGTCACGTTTTTGATTTTTTTGATATTGTTTATAGAGATTAACCTTCTAAATGCCCCTTCCTTGTACTTATCTCGTGATAATGATAAAATTATGAAAAAAAAAAAAACAAAACATGTCGACCTAGTTTATAGCCTAACAAAACGATAGAGACAGAGATAAAATCAAATTAATTTGTTAAGATTTAGATGTAGTAAACGTTAACGCCCTATTTCAAGACAATTTTGTCAGAAGCCGGCAGCTAAACGATACTCTTAAGTCCTATCGCCGTTTTAATTTATTGCGAGACAAGACTATCTTGTCAAGTTCTTTCAATACTAGGCACATGTATAAGTATTATTAATAGATATTATTTAGTATTCGTATCGTATAATACAACATGATCATACAAAACGTTTATTATACTAGGAAGCTGCAACTCATAACTCGTGAAGTTATGAGGCGGCGTCGCTTTGATGCTGACGTCATAACTTGGCTGGCTAACTGACCCGCGGCTCTTCTTACCAGCTCTGTGTGAACAGAGCATATATGGAGCGGAATTTTGCTGAAATTATAATTAAACTAGCTTCCGCCCGCAGCTTGGACCGCGTGGTTTACGAACCCGTACATTTTTCCGGGATAAAAAGTAGCCTATGTGTTATTCCAGACTACAATCTATCTCTGTGCCAAATTTCATCCAGATCCGTTCAGCCGTTCGGGCGTGAAAGAGTAACAAAGATCTACCCATCCTCACAAACTTTCACATTTATAATATTAGTAGGATAGGATATTTCTTGGTTTGATTCACAGGGAGCGCTGTGTTATTGATTTTTTCTAATATGAAATTCACGGTACCAGGCTTTGTGTACTGTGTCATGACGGCACGGTTGGCGCAGTGGTTGAGAGATCGACTGCTGCGCTACGTATCGCGGGTTCGATTCCCGCACGGAACAAATATTTGTATGATCTACAGATAGTTGTTTCGGGTCTGGGTCTTCGTGTATGTAAATACACACCGTGCCTCGGAAAGCACGTAAAGCCGTTGGTCTTGCGCCTGATCTCTATCCGGTCATATCGGATTGCCGTCCCATCGGACTATGAGAGTGAAGGAACAGAGAGCACTTATGTTTGCGCACACACTTGTACTCTATAATATCTCCCGCGTAGTTGGCTAATCTCCGGTGAGATTGGCCGCCGTGACCGAAATCGGTCAGGAGGACATTATTATTAATGTGTCATAGCATTGAAATCTATGAACACATTTGCCTAACTCCTTGGGGAACATAGGTGTGATTTTATGCTTCATATAAATTATTTATTAGTTTTGTTCCAATGGTTTATAGAAAGGAAACAATTCGCTTTCGTCGCTTATTTGCACCGTAAATAAAATGTTGAGCTGCTATTTTCTGACGGCAACATTTTTTCAAAACTAGCTAACAGGTAGTTTGTACCTAGCGCTTTTACGAGCTAGATAATAAAGCCATGGAGTAGCTTTATGTTCCTTACTGCATTTCTTTTATTCCAATTCCCAATAAAGCGATTGCAGATAGGTACCTAGATGCATTATCAATGATATTGGAGTTCGAACACTTTTTTGTAACATTTTTTGATGTGTTCGATTTCTTTACGGACTTTTGTTACTGAACTACTGACTTTTATTATGTGTTAACTTTTGTTACTGAACTACTGACTTTTATTACTTTTAATAATTAATGATGTTGATTGATAATACAGTGCTTTTAACATTCTCTATAGTACATCCATGGTTATTCAATTGCAGTCTAGCACGGGTTCTAATAAATATGTAAAAAACATTACTCAAAAATACACACATAGCATCACACCTGTATTCCCCGGAGGGTTAGGCAGAGGTGTACTATTTGTTCGTCATTTGTATACGAACAAAATGTTGGTATCATGGTCTCATGTAATAGGGGGCGAACCTATTGCCATCCTCCGGGCATAATTCCAAATTCTTTGCTGCTACTAAGAATTTCCATACAGAAATACCCAACAACATTTTGCCCGACCCGGGAATCGAACCAAAGACCTCACGCTCGGCGGTCGCGCTTCGAACCACCATATTAATTATTTTTTTCTCCTCTACATACTTTAGGCTTCATTCAATGAGAAGTGAGGACCAGTCAGAGAATATTGCAGCAGCTTCACACCAAACTATTTCAAGCATCAATGAAAGTCAATGTTCCTTGAGTGGCACGTACTACTCATCCTCTTTAACAAACCGGTATTCCCAAAATTATCACTCTAGGCCACGCATGCGCAGTAGACGGCGTTAAGTCGATACTAAGTATTTCGCAGTTATCATCATAACTAACACTGGTAAACATGAGCATCCTTACAGCGATAGATGGGGTGACTTTTTACGTACTATACAGTGTTATGGTGACGATGGTGAAAGTCAAATGAATTCTCCATTGTATGTCACATGCTCAACCTTCATAATACGGCCCCATAGACTTGAGCATGCGCAGATAGACGCAAGACTAGACTTATTCTATAAAAAAAAAATACTCTGCTTAAACACGTACGGTTTACATACATAAGCGTCAAATGCACACACATCTGTAGGCCACACAAATATTTGTTCAGTTCGAGACTCGAACCCACGAGTACAGAAAGACCTCGCCAGCAAAAGCGCCAAACGTCGTAATCGTATTTCTTAAAATTCTCTATAGAGTGTTACAAACTCATCCCTCATAACACTCCAGCATAGTGAAGACCACGCATGCGCACTACGCCGCGTGAGTCGATATAAATTAATAAGCAGGAATGAGGCACCGTATTCACGGTTTATGACAAATAAATCCTTGTTTAGGGCTGTTCACAGTATTTATGTGGCTAGATTGTTTTCTGACTAATGGTTTATGTTTGTGTTAATTTTATTGGCGAGTTTCGTTGTTATGTGTTTTAGGTATTAGTATCACGTTATGTGGTGCAATTAACAAGATTCTTAGCATCATCAACGTGTTATATTGCTCGTTTGGGAAACTTAAACGGATTTTTTTTAACTTTTCCCCACACTATGATTTCTCCTGTATCGTGGGTACAGTTTACAGACATACATGTCACATACACACACAACCAGACCCGGAACAATTATCTGTAGATCATACAAATATCTGTTCCGTGCGGGGATCGAACCCGCGACACGTAGTGCAGAAAGCTAATCGCTTAGCCACTGCACCAACCGTGTCGTCAAGGTATGATTTTGTTCATTTTGTTTGTTGGGTATTACGTCTGACCGCCGTTTCAGGTAAGCGACGATATGGCCTAGTATGTAGCACGCAAATCTATTTATACATTACTAGGAGACCCGCGCGGCTTCGTCCGCATTAGGAACGACACTACATTAAACTACACTACACAGTACACTACACTACACAGTACACTACACAGTACACTACACAGTACACTACACAGTACACTACACAGTACACTACATAGTACACTACACAGTACACTACACAGTACACTACACAGTACACTACACAGTACACTACACAGTACACTACACAGTACACTACACAGCACATTACACAGTACACTACACAGTACACTACACACTATACTACACACTACACTACACACTACACACTACACTACACTACACACTACACTATACTACACTACACTATACTACACTACACACTACCCACTACACACTACACACTGCACACTGCACTATACATTACACTGAACACTACACTACACTACACACTATATAAACCTTCCCTGGACTTCCACAAATATTTCAAAACTAAAATTAGCCAAATCGGTTCCGCTGTTCTCGAGTTTTAGTAAGACTAACGAACAGCAATTCATTTTTATATATATAGATAAAGGTTATATTATTCTTACCGCTTCACTCCCGAAATTCACCTCCGAATCCTCTCACCTGTAACCTCCGGAGGATTATGTAAAGATGTACATCGGTACCTAACACGTCGCAGATTCTCAATTTTCGTCGTTTGAGTTAGAATTTTAGAGCAAGAAATTATAATACAGCAGTTTGCTAAATTAGAAGTCAACCTAGGGCCTCACAAGCGCACAATTAAACAATTAGAGCAACCGAAGCCAAATAACAGTTTTTAGAAAGTTTGTCTGTATGTTTGTACACGCATCACGAAAAACTACTGCATGGAATTGGATGCAGTTTTCACCGATGTATTGCTAGAGGTTTGTCTTAAGAGAGATCAGAAGAGGGCAAAAGCTAATCTAAAATATTATTATATTTGCAGCCACAAATGAATAAAAAACAAAAGACGTGTCGCTACATAAAATACAAAGTGAAGCACCCAGGTATGCCTCTTCTCTTGTACACACATGCCTCAATAACTCACACATTTACGTCTTGAGGAGCCACAGTGATCGACCCCCATTTCCCAAGATAACATAATATACACACGCATTTATTAGTTCAGGTTGTTCCTCTATTCTAAAAAGTGTTAAGGCGTTAAAAATAGTGTTCAATTTACAGTTTATAGGACAACTAGCAACCGTTTTTATCTTTTCTGTTGATCATCCTTTTTTTTTTTTTCGTACAATGCCTCGATTCTCAACCCTGTGCGCCCAAGTTGGAGTCGGGGACCCCATTTACGTGCAAATCACCACTTAGTTCGCTCATACGCCTGCAAAATAGCGTAATCTTTTAACACCACGCTTTTTTGTCACGAGGGAATATGTACAAACTTACGTAAACTAAATAAGCATGTACTCGTAGGTACTTAGGTGGAGGGACTTGCGATGCGTACATACAATAAAATAAATTATGATTCTTTTCACGCCCGTCATGATTGAATTTATTTGGTTTACAATGCATAAAATAAAGTGACTTTCTGTACGAAAGAATAAGTAGTCCTAGTCCCGCCCTATTGGAATTCTCTTTTTAGCACTAAAATGTCATACAGTAAAAGGCCGAAGATACAAGAGACTGGTAAAATAACCCATTATCGAGCATTTTTTTTGCATACTACCATGAAACAAGATGGCTTCCTATTTTGAATTAAATTTAGACAAAACACAATTTGTATCCATATTAAAACTTTTTCTGCATTCACCACCCTCAAATAAAATATTATAATGAATCGTAGTACAACATCTCTTTCTTACGAAGACATCATAAAGAGACGAAGTTGTTCGTAAGTTTTGATAAATAAGCTAAAACAAAGCGTGTAACTGTATACAGGGTGGGCGGCGCAACGCCCGCGCCGCCGGCTACCAGATATTTGGGTTTCAAATGTAATAACAAATTCTGTTATTTATAATAAGTTGTAACAGAAAATGTTGGGGAATGTATAATTTATTTCGTTCATAAATTATTTTTTATTTAATGTGGAAATAAAGAAGCTTTTGAAGTTTATAGGACATAGTAAGTACAACAATTTTTAAATCTAAGAACGTGACTTATTTATTCACTCAACTTCGACAAAGTGACTATCTAGAATTGCTAAAGAACAACTCCTATTTGCAAGCAATAATTTCATATGTAATAAAAATTTATTGAGTGACATTAATTTTCAAGAATACCTCTATATATTGTATATTTTTTTACGATCATGACATGTGTGTCTTTTATAATTTAATTTCACCAACGCAACGAAACAAGAAAAGATCTTAGTATCCCTTTAATTCCAACGTACACCTTTAACTTCGGAAGGTGTTAAAGTTGGCAAAGCTGGCTACTATTTGACACTCGGGACAAAAGCCTTGGTAACTTACAGCTGTACACTGCGGGTTTTGTGAACTTTCTGGACGCGGAGAAACTGACACTCGTCCGCATTGTGTTAGAATATAACTATCTCATTGTTGTACGTGTATGCTATTATGTGTATGAAAAATAAGATTTACAATAAGCAAAATTATTAATTAATATTTCTATTATTTACATCTACACTGTATGGTAAAGTTGGGACCCATACACAAATTACAATCCTTAGAAGCGATCACCACCATAACAACGACAACGACAGTGAACGTGCTTTTACAAAGATGTATATATAAAGATAAGTACACTTATTGCACACCACAAAGTTATTCGGAAACATACCTATGTTTCCGAATTTATAATATTATGAATTTATATATTCCGTAATTTATATACCTATATAAATTACAATTAACATGTACAATGGGCGGCCTTATCGCAATGTTTCAATCTCTTCTAGGCAACCGTAGGATGGAGAGAAGGTGCCTAAAGCGTAATTCTCTCTCTATATACAATAGGCACATTTCTACTAGTTTACCAACTAATATTGTTAATTCTATGTAAAAAATCTTCTGGACACCTTTAACACAATCCTTTGATGACGTATTTGATGGCCTATCTTTGTTGCAGGGACTCATGTGTTTCCTTACATTTGGTCAGTTGCAGGCAACTCGGCGAAATGCTCAATTGGTTGGAGCACCAGTTGCTTGCTGACGTCAGAGCTGCAGGGTCAGGGTCGGTCCACGCGTCCCGCGACCTGGACGCAGCTGAATTTATTAGGAACCTAAATATTTCACAATAAATCAGTTTCACTGGCAACTAACGGAAAATGGTCGCTTATAAAATTATATATACATATATATCGCTTATAAAAAGCTTAGATGGATATTAAATATATTTTAAAATTCATTTTTTATAAAATACTAGCTTCAGCCCGCCTATTCGTCCGCGTGATCTACATATATAATTTATAGCCTATACCACTCGGGGATAACGTTGCTATCTATCGGTGAAAAAATTTTCAAATTCGAATCATTCGTTCCGGAGATTACCCCCTACATACAAACAAATTTTACCTCTTCATTAATATTAGTATATAGATTCAGTCCGTAGAGAATTGTACCTGTGTTTTGTTTTTTTAGATACAAAGGGATTGGATGTTATTCTGAAGTCTTTTTTAACGCTATTTCTTGTTCTCTACTATTATAGGAAGGGAAGTGGCGAAAGGTCTCCTCACTATATATTATTTACGGTATAGTGTGGCACAATAGCAGGTCAAGGACACCCGCATTATTCCCGACCGCAGGTTTCACTCAAAATACAACGACACATCTGTACCTACTACAAAAAGTATCATCGACGTGGAAACATCTCTTGCGGATCAGGTTTTTAGAGGTTTGCTTTGTCCCGATGGTACAATTCTGTCGCGATGCTGAAGTACTTAAAAGCGTAGCTAAATAAACGAAATTCTCCTTTACCATGTCCATTGTAGGACCTAGGAGCAAAATGGATAATCAAGCTGACTTGACAAGCAAACAGTCTCAGGTTTTCTTCAGATATTTCGCCCTTATAACGATGCTCGGCTGGGTAAACGTATACAGGGTGATTATGAAGAATAATAAAAGAGATTTTAAAGGAGTGTCCATGGAGTTTCTCGGCGGTTCTACCCCATAGGACTAACTTTTTGGAAACGTGCAACTAGAGTCCTAACGTTTTAAAGGTGCCTGAGATAGGTTTATTTGAAATTCACATTTCTGTTTTATTCTATTCTATTAAATACTGGTCATCACTAGTTTGTGGTCATTTTATAAGTAGCCTGTAAATATATTAATTGGAAACGATGTATTTCCATTTGATGTTTACGAGCTAATAATATGAGGAACTTCAGTAAATATCAATTACGGTACCGCGGTGCAATTATAGGTCAAGGGCGGTACTCCCGCATCCCGGGAGGCGGCGGCGGCGCGCGGCGCGGCGCGGCCCGCTCGATATCACATCGTTACTTCAATACTGCGTTCATTCATACCTAACAGGTGTATTATACAAAAGTATCACCAGCAGATATCCTGCTATAAACATTCCCGTGATTCGAACTTCGTGAACATCGTGATTGTGATTAAGACATTATCTTTATCTGTTATATAATATGGGCTTATATGACAAATAGATGGACGCAACTTACATAATTATAAAGTGATTATTACATCGTGTTTACAATCAGAAGACGTGTCGGGTGTTCCTTGGCAATGTAAGCGGGGGACTTAATGATTAAGCAGAAAGCAAAATGAAGTAAAAAGGAAAAGTTTAGTTTAACAACTCACAGCACTACGAATAGCTCCACTGTACATAACATTGGATTCATAATATTTTCTATTTCAATGTTTTGCATTACATAAACATATGCAGTTCTATAATAAATAAACACGATACAGTTATTACCCGTTTCTAAATTGATCTCTAAATTGGCGTGAACAACATCTTATCTAAATAGATATCGACTTGATAAAACAGACGTAGTAAATCCAAAATGGAAACTATACAGCTTGTGTATTATGTATATTTTATAGAATAAGATATAAGACAATATAAGATAGCATCAAGGAAACAGGACGACGCGCGTACCGTGACCTGTTTCAGTGTTACAGAACAACAACATAGCATCACGCCTGTATTCTATGAAGGGTAAGGCAGAGGAATACTATTGAACACTTACTATTGATGATATAGGTGACCCCTATGACCTACCGGCAAAATTCCAAACTCTAGTTTTTAAATTGAGGATTTTCTAACAGAAATACTAACACTTTCCGATCCGAAACACCAGGTCTTTACACTCAGTAGTCGTGGTTCTGACCAATATGCCAATGAGGCTTTATTGTTCCTTTTAACTGATATACCTATGAGTACGATAATACATAAAGTCACCATAGACAAGTACTAGTTCTTCGTTGAAAATGACAATCAAAGCAAAGTTGGTATAGATAGCGGAACAAAAAAAAATTGCAAGATTGTCCAAAAAAAAGGATTATAGAGATACTGCCAGTTTTATTCAACGTGTACCATAATTGTCATTATGTTACGATAAGTATTATGAGATAAATAATTTTACACAAAAACAGACCTTGATATTGCCGGGAGGACTATCTACTCACTATACGCGGTATGTACACTACGGTTGAACAAAGGAGTCGCCGGGGTCACCGCACCAGATATACTCGTAGATGTGTTTTCATAAAAATTATAAATATGAAAGTTTGTTAAGATGTTTGTTATTTGATTACGCATAAACGGCTGAACAGATTTGGATGAAATTCGGCACACAGATCGACAATTTCCTAGATTAATACATAGAAACTTTTCCATGTTTATGAATTGGTTCCTAGGATATAACTGGAACTGCTATACAACTTACTTGTAATTTATTTTTTTGTGTGAACGTAGCCTCACTTTAGGAATAATTACTGTATCGTGGGTACATTTACAAATAAATATTCACATGCACAAATACCCAGACCCGGAACAATTATGTCAAACCCGGGAATCGAACCTGCGACACGTAGTGCAGCAATCGATCGCTCAACGACGGCGCCAACTACGCTGTCAATATTAATGGTATACATCCAGAATTTCCTGAAATAATTCCATCTTAATCTGGCAACCCAGTATACCTATCTCGTCAGTACCTGAGCTGCTGTAGGTATAGCTAAGTATTGCTGCAGGCGAGCGTCAAGGACACGAGAGGCCGCGCGGCGTCGGCGTCCCGGGCCGACCCGGCTCTTTCAATGTTACTGAAGAGGGTTACTCTTATACTATGTACCTGTATTAACTTACGCTAGTAAGTTCATTGGTTTATTTTTAATGAAGATTTGTGTGAGGATTAGCTTGAAAAGGTGATCGATTTTATATTCTTTTTCTTTTGACTTGTCGGCACGAGCTCGTATACTGAAAGTTTAGCCAGTCAGCATGATGGCAGCGAGGCTGATGGTCCTGGGAGCGTCAGATGATCTCCGATATCGTCATTCGTGGAGATTCGTTCCTTTTTCAAAATATTATATCTGGCTGTCTATATTTACAAATAACACTTAAATGATCTTCTCGTGTCGTGTTACTTAGGAATCGCCTATCACGCGGTTTAAGGAATAGAAAGCTACCTTGCTGAAATATGGGCATTACCTTTAGTTAGGTTTGGATATAGGATGAGTCTCGATACTTATTTTTACAACGTGTCAGTTACCGTGCTTACACCTTGAAATATACCCGTACAATGATCCTAAGCACCTGTCGGTCTGGCTTGTTACTACCCTGCTCCTGAACCTCCCAGCTCGCTCCCTCCTCAGCCATAAATTTCAGTTACGGAGCATGCCGCGGTGCCCTAATAAAATTACAACCATCCTTAGCCAAATTATCTGGAAACTCAAATGGATAAGGTTTTTCTTAAAGGACTTCCTGAGGGCATTTTTGGCCTATGTATACATATTATTACTCTTTTTACGTTAAAAAAAAAAACTAACCAAGTTTTTTTAATTGAAATCAAGAATACAGATCAAACTTTCCCAAGACATATCGGTTTATTTTCATCACTAGCAGTCTCTTGCTATATCATATAATACTTCTCATTCTCTCAAGGACATGCAAAATTCCTCTAAAAAGAGAACTGGATGTTTTAACGTAACTTGGGTTAGGCCTTTGTCTAAAAGAGCACCGTGGTAGTCTAGGTTAATTGACCTAAGATAAATACGTCGATAGCTGAAGGTTCTATACCTCTGATTCCCTTTGTCTGGTTTCTTTATAAAACTGACCTTAAACATATATAATTCAACACCTTGTCCTCCACGTTTCACCCCCCAGATTATTATAAAAGACACACCCACATATTTCCGCAGTTCCTCCCGCTCGATCGCGAACATTCCAGCTCGTGTATTTGGTGTAGTATAGATGCAGCTGCACTCGCCAAGGACAGCGGGTCCTCGCCGATCGATACGTCACCGGGCGGGCGCGCGCTAAATACTCCTATAGATACGCTACGCTACAAGCTCGGTGTTTGGCGTGGACTATGAATGCGACGCAATTGTGGCGTAGTTGGAACAGAATAAGTAATTAAGTGCTTATATTATTCAAAGGCAATTCAAAGGACTGAATGGTTGAGGATTAGTAGTTGAGTAAGGATTTGTGAGAGCCTTAAAGCAGTGGACTGCGGGTACCTTACCTTTTTTAATTTTATCTTCAATGTACCTGCCATTTGTAGTACCATATCGTAATTTTTTTAAACTTTGCCCCTCTCTAGGATTTCACCTGTGTCGTGGGTACAGTTTACAAACATATGTGACATATGTATGTCACATGCATACACAACCAGACCCGAAACTGCTATCTGTAGATCATATCAATATACAAATATACAATCATCAAATATACAAATATTTGTTCCGTGCGGGAATCGAACCCGCGACACTTAGCGCAGAAAGCTAATCACTTAGCCACTGCGCCAACCGCGTCGTCAAATTGTTTTGCTAATTATGAATGTTCCACAAGTCTGTGTTAAAATTTCTACAGCTATTCGTGAAAACCCATAATTGACTAATTAATGTTTACTTTGTCTATCTCTTTCGTGTTTTGTAGCTGTGGGTTTTCCTTTATGAATAAATAAATAAATTAGATCGGAGTTTATTAACGTCGGAATTTAAAAAAGAATCTGCTTTCAACATACTTGGTGTACTCGCAAAGTCAAACCAGTAACGAAATTATACGGCCCGTAGCCATAAGTGATCAATTTAGTTTCTATACCTAATGATTGTTCGACAGGTAATATAGTCGTAATAAGCAGGCATTCCGTTACATTGCTCAGTAGCGAACGAAAAAGGTTATTTTCTCAAACTTATCCCTTCTCCGAAGAAAATTGTAATCATTTCAATCGGATCTCAAGCAAATTGAGATGAATGTATTGAGACGTTACTTGAATGTGAATTAAGGAGGAAAGAAGGCTTCTCTTATACCTCTTATGCTCCTTAGAGAGAAGTGTCACAAAGAAATGCCAAAAAGAAACGAAAGGAAAGAATTGTGAGCTATTTTCTCGCGTGATATCGAATACAGTTTGCATTTATGTAATCGCATTGAATACTAGTAATAGTATACTAGTTTGCGTTGTAGTAATAGGGTGTTAACATTCTCTAAAGCTTATCGAACAATGAAAATGAATGTATTTTTAAGTCGTTATTTTTACATAAATACAGTATTTCCATAGTGTAAAATGTTACTGCATTTTTCTGTACGGAAATTCTTAGTAGCAACACGGAGAATAGACCAACCTCTATTACATGGGACTCAGTGATGGCATCGCCAAAATGTGGATGAACAAATGTGCAGGCGTGATGCATTGCTATTTTTTCAATTATATTTTTCAACTGAACATGCGAATTTTTTCTTTGTTTTTTTTTTAGTACCTTACTCCACACTAGGATTTCTCCTGTATCGTGGGTACAGTTTACAAACATTCATGTCACATACACACACAACCAGACCCGAAACAACTATCTGTAGATCATACAAATATTTGTTCCGTGCGGAGATCAAATCCGCAACACGTAGCGCAGAAAGCTAATCGCTTAGCCACTGCGCCAACCGTGTCGCCAATTGAATAAATAACATAAAGGATAGGCCATAATATTTGTTTACTACGATTATTCAGAGGGATAATACCGGCCTCATCTACGTACAATATTTAAACGAATATAAATTTCTTTAATAACCAACTTATTAATAAAAGGCGATTCAATCATTTACCTCGTTGTAACGATTGCGAACTATTCCCTCATGAATATATAGTATGTGAGCAAGTATAGTGTCGAGTATGGTGACATGTGGCGCGAGCATTTCCCACGATAGAGTGTTTCCTTCCTGACGATTACTACCTGGAGACAGACCAGCTGTTACATTATTATTGTTTTATACACTAGAGCCTTATCGTAGCTGTCTTTGAATTGACAAATTAAGTTATGGTCTGTTAGTTTGAAATTGTAATAGTTTTGTGGAGTAGAGAACTTGATTGTCTAGTTTCCCATAAAAAAAAACATACAGTTGAATTGAGAACCCCCTCCTTTTTTGAAGTCAGTTAAAACATAGTCAGCTGTGTATTGCAATCGGCTGTTAAGAAATATTGGCATTAGCTTTGAGTATAATGATAGATTTTATATACAGTAAACCCCATTTGGTTTGACAAGAACTCGACGTCAATATGTTGAATGAATAACAAGTACCTTTATTACCTTTTCGTAAAATACTCGTAACATAAACATAGCATTGCGCCTGTATTCCCCGAAAGACTAGGCAGAGGTGTACCAGTGTACTATTGAACACCCACATTCCGCTAATGCCGTTATGTAGTCTTAGATAATAGGGGGCGAGCCTTTTGCCATGTACTGGGCACAGTTCCAGACTCCGTGCTGCTACTGAGAATTTCCAAACCCAATAACACTACCTGACCCTGGCCCTCACCCTCAATAGTCACAGTTAATAATAAAAAATACCTTACCTTAATCTTTGTACCTGTACATAATGATGACTGAAATACTTTCGAAGGTTTAAACTACGGAAAATCTCGTGATACTGGGCTACGATCCCTGGTTTTAACTTTTAATAGGTAATTCCGATGCACAACCACTCGGAGGATTAATCTAATGTAGCCACTATATACATATCCAAGTACAATGTTACCTCATAAAGTATTCACAAGTAATATGAAACACAAAGGCATGACATATCAGCAGTGACCCTCATCAGGCCGCCCGCGCCCGCGCCCGGCCGCTACACCGCCGAAGCAAATTGAAAACGGAACATTTAGATCTCATCGCATTCGCCGATGCCTATAAAGGTAAACCAATTTTAGTGCGGGCCCGAGGGATAACGCTGTCCTTTTCATCCCTAACCCCACCCTCCCCCCGCGGAGGGGATGTGGCCCGACATTGACCCGCACTGCGCCGTGGTGCCTGCACAGGTGCGTCATTCATGTACCCCCCCAACCCCCTCCAGCCTGCATAGCGGGTACATGTTGCAATGGCTCGTTACCGGATCAAACTAGTTTGCGGGAAATTCGCTACAAACTGCGTGCTAGGGACGGGAAAATTGATATTTGAGACGCAAATATGAGGTTTATCTAGAAGCTTTGTATTCGTATGCTATGCAAGCCTGTTCTTTGTAGTACACTGTGTACATACGATGCCTTAAAATTCCCGGTAAGGCTGTGTAAAAGCTACCTACTTAAAGCAAATATCAGTCTAAGTTTTTATGCCGTACTTAAACTGGCTTTGTAAATTTTCTTGTGCTAGAAAACTCAGTTATTTAGCCCCTTTAGGAGGAAAAGTACTGGCTTAGATATTACGGAGTCAATGGTTCCGGGGAGAGCTGTAGCCAGTAAAGTAGCTCGCAGGTACGTTACAGGCGTTATCTCCGAGAAAATGGAGGCTGGCCCGCAGATACCTACGAATAACTAGGGAATTTACCTCTTTGTTAGCTTTTGGGTTGGTAAATATCTGAATAGATATGAAGAAAAATATGAAGCTCTTTTATTTGTGAAGCTATATTTCAAAATATGATAATGTTATGACTAGGTCTGATTTTAGCAGCAATGCTATAGCGAAGTATTAGGTATGTAGGCACAAGTTTGTCTTATAATAGGGCGGTGGCGAGTTTTTTGCTTAGCCCGATTTATTTTTTATTTTTTTATGTAATAGGCGGCAAACAAGCAGACGGATCGCCTGATGGTGAGCGATTACCGTCGCTCATGGACACCCGCTACACCAGAGGAGTCAGAAGAGCGTTGCCGGCCTTTTTAATTAAATGATAAAATTCGCTACGTTTCAACACACCATAGAATTAAGCACGTGAAAGTGATGGCGACGTTCATTTGTCATTAGCTTTTTCCAACGTGAACTGTATATATTTATATTGGTGTGAGGTAAAGCACTTGACTTTATGCCGTATTAGTAGTGGGTTCTATTCCTACAGCAAATATTTAGTTGTAGTTGTTCCGGACTGCCTTGTTGGTATAGTGGTTGCAAGCACGACTGCTAAGCGTAAGGTCCTAGGTTCGATTCCCGGGTCGGGCAAAGGGTTATTGGGTTTTTCTGTATGAAAATTCTCAGTAGCAGCACGGAGATTGGAACTGTGCCCGGTCGATGGCAATACGCTCGCCCCCTATTACATGGGACTCAATAATAACATCGGCGAAATGTGGGTGTACAATAGTACACCTCTACCTAACCCTTCGGGGAAAACAGGCATGATGCTATGTTATGTTGTTCCGAATCTGTGTGAGATGTACTCTTGTAAATCCTAGTAAAGGGCATAGGTTTTAGTAGAGAAAATATTACTATTCAAATCTCCAACCGAAATCCATTAAGTCTAAACTCTATGACCAGATATACCAAGTATTCATTGAAATTGATAATAATACCGATTCAGAAATACGAGCTCGCCACTTGAATGTCAAGGTGTTTCGTGTTAATAGTGAACGGCTTAGGAGTAATCGACACGGTATCGCGTCAGTGACAGACGCGTTATATAGACCATGTTATAACGATAATCTGCTTGTACGTATGATCCGGTAAGACGAGGGCGCAGGGTTGCCAGGTGGGACGTGAAAATGTATAAAATGTGTAACCAGACTGGAAGGTGGATTATTAAAGATTTCCAGAAAGTTAGGCCTGCGTTGCTGAGGATTTTCTGCCCTTTCATGAGGGTTAAGTATTTATTGGAGATGCCAATTAGTTACGCGTCACCGACTTTAAGATAGTCAGAGGTCCGTCCAGCAGATGAGACAAAACGAGATGGTTCTTACGCTTCTTCTTAAAAAACACGGTACTTTTTTTCCAGTAATGTGGACCTAGTCATCCGATGATAATATTTACATCAATATTAGTAGACATGACCACCAACCTGTGCCTCTAGCAACACATCCACCAAGTATAAAATAAAGTATGTTTTTAATGGCGGCGTGATGTTACACGATAACAGTAGATCTCCCATAACTGTACATCTCTGGCAACATATCCACCAGGTGTAAGCTAAGGCTGTGTCCTTGCTGACGGCGCAGTGTCACCCGGTGATAATCCTCTGGCCGCGACGTCGCCGCCGCCACCGCCCACCGCCCGCCCTACGCCCAAACATTCGACGCTTTTAGGACTATTTCTATTTTGAACTAATGTTCTGTAATTTAGCATCTTTATGTGCAAAATTATGGAATTTATTTTGCTTTGCCAAATATACGAACTACAATCAATAAAATTGTATGGTACTCGTAGACCTAGACATATTAATTTAGAGGTATTCTAGACAAATATAACGTTGGTGATTCACAACACGAACACACGAATAGATGATATTTTTACATATTCCCTATATGCAAAAATATCGTCTATCTCAGTTTGCATTCAACTGCTCGGAGTATGCGCACTTATGTACACACAAAACAACATAATCTAATGATAATGATCACCGCCGGACATTATTAACTTTCTGCAGTACATGTTGTGGGGTCACACGGGGTTTTCGCATGTGAGATTTACATATGTCTGTAAACTATACCCACAAAAAGAAGAACGCCTCGTGTGAGGTAACAATAAAATCAAATCACTAATAAATTATTCATCATGATCCGAGGAGTCTTAGATGTCGTGCTTGAGCTACCAAATTTTATTTGATGGGCTTCGAATGTTCGTTAATTTTCGAGACAGCGAGAGCCGAGAATAATGTAGATACTTAGTTACTTATTCGGCAAAGTTAATGTAACCAGTTCGGGCCATTTTTCCGGAGCTAGTCCCACACTTCGACATCGCATGGTGACCGCGAGCGCAGACGGCGCGCCCCGGCCCCTTGCCCCCTTGCCTCGGAAGCAGTTATGTTATAAATGTCAATCAAGCAGCCATAACGTTTTATGTTCGTTTAACTGAGTGCGCGTGCTGGACTAGTTCCGTATCTGTCAGTATTTACTATTAGCTGCGCCGAATACTTTTGATAGCCGCCATGTTCATAGGAAAGAACTAAATTGTTTGTCATTTTAAGCAGCCTTTATTTGCAGTAATGGAAGGAACGGATTGATACAAAAAATATAGCTTATGATAATATCAAAAGGGTTGGTGTCGTATCTGTAGCCCACTAAAAACATTTAAAAAATACAGAGAAACTATCTGAAATTGACGATTCTCACTTACATGTGTATACTATATTATAGCTGTATACTATATTATACTGTATGTGCACTGTACCTTTTTGAGAGAAATAAACCCTATTATTATTATTATTATTATTTATGTTTATATCAGTTTGAATATCTCCCATTTCTGGGGAAAAAAAAAACGCCAAAGTTGCGGGCTTTTGGCCAAAACAACTGGCGGTCTAATATTTGTATAGTTATAGTATAGTTAATCTATTGACAAAAACTTTCTAACTATTCTGCAAGTGTTCAGTATTACTGCTTTCTGTAAGAGTGTGTATGAGAGTGGATGTATGTTTAAGGTTTTGAGGCTTGTGTGGAGTGTTTTAGGGATGACGCCAGTACTGGATATTATTATAGGGACTGTCTTGACGGTATTAACTCGCCACTGAGTTTTGAGTTCAATGGTCAAGTCTGCGTATTTTGAAAGTTTGGTTGTGTGAGTGGAGCTTAGATTGTGTGTGTTAGGAATTGCTATGTCTATTAGGTATACAACTTTGTTTTGCTTGTCGTGCACTGTGATATCTGGTCGATTGTGGTGTATGGTCTTGTCAGTCAGTATAGTTCTGTCCCAGTACATTTTGAAATCAGATGATTCTAGAATGATTTGGGGTGTGTATTTATAGTACGGTGTCTTTTCGGTGATAAGTTTGTGTTTAAGTGCGAGTGTCTGGTGTATGATAGCTGCTACCTGGTCATGTCTGTGTTTATAGTCTGTTTGGGTGATGGATGAACATGCGCCTGTGATATGTTGGATAGTTTCAGCTTGTTTATGACAGTGCCGACAGTGATCGCTACCTAAGCTACTATCTCGGATGATGTACTTCCTGTAATTTTTTGTGTCTATGACCTGGTCTTGAATCGCTAGCATGAATCCTTCTGTTTCAGGAAACAGCTCGCCTCGCTTTAACCATGCGTTTGACGCGATCTTGTCAACATTAGGGTTATTCAAGTCGAGACGATGGCGGCCATGAAGTGATTTTTTAGTCCATATGTCTATTTTTTGTTGTTTGGAGTGAGTATGGATTTGTTTAGTGTGATCAGCGAGCGAGAGTGGTGTATATGTGTCTGCCTGACATATGGCATTGTGTAGTTGTGATTGGTGTGAGCGATTGTGAAAGAACGTTCTGAGTAATGTGATCTGTTTGTTGTGTAGGTTTGCGATGTCGATGAGTCCTCTGCCACCCTCACTTTTAGGCAGTGTTAATCTCTGGATACAAGCTCTTGGGTGATGTTTCCTGTGCTTAGTCATTGTGGTATTAATAATTCTTTGTAATGTCTTAAGGTCTGTTTGAGTCCAACGTATGATTCCAAAGGAGTAAGTAAGTATGGGGATAGCAAAGGTGTTGATAGCCTTGATGGTGTTTCTTGCGTTGAGGTGAGAGTGTAGTATTTTGTGTAATCTGTTCCTAAAATTTTGTTGAAGTAATGTTTTGGTATTTTTGTGGTGAATTTCTTGTGACTGGTAATACCCTAAATACTTGTATCCTTCGACTGGGTCTACGGCGCCAATTGTATTCTGATTTGCTAGTTCATAGGAGTTTTGTTCTACTACTCCTTTGGTGATGGATTGGATTTTGCATTTATCTATTCCAAATTCCATGCATATATCATTTGAGAATGTCTGTGTGATGTCAGCGAGGGTGTGTATTTCGTTCAGCGTGCTTGCAAAGAGTTTGATATCATCCATGTACATGAGATGAGTAAGAGTTGTTTGTTGTGTGTCGTGTTTAATTCTGAACCCTATGTCATTTTTATTTAACATGTATGAGAGTGGATTAAGTGCAAGACAAAACCATAAGGGACTTAAGGCATCTCCCTGGAAAATGCCTCTTTTTATCGGGATGAACTCGGTTTCGGTTGTGTTATTAGAATGACATATTTTTAATTTGGTGTTCCAGTTAAGCATAATTTTTTCTAAAAAATTGGTTATTGTAGGGTGGATTTTATAGTGTTTGAGAATGTATATTAACCAGGAGTGCGGTACTGAGTCAAAAGCTTTTTTGTAATCTATATACATGGTGTGGATGTTACGTTTATGTTTAAGTGCTTGTTTTGATGCTACGGCGTCAATCGTCAATTGTTCTTTGCATCCTTGGCTGTTTTTGCGGCAGCCTTTCTGTTCTTCTGCTAAGATGTTGTGTTCATGTGTGTGCTTGTATATAGATTCGCTTATGCAAGATGTGATAATTTTATATATGTTCTGTAGGCAAGTAATGGGTCGGTATTTAGCTGGATTCGCCGAATCTGATAGGTCTTTTGGCAACATGTATGTTATGCCCTGTGTAATGTAGTGTGGCATCGTGTGAGGTGATTGGATGAATGCATTGATGTGTTTATGTAGTAGTGTATGAGTGCATGAAAACTTTTTATACCAGAAATTGTGTATATTGTCAGAGCCTGCAGCTTTCCAGTTGTGTGTTCTACCTATTACATTTTTTAAGAGATCTATCTCGATGTGTTCAAACTTCATTTCTGGTGTATCCCTCAATCTTTCGTTGTCTTCTTCGATCCAGCGATTTTGTTGGTGTTCGACTGGATTAGACCAAATATTTGACCAAAATGCATGTAAAGATTCAGGAGTAGGTAGAGGTTTGTTATTTTCTGGAGGACTGTTATGTTGTTGCGTAAGTTTCCTGTAAAATAGTTTTTCATTATTACAAAATTGGTTGTTTTGTGTTTTCCTAATTGTGGTCTCCTTATACCTCCGTAATCGGCTTGTTAGGGTATTTAGTTTTTGTTTTAAGGTATCTAGAAAGTGTGTGATGTCTGTATTTTGTGTTTCGTGTTGAGAATGTATTTTGTATAATTGTTTTATTTTGCTTATCTGTTTTTCTAAATATGGCGATCGAACGCCCCTTGCATATTCTGTCAGTCTTCCAATGTTTGCTCTTAGGTCCTTAATTCTACCTTCCAAACGCCTTTGCCACCAGGGAACTCTTTGTGAGTTATTATTAATACTATTAAATTCAAAAAATCTAGCGCCGTTATATTTAGCTGAAGTGTAGGCTGCGGAGTAGATTATTGTCTGTAATGTATTGAAATCTGTGTCTGGAGTTAGTGTCTTTTTGAGTATATCAGTATTTAGGTGAGTTATAATTGATGATAGTTTTTTGGAAGGTTTTAGTTTAGGTATGTGTGGTCGCGTTGTCGGATCTGTGTTTTTAAATTTATTGAAGGTTTCCATGAACATATCCTCTAATTGTTGAAGTAATTCTGTGGGGAAGTTTGGGGTAACGTGTGTTGTGTGTGTCAGGTCTATGTTGTGGTCAATGGTGTCTGTTAGTGTCGTTTGTGTAGTGAGATTCTCGGTGACTGCTATTTGTGTTGTAGGAAATGTAAAGTTTTCTTCTGGAGGTCGTGTTCTATCTTCTGATGTATGTGTTGATGTAATGCCCAATTCATTTCGAACTTCTTCTCGAATCTTATTCAGTTGGTCATTAGATAAAAGTCGGTTATTAACTATAGATCTGCGTTGGTCTGAAATTCTTTGCGCGGAAAGATGCGCGATCGAAGGGCATTTAGAAATAACATCCTGGTGTAGTAGCTGTCTATTTGTAGTTAAGTCGGTTTCGAGCTTTGTTAGTCGGTAGTAACTTCTCATTATGGCTTTATTAAGGCTGTCTGACCACCTGATTCTACGAGTTTGGAAGTGTTCTATAGCTGTGTTGTGTTCTGATAATGTCGGTTGATTTTGCAATAAGATTCTTACTTCCTCCTTGATATTCAAAATTTCTTGCTTTGTTAGGAGATTACGCTGGACAATAGCACGGCGTTGATCTCCTATTCTTTGCTTTCCTACGTCCATTTCAGGAAATTCTGCTATAAAACGTGCATGTAACGATGTCAGATATGTTTTTGTGTTAGCTTCTAGTTCTGTGAGAATGAAGTAATGGCGCATGATGAAAATATTCATATTTTTTGTCCATGTCTTACGTGTGCGCTTACCACCTAGGGTGGGTGCAGTAACTTTGGCTAAGGTAGCCTCCTGCACAACATCCCTGGCGGATTGAAGAGATGATGTGGGTGATGAATTGGATGAACTTGACTCTTGGACATTAAGGTATGATAGTGGTGATGAGGGGATTGATGAAAATAATGATGAAGTTGGTGAAGGACATGATGACGGTTCAACATGTTGGACTGCAACAGTTCGAAACTGGGCAGTTTGGTGCGATACGGTGCCCTCCCCAGAATACGTAGGGCAGCCCGGGCTGGAAGGCCCGAGGCGGGATTCTCCATCGCGTTTAGCTCCGGTACCCGCCTGGGGTATTGTTCTATTTCTTAGACGCATCGCATAGTAGTTGTTTTTTTTTTTTTTTTGTGATGTTTGTTTAAGAGTAGAGTCGAGAATAAGATGGCGGATGGAAAGGATGACAATATGACATAGGAATAGGCTGGAAAATAGGGAGCATGATGATGAAAGAACGAAGGAATAAGATCGAAAAGGAAATACTCTTAGCCTGTGACTGAGCCAAAAGCAGTGGTTGTACCCCTCTTGGTCTGACCTCTCACCCTAGACCTTTCCGGTATGAGTGACTCTACCGGTATAGCCCTAGCGCTCATTAAGGCGCACAAGCCCCACCACGACGGCAACGTAAGGATACGACGGTGGGGTTATTATTATTATTATTATATGTATCTACATACCTATGAGTACGTTGAGTATATACATTTTTTTAAACCATTGCCCGCACTAGGATTTCTTCCGTGTCGTGGGTACAGTTTACAAACATACATGTCACATACACAGTGTGTATGTGATATTTGTATATATGATACTGGTCGGGGTCTGACCCGAAACAATTGTAGATCATACAAATATTTGTTTCGTGCGGGAATCGAACTTGCAACACCTAGCGCAGAAAGCTAATAACTTAACCAATGCGCCAACCGTGTCGTCAAACATATATATAGTAAATCGTGTCATTATCTTGATAATGTCAATATATCGTGACGTCTATAGATTTCTACAGTTTTTTAGTTTGTCTTTTTTTTTTCAGCTATTTAGTTACAATAATTTTTGCACTTTCTTTGGAATTACTAAAAACTTGATCAAACCATCTTGAGAGATTCAATAGCCTGTCTATAGTAAATTAATTAACCTGTTTATATTAATTATAATTCGATGAAGCTGTCAAGTTCAAATACCTACTTCATTATACCACGTGGTAATGTCAATAGGTGAACGATCAAAGGCAGAAAGTCTGATAATGACGTTCCTTGAAAGGATCGATATCCAAATTACTCGTATAGGTTTTGTTTACTCATACGCACTACCACGTTAAGTTTTTGTATTATACATGTATTGTAAAGTCATCTGTGGTTATTTTCAAACTAAACTGCATATCAATATCTAGATAAACCAATAAAAATATTGTGAGTAATTTTGTTTGGTGGATTTTATTAGCTGTTTAATATACCTACATATAGTACATACATAAGGTATCTATCGGATGTTTTATCGTGTGTTACCGATTCATAATTAGGTATGTTATGTAGGTATAACGTAATAACAATCCGGACGGCGAACGATAGCTTCTAATAAATCTTTTGGCTGGAAGAAATTGTCTAACGCGCTGCTAATTGGCTTACTTCAGAGCGGATATCATTCAACTGTAATATACCTACCTACTATCCTACTGTATTCGCATCCCCGTACAATGACCCGCACGCAGCTAGAGCTCGCCTATTGGGGGGCGCCCGCGCCGTCAAGTAGGCGCCTGCGCTCGTTCGTCGTAGGGGTAAAACCAATCCAATTTTCCTATATTGCATACTTATAGGAACGGAAGACTGGAAATATACTCCGCATTAATTTAAAAGAGATAGGTACTGTTACTTTAAATTGTGTCATAACGTTAAACATGGACCAAACATAACGACGACAGACGCAGTGGTTGAGCTATCGACTGCTGCGCTACGTGTCGCGGGTTGGAATCCCTCACGGAACCAATATTTGTATGATCGACAGATAGTTGTTTCGGGTCTGGGTGTATGTCCATGTAAATATATGTGTTTGTAAACGCACCCACGACACATCAATTATTCCTAGTGTAGGGCAATGTTTTTAAAAAAAGAACAAAGAAAAAAAAAGAACAATTTCCTAAATACAAACAACAAAATCGTAGCTTTTTTAGGATTAGGTATTTAAATATCGTAAGTAATAATCCACTTACGTGTATTTTGTTAAAAATGTGACTCATTCTGTGCCACACAATCCACGGATCACATAACTACACATGAAAGTGACATTGGTTATTAGATATCACGTCATTGTAATAATAACACTAACACATTGTTCACTTCTTATTAAATTTTATTTCTATGTACACGACCCTATACACCAATTGTAAAATGTAATTCGAAATGCACAAAAGACGGTCGAAAGAAAAAAATAACCGGTATACTCAAGTGACACACTGACATCTAATTATTTTTAATAATCGCCAATTTTCGGGATGCGTTCGCGGGGTCCTTTGGTGATGAAGCAAATACTGCGTTCTTGGCGCGGGCGCTTGGCGTACGCTAGGCGCGCGCCGCGACCGCCCCGCCGCGCGCGCCGCCAGAGTTGAGGATAACCGATGGACCTAGTCGTAGTAACTATTATATAATCTGTGACCTAGTCCTAACACCTAATTATATCGTAAATTAAGATTGGGGAGATGGGAGATTATCGACCGCGCTGCTTGTTTTGAATTTACTGAAATAAGTGGATATTTCAGAGAAACTACAATTGATTGGTTCTGTAGCACAATTTTGGCTAAATGATGATTCAAGTAGTGTATTTTTAATTCACTTTTATTCAATTCCTTCATATTACAGGGCCATTTTTTTTATATAATAAATCATTGCAACTTTTTGTGGATCATTGATCTGAAAAGTACGAAGCAGGTGATATAGTAAGTCAGTTCGTCTTCGGATTTAGCTATCGACCTATGACAAAAACTTTGAGGTTTCGCCAATAATTTATAAAAAAAAGTTTTTATTTAAATTTGTAATTGTAAGTACAATTCATCCCTACATAATGAGATTGTTCTTGGGTCGTGGTGGTACACAGTTTACATTTTACTGACAGGTATTAATAAACCCATACCCACCTATATGTAAATTAATTGTTTCGTGCGGGAATCGAATCCGAGAACCGGAGCGCAGAATGCCAATCGCTTATTAAACAGCCCGTTTATACCTATACCTTTGTGCAGCACAAAGGTATAGGTATAAACGGGCTGTTTTCCGCAAATACACGCTTAAGCGCATTTTTGGCGTCGGGGCCGCCGCTGCACAAATCGAGCCGTTTGAATTTCAGTGGTTGAATATTGACCGAATTAGAATAGGTAGGAAGGTACCGGAAATAATCTGCGTTGGAAGTCAGCCGGAGAATCAAATGTGGCGCTCCAGGGCAAGCCATATGTCCAGCTGACTGGCCGGCGAAGTCCTAACTAGTTCAGATGGGCTAAAAAATAATTAACACGCTATGAAAAATAATGTTTAGATAGGTTGTACCATACATATTATAATACAATATGACCCCTATCAGCTTCTGACTCAGATTAACAACGAATGTGGAAACACTGCATTGATAATATACAAGAATAGTAGCTAGGTAGTGTATTGAGCGAAATAGTTTCATCGGCAATTGATATAGAAACCCGGTAGGTAGTTATGTTGTATCGGCATCGCCAAATATTCATGTGAACTTAATATTCAACTCACATATAAAGGGTAATAAATTTAGAGGGTAGTCACAAGTCAACAGTTTTTTCTTTTACTAGAATTTATAAATTTAATTTAAAATAGTTATATTTAATAATATTATACTTTTATGATACGTAGTGATAGTTAACTACATCTACCTGCCAGTCAAGTGTTTTCAGCTCCTTAACACTCTTTATTAAGTTATTACCTCACAATGGAAGCAATCAACCGCACTATCACTGACATGAGCAATCTATTCAACAAAAGAATGTCCGAGTTTGAAGAGGAACTGAAGAAAACTCCCTGTACTACAACCATCACCACCTCTGGTTTAGCTACAGAGTTTGCAGCATTCCGGACATTCATTGTTCAGGCACTCAGTACTCTCCAGCAACAGGTTAGCGTTTTGGCACAGAGCTTGGACAACATGGAGATGCGTGGAAGGCGTAAAATCCTGCTATTGCATGGCGTGTCAGAGGTGAAAGAAGAGGAGACTACTCAGGTGTTGGTTCAGGTTGTCAAAGAACGTTTTAAGCTTGACTTAACAGATACTGCCATTAAGCGGTGCCACAGGATGGGACGCAGCACCACTCACAAACCCAGACCAATCCTCTTCAAACTTCACGATGTGGCTCTCCGTGACAAAATCTGGTTCGACAAAGTCAAGCTGAAGGGGTCTGGCATCACTGTCTCGGAGTTCCTGACGAAAGCCAGGCACAATTTATTCATGGCGGCGAGAGACAGGTTTGGTGTGTCTCAGTGCTGGACTAGGGAGGGCACAGTGTTTGTCCTCGATTCAGAGGGATCACGGCATCGAGTCACTTCCTTGGCCGACCTAAACAACATCCGGCAGCAGCAGAACCGCATCATCGTCCAGCAGGAGCAGGTCAGTGCACAGCCGGAAGAGACTACAGGACAGACACAACAAGTCGTTCAACCGGCCACAGTAAAGGTCGCCACAGCTAAAACAAAGCGTGCTGCAGCTAGAAAGTGATATGTTTTTATAGCTTTTCTTGTTTGTAGTCCAGGTTGGTCGTTCCTTTTTACAAGTTATAGGATTGGGAATATTTAATACTTTTCACCCTCTCTTTAACGTTTTTATATTTTTTCTTTCGCTTCTGTATGTCGGTACATCTGTCATTGCATTTTATTTTTATTTTTGTGAGCTGTCACTTTATACTGCGTTCCATAGCAATGACATTGCCTGTTCTTAGACATTAATTATTTTTACCCTGTTACACGGTCCTATTTTTGTAACCTATTCTATAACACTTTAATATTATAATTTAAAAAGCTATTTTCATTTCTTGCACAACTGGCAGGTGGACGTAGATTTTATTTATTTTTTTAATTTTGATAACCACATATATTTGTCTTAGTTATTTTGTTTTATATTTATTTATATTCAATATCCATGCTCAGCCCTAACTGTAGCAGTGACACTGATACATTTTTTTCTTTTAGCGGTGATGATGAAAGCTTTGTAAGCGTACCTTCATTAGCTGATACTCTTGTTTCACATTTTTCTGATGTTTCTAAAAACTTTAATGTAGTCCACATAAACGCCCAGAGTATTCCGGCTCACTTCCCCGATATGTTGGCAAGTTTTGACTGTAAGAACATTCATGCAATTCTTGTTTCAGAATCATGGTTAAAACCTTGTCTTCCTTCTTCCTCCTACTCTCTGCCGGGTTTTCAACTTATAAGGAATGATCGCTCGGCTGGCGGTGGTGGTGGTGTGGCTATATACCTCCGTAATCACATTCCTTTTTCTGTTGTTAACATGTCCCCGCAGCCACCACCGTCAAACGCCGGTGAACATCTCTTTCTGGAAGTTGAACTACATCATTCTAAGGTTCTCCTTGGGGTTTACTATTGTCCTTCACTTCGTATCAATTTCTTCCCTTCTTTTGAACGTTTATTAGAAACTCTAATTCCCTCTTACAGTCACAGTATCATCATGGGCGACTTTAACACCTGTCTCCTTAAAAACAACTCCCGTTCTTCTTCTCTACGTCATATTATTGATTCTACCAATCTTTCCATTCTCGATCTTGGTGCCACTCACCATCTTCCAAACTGCGTTCCTTCACTTCTTGACCTTATTTTTGTTTCATCTCCCCACCATGTCGCTAAACATGGACAATGTTCAGCTGACGCCTTTTCCTATCATGACCTAATCTTTACCTCCTATAAAATTCGACCACCTAAGCAAAAGGCCAAAACTCTTCTGCTTCGTAATTTTGAGGGCATGAACATCGAACGTCTTCGGGAGGATGCTAGCAACATAGACTGGACAAGTTTGGTTACATCTGGATCTGTAGACGAACAAGTTGAAATCTTGAGTTCTCGTTTAGTCCAACTTTACGATCTACATGCACCTATTCGAGCTGTGAAGGTAAGACATCTTCCAGCACCATGGCTAACAGACGAAATAAAAAAATTACTGAACAAAAAAGCAGCTGCCAAGTTCAAATACAAAATCCGGCCCAACGACATCAACAGAGAAAATTACGTCTCAATCAGAAATCACTGCAGCAAGGTGTGTAGGAATGCAAATCGCCAACATATCCATGAGTCGGTTAAAAACGGCGACCCCGCTAAAGTTTGGAAATTTCTTAAATCACTGGGTATCGGAAAATCATCTCAAGGAACGTTTCCTAAGGATTTGGACTTCAATTTACTTAATAATTATTTCTCTTCTTCACCTGTATTTGATAGGGTCACCAAAGCTGCTACATTAAGTTATCTTTCAAACCTTTCGATACCAGATTTTTCTCCTTTTGTCATTAATCAATTCTCCGCGTGTGATGTTAAAAAGAGCATTGTATCAATTACTTCCAATGCTGTTGGATGCGACTGTTTTGGCCGTAAAATGATTCTTCCTATTATAGATAACATTCTTCCTGTCATCCTTTATATCCTCAATTTCTCCGTTTCTAGTAGTGTCTTCCCACAAGCGTGGAAAGACGCCCAAGTTATCCCTTTACCCAAAAAGTCGAATCCTGCATCCTTCTCTGATTACCGTCCCATATCTATTCTACCGTTCCTATCCAAAGTCCTTGAAAAGCTAGTCCACCAGCAACTTAGCGCATTCCTTTCGAAACACTATCTGCTTAACCCCTTCCAATCTGGGTTTCGACCTGGACATAGTACCACCTCAGCCCTTGTGAATATTACGGACGATATCAGATCAGGAATGGAAATGGGAAAGTTGACCGTACTCGCTCTGCTTGACTTTAGTAACGCTTTTAATACAGTTGATTACGATGTCTTGCTCGGAGTGCTTCGCTCTTTTAACATATCTCCACCGGTAATTGACTGGTTTCGTAGTTACCTGTTTGGCCGCCGTCAGCGTATTTGCATCGAAGAATCTTTCTCTTCTTGGTGCTACACGTCTGCCGGTGTGCCACAGGGCGGCGTTTTATCCCCTTTACTTTTCGCAGTATTTATTAACTCTATTTCTCAACGACTTTCTTCCTCCTTCCACCTTTATGCAGATGATCTCCAAATCTACACTCAAGCTCCTCTCGGAGAGTTGTCTGATTCTATTGAGACTATTAATGTAGACCTAGCTCGAATAGGTGACTGGAGCACGAAATTTGGACTGAAGATTAACCCAACAAAAACTCAAGTTACTATTATTGGTAGTGCCCGGACTGTCTCTAAGATTGTCTGGTCGACACTTCCCCAAGTTTCTTTCAATAACACTGTTATTCCTTTATCTAAAAACGTAAAGAACTTGGGGATTTATATCGATAGCACTCTTTCCTGGACAAAACAGCTGCAGGAAGTCAGTCGTAAATTGTTTGCTTCGGCAGGCTCCTTGAGACGCCTTCGTAATTTTCTCCCCGTTACTACCAAAATTACGTTAGCACAATCTCTTCTACTCCCAATCCTTGACTATGCTGATGCCAGCTATCTTGATCTCACCCAAGACCAATTTGACAAGCTTGAGCGACTTCAAAATCTTTGTATCAGATTCATATTTGGTTTACGCAAATATGATCACGTTTCTGAATTCCGTACTAAGCTCAAATGGCTTCCTATTCGCCTTCGCCGGAATGCCCATATTCTCTATTTGCTTTATAATGTACTCTTTAATCCCTCTACCCCTTCTTATCTTAAAGAACGCTTTCAGTTCCTTTGTGACACACATTCTAAGTTCTTGAGATCATCAGAAAACCTAAAATTAAGCATACGTATGCATTCCACCTCCTTTTTTGATAAATCTTTTACTATTCAAGCAGCTCGCTTGTGGAATGCACTACCTAGTGAAGTGAGAAGTGCTCAAACATTACCTATCTTTAAGAAAATGGTACACGAGCATTACCTTTCACTGTAATTTTGTTCATCTCCTTTCCCAGTTATATATATATTTATTAGTTTATTATATATATATATATATATATATATACTATAAAATATATATTTTATTTTTATGTATTTGTATTATTATGTTTATGTATGTTGTTTTTGTACACTAGACAGCCCAATATCTGTCTCCCTTCTTTCAGTCCATCCAAAGGTTGTCTGGAAGAGATCGCCTTGTGCGATAAGACCGCCCATTGTACACAAATAATTGTATATGTCTGTCCTATATATTTTATGTGGTGTACAATAAAGTGTATAATAAATAAATAAATAAATATAAAGTATAGCGAGTTTGGCACATCACCAGTTTTGTATCTGCAGAAGATAGAGACTTCGCGACCGTTAGGACACAAAACAGAGAGGTAAAGAAGGCTCATTTCATATAACACTGTAAGGAAGGGCAAGTAAAACATCCGATTATTATAAAAGAAGCCTATGGTCCACAGAAGATAACGGTACGATACGTTGAGAGCCCTATCAGATCGGGCCTCGAACTGCGTGTTACATCTTTCTACTTCTTATCGTAAATTTGTTTGGCCCAGCATTCCGCGACGCGAATTGCACTAGCGGACAATAGCTCCTTGAGCATGCAATTGGCAGGGCACACGCCAAAGGATGAAAGGTCGGCCTTTGTCTGTGTGGAGACGCAGCACTGCTATTCATTACTTTTTTTATTTATAAGTAGGTTTTCTTATTTATAGTAGGTACATAAATATTATATTCAATTAGAACCGAGGGCTTTATGTATTTTCAAAAAGAAAGCGACCCGATGCGTAAAGAACAGAACCAAAGTCTTCACCGCGATAGAAGCGTTTATGTCTCAGGCCTATCAATAATGATCCAGGGTACACACTAGGTACTAAACTACAGGATACTCGACATCTTGACCCCCAGGTTCTTTTGTACCTTGTGAAGCGAGTCTTTTTTGCAGTTACTACGTTTTTATCAAAGTTATGTATGAACAGGTATAATGCTGCAATAACGAAGTTATGTATAATATGACACGTGTAAGTGTCACCAACGTTTTATTATGTAAACATTCGCTGAGCACGGCACGTGTAAACGTCAAATGTCTGTGAAAACGAAAAACGTCATTTGTGGTTTCTATACGCAGCCTCAAGCTAGGTTATCCTTTGGCTATAGGTACCTACCTACTAAAAAATCCTTAGCTATCCTATATACTTCACAAAGATGACAGAGGTCTCTACTTTATTTTGAGTTATAGGAAGCAATTAGGTAGGTACATAAAACAGAGATGTTTTCGCTGAATATGAGCCTTCATAAACCCTTTTTTGCTTTATGAGAAATGATAAATTGCCGCGTGGCCTGCACTCTAACGCGCGTGTTACGCTGCTTATTAATGAAGCGTAGATAGGCATCATTGTTGCCCAAATATCTTCATAGAGTCTTCTAAGAAATATGTATACGGTAAGTACTTGGCTTCTCACTATAGCAGAGCCCGTGAAATAGGTCCGAGAATACAAGTAGGTGTAGGTTCTTACTTACTTAAGTATTAGAACCAGTAGGACGAAAAATAATTCCTACTCATTGTATCTAAGTTTGGTAACTACGCTTTAAAGTACATATCTATTCGTCATTGTCTTTATTGCCAATATTACGCTACCTATTATTATAATTTCTAGGGCGTAGCAATTACAATCGAAAGCGCTTTGGAATACCACTAACGCCATCTTTTGGTCAAGTTAAAAATCATAAATTGTTGCGTTCATAAAGCTAGGTTAGGATATAAAAATATTATTATAGTAAAATTATTATTCAATAATATAGAAAGTATTTGTTATTATCATTTATCAAATGTATAATTTACGTATATTTATTAGTTTATTAGATTTCTAAAAAAATACTTTTACCTGACACTAGCCGTAGTTGCTAAGCGTACATGCGTAACATGATTGATTAAATATTATTATTTTATTTATTAATGTATCGATGTTCTAATTGAATAATTAAAGCTTGAATTTATTTTGCAGAATAGTTTTTGGTATAATAGTAATAAAAACTGAATGTATCATTGATTATAGAATAAACCTTTCATCGCGGAATTAACTCCGCGAACTATGTTGTCATCTGTCAAATTTGGCCTTCAATTCGATGGTGATCCTGGGGAACTAATGTAATTTCGAAAAGGTTTTGCAATGTATGAGTGAGATGTTCATTAATTTCGATGGTGTGACATACGAGTAAAATTATTCCCGTGTTAAAATGACATCGAGGAGTAAGAACGCTGTGCGGGGCTACGAGACAGAGATTGAGAAAAGTCGCGAGGAGTCTAACTGGAAGAAGGCAGTGGACTTGGCTCAGCAGTTGAAGGCCAGGTCTCCACAGCATGGTCAGTGACGCTCGTTACGTATTCTCCATTCCGTTATATCACTGTCAGGCTTCGTTTTTAAGGTCATTGTAGTGCAATTGTTATCATGAGAGCCTAATATTATAATGTATCATTACTTATCAGTTAGTGCTTAAAAACATAATGCATGTTTGCTGATTTCCGTTTACATATGTGATAGATAGCAGTACCTATTGTATAGTTCCACCCATTGGTTTATTATGATAATTATTTATTCATGTTTCCTTGAATGTTAGTCACAAAACCATTAAGTTTTTATGGATTTGTACTATAGACAGTGGATAAGGTGGAAACAACCACTGTCTCTAACTACATTTAGTTGTTTTTGTTAGAATGAGTCTTCATGTTTTCTTTTAAGTTGTTTTAATATTGGCCATCACCTAGCAATAAGTAAAAACATTGACATACTAAACCATATGATTTCTTCCCTTTTCCTATTTTCCCAAGGGCTCCAATTTGTGCAGTAATTATTAGCTGATAATAAGATTGATTATCTGTTGTAGTGTTTACTTCTCTGTTTTTCCTATTCTTTTCTGAGTTTTTAGTGTGGTGTACAATAATATCCTATTCAAATCAAATCATGAGTATTAAATATAAACACAACACTAAAATAAACAGTATAAACAGATTGCACAGTTATTGCATAGTAATTTGTTATGTACACAGTCTAGCAGAAATTTTCAATACAACTTATAATGTATAGTACATAATGTAACATACCCAGTTTTAATAAAATTGTTTTTTCAACAGAAAGCCTTGCTCACTTCCTCATTGGTGAGGGCAAGCTTGAAGCACACCTTGAAGAATGGCCGCCCACCAAGGAAAACATAGAGAGGGCTCAGAGGGAGCTCTCCGATGCTCGTGGCTACCTCACACTAGCCACAGATGATGCAGGCAAGAGGGCCGGTGTAGCCCTAGATGCCCATCTCCTGCTTGGGAAGCTAAACTATGCATGTGGAGCATATGATGATGCATTGAAACATTATAAGATGGCTGAGTTAAATACTTTAACGGAGAAGGAGTTACCTGTGTAAGTATAAAATGTATATAAAATAACAAGTTAACAAGGTGCAAACATCACATTTGTTTTTATTCCCCTTCATATAAAAATATAGCTAATTCCTTATGTTGAAGATATTTCTTATGCTTGGCGCACTTGACAGTGTAGCGTAAGACATTCAAACTGTTGAATTCATTAGTGCAACCATAATTGAATAGTGTGCAGTCATGCACTTTAAATACCCCTCCTATTGTCTAACGACACAAATTAACTGTTTGTAACAGCTGCATCAGTCTATTGCATTTTGCAAATTATCAACCAATTAAAGTTGCTTACAAATTCAGAGTTGCAAAACCGGTGTTTACAGTTGAATAGATTGTGGAATTACAAAGTCAGCAAAATTATTGCCAAATACTTATGGAAATGTATGTTATTTAATGGTTTGGTATAAAATTAAAATGATATAATTTACACCATTATCTAATGTATACATAATGCTCTGAGTATTATAAAGTAAGACTTGCTCTGGGTATTAAAAAGGTAAATCAGTCAGTCATCAATTTATCATCCACAACCCATTTGCAACTGTATAGTTTCAAGAAATATTTAAATTTAATTGTATGATATCATAATAATTATATGACAAAATAATAATGTCCTCCTGACCGATTTCGGTCACGGCGGCCAATCTCACCGGAGATTAGCCAACTACACAGGAGATATTGTAGATCACAAGTGTGTGCGCAAACACAGGTGCTCTCTATTCCTTCACTCTCATAGTCCGATGGGACGGCAATCCGACACGACCGGAGAGAGATCAGGCGCAGGACCAACGGCTTTACGTGCTTTCCGAGGCACGGTGTGTATTCACATACACAAAGGCCCAGACCCGAAACAAATATCTGTAGATCATACAAATATTTGTTCCGTGCGGGAATCGAACCCGCGACACGTAGCTCAGAAGTCGATCTCTCAACCACTGCGCCAACCGTGTCGTCAGTATGACAAAATAATTCGTAGTGTAATAATAACTTAAATCATACGTAATTTTAGTGTGAATCATACTAGTATTGTATGACCTCATATGGCTATGTGAAGGTTTTTTTCAAAGAAAAATCGTTGTCTATTATTACTGGCACCAGGCTAGCATAGTGGCCCAGCAGTGACATCAAAGAGCTACATAATGGCCTATAATATTTATAACTGATATAAACTGTTTATACAAACAATGAACATATTTTGGGAACTGTATACCTACTAATAATAAGCACTTATATCATGTGTATTTTCACACGTGTAACTCGTGACGTCATCACGCCGAATATCGAAAGATCGCGTAAGTCAAACGCTAAACAAACTGTTAAGCGTATGATCATAAACTTGATCGACAGAAGATCGATAGAATGCCCGATAACATGATTACGCGCACGCTCTGAGGCCAAACGATACTAGTATATAAATAAATGCAATCTGCGAGTATAGTCGAAGATAGTTCTGGTTTTGCTACTTATATAATTGTATTTACTTTCGTGTAGGTTCATAAGAAAGAAGCGAACCTTCTTTATATTTTTATGGCATGGTACATAGGCGCATACACACCGCTGAATCATGCATGACGTCATGCTATATCGACGGAACTGATTTTATCCTCTTAACATTTCTGGCGCTAATGATTTTGTTTGTATAGTGCCTTGTGATGTACAAAGCATTATAATGGATAATGTCAGTGTCCATAACATATTAATGTCTTTATTAGTATGTTGCAGGGGTTATTAATGGAATGGGACTGTTATTTTATTAATTTGTACATTCATAGCTATCAGCCAACATCTAAGTATTTTATTGGATAACAGAATTTCTTTTTTTTTTTTTCATTACACTTTAACTTCTTAATAATATCAACAGAAAATATTGTTTAAGGCAAAGTACCTATAATATTTTGTTCTATATACAACACAGGTATACAATAATCACATGTCATAGTGATATATGCTTATTTTGTGGTCAACTGTGTTTGTTATAAACTGTATGCCATATGACCTACAGCCGAAGTCTCCGCATCGTGGCCGAGTCCTACGCTATTAAGGGGCTGTGTTTGGAACAGAACACGGTGCCTGGCTCCACCAGCCGGTACAAGCAGGCTGAGAGGGAGTCTGAAATGGTGAGTTGTAATAAAACTATCTATCCCTAACCGGCGTTGGCACTAACTGTATCAGCAAAGAGCGATAAGATGAGTGAAATCAGGGCGTTATTTAGATTCTGAGAGGCCATTGGACATCTTTTAAAAACAGTCGAATCTTCAAGTTAATTTAAACTGACTTTATATATTGTTAACAAAAATCTTTTCATCTAGATCCGCAGTTTCGAGCTATCATCCGACTTGACGTTGCTATACCTCCAACGAACCGGCTCACACGCACACGCTGGGCCCACACTGGAGACGGCGTTACAGCGCGTGCCCATCCTGCACATACGAGCCGGCAGGCTGCAGAGCGCGATAGACAGGTGACTGACCCTTGTAGCTACAGTGTGGAGCGGCCACCATACCAGGACTAGACGTACGTAAGGAACTAACATGCACACGCTCCAGACGGCGTTACAGCGCGTGCCCATCCTGCACATACGAGCCGGCAGGCTGCAGAGCGCGATAGACAGGTGACTGACCCTTGTAGCTACAGTGTGGAGCGGCCACCATACCAGGACTAGACGTACGTAAGGAACTAACATGCACACGCTCCAGACGGCGTTACAGCGCGTGCCCATCCTGCACATACGAGCCGGCAGGCTGCAGAGCGCGATAGACAGGTGACTGACCCTTGTAGCTACAGTGTGGAGCGGCCACCATACCAGGACTAGACGTACGTAAGGAACTAACATGCACACGCTCCAGACGGCGTTACAGCGCGTGCCCATCCTGCACATACGAGCCGGCAGGCTGCAGAGTGCGATAGACAGGTGACTGACCCTTGTAGCTACAGTGTGGAGCGGCCACCATACCAGGACTAGACGTACGTAAGGAACTAACATGCACACGCTCCAGACGGCGTTACAGCGCGTGCCCATCCTGCACATACGAGCCGGCAGGCTGCAGAGCGCGATAGACAGGTGACTGACCCTTGTAGCTACAGTGTGGAGCGGCCACCATACCAGGACTAGACGTACGTAAGGAACTAACATGCACACGCTCCAGACGGCGTTACAGCGCGTGCCCATCCTGCACATACGAGCCGGCAGGCTGCAGAGTGCGATAGACAGGTGACTGACCCTTGTAGCTACAGTGTGGAGCGGCCACCATACCAGGACTAGACGTACGTAAGGAACTAACATGCACACGCTCCAGACGGCGTTACAGCGCGTGCCCATCCTGCACATACGAGCCGGCAGGCTGCAGAGTGCGATAGACAGGTGACTGACCCTTGTAGCTACAGTGTGGAGCGGCCAACATACCAGGACTAGACGTACGTAAGGAACTAACATGCACACGCTCCAGACGGCGTTACAGCGCGTGCCCATCCTGCACATACGAGCCGGCAGGCTGCAGAGCGCGATAGACAGGTGACTGACCCTTGTAGCTACAGTGTGGAGCGGCCACCATACCAGGACTAGACGTACGTAAGGAACTAACATGCACACGCTCCAGACGGCGTTACAGCGCGTGCCCATCCTGCACATACGAGCCGGCAGGCTGCAGAGCGCGATAGACAGGTGACTGACCCTTGTAGCTACAGTGTGGGGCGGCCACCATACCAGGACTAGACGTACGTAAGGAACTAACATGCACACGCTACGGCATGTGGCCATCTTGCACACAAACTGTAGGGCCTGTCAAGACCGCGACACTGATCATATGTGTGTGAGGGCAAAATATTAATAATGTGGACGTATGTTAAAGCCAGAGACGCGTAGTCACAAGTTATCACCGTCTAGTATTACCTTAAATTGTCGTATCTGTGTGTGAACATTAGTGCGAGTCGTTACTATTAAATGGATTTGCCGGCGTTAAGCGGTCAGATTTGTGTGTAAATCCAATTAACCTTGTGTGACAGTTTACGATGCTACTCCAGTTGTACTACTAAAATAATCCTAGTTACTATCGTGGGACCCGCTGTTTCATTCAATGTCATTTATATATTGTATAGTTTCATTATTTCGGCCATATTATCCGAACTTTCAATAGTGAGACTTTTTCGGCCGTGAAGTTTCTTCTCTATAGGACCAACTTTTTGGAACGGTGCAACTAGTCCTATAACGTTTCATAAGTGCCTGTATTAGGTTTATTTGAAATATAAACAATTCTATTTATCTATCTATCAGCTCAGCTTTAGTCTCACTATCAGGTTAATTTGCGTGCTACCTACAAATTCACCCAAAGTAATGGTATTTTAATTCTGGAATCTGATGACGTCATTACTTAGCGATGGCTATAACGGTAAAATATTACACCTACATCCGCTCAAACGGCTGGTTCTCATGTATTCTTAAATACCCATATTCTCATGACTAAGAATTATGATTTATTAACGTATATATGTGACCCGCGTACGTCTTAAAACTGCGTCCAGACACCGGAGGATGGGCAGCAGCGTCCTCTCACTAATCGGTGAGCCACTGCGATCCCCAAGCCGCCTGCCAAGCGTGGGGATTATGGCAAACCCCCCCCTTGAGGGAGGCCATCGTTCAGCAGTGGACGTCTTCTGGCTGATGATGATGATGATGAACGTATATATGTTATTGTGCAGGTATCGAGAAATGCTGAACGCAGTGGAGTCGGTGTCGACGCAGGCGTTAAGGCTGACGCTCACGAGGCAGCTGGCCGAGGTGCTCATGAGAGGCGTCACTGGACAGGTAACTATATTATGTAAACACACCTTGACCCTTGAATTTGTTTCGCCGTTTCTTCTCAGGGATAGTCATAGCCAATGCCGACGCCATCTAGTTAAAAAATAAAGACGTGTAAAAGTGATTGAAAAATTCTAATTGCAAAATAAACGGTTTAATTTAATTTTCATTTCGTAACATTACACACACAATATGAACAGTCTGCGAAAGAAGAGAACAAAATGATTCAAAACTAAAATTCTTCTCCGCCGCATTTTTTCTAAACACTAACCGAAAAAGTATCCGTGACCCGACCGTGATCCGGGTACTTCTGTGACCCGGGTACGTCTTAAAACTGCGGCCAGACACCTGCGGAGGGCAGCAGCATCCTCTCACTAATCGGTGAGCCACTGCGATCCCCAAGCGTGGGGATTATGGCACCCCCCCCCCCTTGAGGGAGCCCTTCGTTCAGCAGTGGACGTCTTCTGGCTGATGATGATGATGATGATGAACCGAAAAAGAGATTTTTTAATGGGTTTTATTTAAACCTATAGTACTAAGTAACTGAAGAGTACTGATTGATGATCGTTATTCCTTATTTTGGAAGTGTGAAGTATTAATAAAAATTCCATAGCTAATCCCGAATGTTGTCCACCTAGGTGTACAAAGCGCCGGAGAAGTTGGCGGTGGCGCCACCACAGGGCACGCTGACGAGGAGAAGAGAAGAACACGTGTCTGAAGGACCCTGGAAGCCCAAGAAGTATGCTGCTATCAGTCAGGTGAGTGTCAACTGTGGAGCTTAATTAAACATTGTGAATTATGTAAAGTTAGCATGTCATCATTAATGAAGGATTTTTTTTTAAGTTTTTTGTCATTAAACCTGTTTTGCCGATCATAAGATAGGCAAAAATGTAAATACTGCTTTATAACTAGTGATAATGGTCGCGTTAAGGGATTGGAAATAAGGGAAGTTGGCATAATTTTGTTTTTTTGGTTTGTTCTCAGTTCGTACCGCGCAACGAATACGAAGAAGTAGTATTATTACTATTAGTAGGGGAAGCGATGGCCGTCCGAGACGCCGTGTTATCACAAAGTGCAGAGTTCGAAGCGGCGCGTGCGCACACGCTGCGGAACGCTGTCGCCGTCATCGACCTGCTCGCGCTCGCCGCCACGCGCTGGGGGCAGCTGTGTCTGGTGCTAGAGGTTACTATCGGCTGCTCAAACATTATCCTCACCTTTACGTAGAATGCGGGATGCGAGTGAGGGTGTGTGTTGTCCGCAGTCGCTGGAGCGCGCCATGAAGTTCTCGTTCGGGTGCGCGCACGTGTGGCGCATGCGCGCGCTGGCCACGGCGGCCGCTGCGCCCGCGCCGCCCGCGCCCCCCGCGCCCCGCGCGCACCTCGCGCCCGGTAACTATACACTCCCTACTGCTATTTAATACTCTTTTATATTTAATTATTGTATCCTTTGTCTGTCTGTCTGCTGCCTCATAACGGTACGGTACTAAAATAAAACAAGCATGTATCGTCAGCGTATAGTGTGATATCATCCTTCAAGTCGATTTTGCGTACACTGTTTATGTAAACAAGGAATAACAGTGGTCCCAAAATCGATCCTTGTGGTATTCCAAACGTTACATATTTAGCGGTACTTTGCGTTTTACTAATCTTTACTATCTGGGACCGGTTTGTAAGATAGGATTTGAAGGTTGCAAGTGCAGTTCCGTTTCTGTTTTTGTCATAAGATTTTGTAGCTCTAACGCTTCTTTTAGATCAATGAATATACCTAAAGCAATTTGTTTTTATAATCTTTTTTTTATTATCCTATTTTGTTTCCCACTGCTGAGCAAAGGCCTCCCCTTTTTCCTTCCACTGTTCTCTATTTTGCGCGGCTCGTTGCCATGCCTGTCCCGCATATACAACCGGTCTGGCCACCCACGCCTCGGTGGTCCTCGTCAGGCTCCAGTGCGTGACGATCTTTGCCCACCTGTCCGCATGCATACTGCACTCCCACTTCAGTCTAGCGGTTTTTTCTCCTAAATCCGTTATTTGTGTTATGGAGCGCAGGATGATATTTCTGACACGATCCGTCCGTTTAACTCTTAATATGCTGCGCTCCATTGCTCGTTGGCAAATCTTAAGTTTGGACTTTTGCTGTTCTATAAGTGACCAGGTTTGGGCACCGTAGGTTAGGACGGGCAAGATACACATGTCGATGAGTTTGCGTTTCAGCGATATCGGTAGTTTGCCCTTCAAATGTTCTTTGAGGGCCCAGAAGCTTTTCCAAGCATTTTCATTCCTTCTCAATCAATATTTAGTTTGATTTTTTTTTGTTTCAAAACCCAGTGTTGCTGAAAGTTTGTTTGATTTTGATTTGATCCACTTTACTACCTGATTTGTAAATTGGGGTGACTTTTGCGATTTCCAGATTGTCTGGGAAAATTTATTTTTCTAGGTTTGTATTAATAGAGTTAATAATGTCCTCCTGGCCGATTTCGGTAACGGCGGCCAATCTCACCGGAGATTAGCCAACTACGCAGGAGATATTATAGAGCACAAGTGTGTGCGCAAACACAGGTGCTCTCTCTCTATTCATTCACTCTCATAGTCCGATAAGAGCGCAATCCGACACGACCGGAGAGAGATCAGGCGCAGGACCAACAGCTTTATGTGCTTTCCGAGGCACAGTGTGTATTCACATACACAAAGACCCAGACCCGAAACAACTATCTGAAGATCGTACAAATATTTGTTCCGTGCGGGAATCGAACCCGCGACACGTAGCTCAGCAGTCGATCTCTCAACCACTGCGTCAACCGTGCCGTCAAATTATTAATACAGTTAGTGAGCTCCTCAACTATAATATTTGATACGTGTTTATGTGTTTATACTGTTTAGTCCCGAGCTGGTATTAGAATTCAGGTTATGAATTATATTTGCCAGTTAATTTTTTGTAACTAATGCAAGTAGGCTGAGGTTGTTTGAGATGTCCGTGTCGTAGTGTAGTGTCATAGTATTATTGTTAGGGTAATGTTTAGGAATCTGATGAGCTACGATTAATCCTACAGTAGAAAATAAATCTTTGAAGCATTCACAGATATCAATTTCGTCTGTTATACATTTGCCGTTTATTTGAAGTTTGTGTGGTGCTGCAAGGAAAGGTTATTTATCATTTTCCACAATTTTTTTTTTTTTGGTTTATTTATCACTTATTAAAGGCAGATTCATAATATGTAATCTTTATATGTTGTATTTTTTCTGAAACTACGTTTCTTTTTTCTATAAAAAGTTCTTTACATTTTGCATCATGGGGTTGTGCTTATTGATCATTAATGTGAATATCAATTACTAAATATTTGACTTCTCAATAGATGGCGTTATCTGTATTGAAATTATGCAAGACACGCTCCATAGATTATTAATTTGGGAGTATATCTACATGCATCAAAATTTTACCTGTTCCTCGGTCCTCTCCTCTATAATAGATTAAACTCTATAGCGTATATTTATTCCCTGAATCACACTAATTGTACGAGAACTCTCAAGAATTCTCTTCAAAGTATGTCCTACGAAGATACAGAGGATCTACTAGTTGTGCCGAAGTCAATATATTTAAGTATACAAATTTTCACCTACACTAAGCATGTAGTTAATTTAGAAACTAAAAGTTAGCCTATTAATTTTATAATCTGTCTAATTTAGCATTATTTTCTTTTTTGAACCTTATGTAATAACTCTTTGATTGTTTATTAATTACTTTAGACTGTTTTAGTTCTTCTTGCCTGAAACACAGGATTTACCTAGTTCAGGAACGTATTAGAATTATGAATATAATTAACATTTAAGCACCACTGTATGATTTTATCTTGTAACAATTTTTTTTAACAAATTTATATTATTACATGCTCGATAGATGCCGTTGTGCTAATGACGTCAATTTTGAATGGTAGTACTAAGATTTTTCGCGAACTCAATATGTTTCCAAATTGTCATAGTCAGGTGTCTGTCTTTGCGAAAGTAGCTGTCTGTTTGCTACCTTGTTAATATAAAACCACTGACCCGAAGTAGAAGTAATCAAATTTTACAAAAAAGTATGGGAATTAGAAAATGACATAGCCATAGGCTTATTTTTTCTCAATTATTGGAGCAAATCACTAACAGCAACAGGCAGACGAAGTCGCGGGGAACAGCTAGTATATTACATAAATTATAAGCTTGAATAGATTTCTTCAATTTTACTCGACTTGACTATCGCCCGTGAAATCGATAGAATTTGTGTGGCGCAAGCGAGTAAGCCAGTAGTACAAATGTTGGGTTACCGCGGTAAGTGCGGTTTACGCTTAGGAATTTTCGCTCCGTTGTGTTCAGAGGCTCTAGTGTAAGTTTATTTTAACAAACGAAACGGAAACGTCCGTCACTGCGTTTACCGCGCTCTGCGTACCAATTGGCTAGTTAGGAACTCTTCAACAATCACAGTGCCGAATGCGGTAAACGCGACTAATGACTACAGAACTCTCCATCAATCGATAAAATATGCAACGAAATGTGCTTTCGTAACTCATTACGAAAGCACATTTCGTTGCATATTTTATCGATTTTATAAAACTCATTTTATAAAAACTTACACTAGAGGTTACAGAGCGGTCATAACCTTCCCATGGCCCCACCGACAGTCTTGTTATCAGGCCCGGATTGGCCATACAGGCAAATCGGGCAAATGCCCGATGGGCCGGTGTGGCCGATAGGCCGTCGACTTTCTATTGCTATTTAAAAAAAAAACGGTAAATTGACGGATGGGGCTGAAACATGTAAGGTCAGTATAATGGATTTTATTCATGGCTTTCTAAAGAGTCTTCAGGACAAATTCATGTCTGGTGTTATGCACAAGTATTGAATTTAGTGTTACATATGAAATTAGCGTTATCATCATCATCATCATCATCAGCCAGAAGACGTCCACTGCTGAACGAAGGCCTCCCCCTTAGACCACCACATCGAACGACATTCCGCCACTTGCATCCATCGGTTGCCCGCGACTCTCGCAATGTCGTCGGTCCACCTAGTAGGAGGCCTTCCTACGCTGCGTCTTCCGGTTCGTGGTCGCCACTCGAGAACCTTTCTTCCCCATCGGTTGTCCGTTCTTCGAGCGATGTGGCCTGCCCATTGCCACTTCAGCTTGCAAATCCTGAGAGCTATGTCGGTGACCTTGGTTCTTTGGCGAATATCCTCGTTCCGGATTTTATCGCGCAAAGAGACTCCGAGCATAGCTCTCTCCATTGCCCGCTGTGTGACTCTGAGCCTCTCTAAGAGGCCAACAGTTAACGACCACGTCTCAGTGCCATATGTCATCACTGGCAACACACACTGGTTGAAGACCTTTGTCTTCAGGCACAGTGGAATTTTGGACGAGAAGATATCACGCAATTTCCCGAACGCTGCCCATCCGAGTTGGATTCTTCGAGCGACCTCTTTCTCGAAGTTGGACCTACCTAACTGAACAATCTGTCCAAGGTAGTTGTAGTGGTCGACAACTTCGAGCGTATCGTTCCCAACGACGACCGGTACGGGTGCAACATGGACATTTGACATAATTTTCGTCTTGTCCATGTTCATTTTAAGACCCACCTGTTGGGAAACGCTACTGAGGTCGTTGAGCATAGTATTGAGGTCCTCCAGCGACTCTGCCATTACGACTATATCATCGGCAAAACGAAGGTGAGTGATGTATTCGCCATTGATGTTGATGCCAAATCCGTCCCAGTCCAAGAGCTTGAAAACGTCCTCCAATGCGTTCGTGAACAGTTTCGGAGAAATAACGTCTCCCTGTCTCACGCCTTTCTGCAATTGGATTGGTTTCGTGCTCTCGTCCCGTAATCGGATTGACATGGTGGCGTTTCTATACAAACACTCCAACACTTCGATATACCTATAGTCGATATGGCATCGCTGAAGGGACTGCAATACCGCCCAGGTCTCGATAGAATCAAAGGCTTTCTCATAGTCCACAAACGCTAGACATAATGGCCGATTATACTCCTGAGTCTTCTGTATAATTTGGCGGAGCGTGTGTATGTGGTCTATGGTGCCAAAGCCCTTACGGAACCCGGCTTGTTCGGGAGGCTGGAAGTCATCAAACCTGCGTTCGAGACGGTTCGTAATGACTCTCGAGAACAGCTTATACAAATTAGCGTTATATTTATATGAAACAAAAAAAAAACATGAATTATTTATTTAATCAATGAAAGTATGTATCATTACTATGTACCTATGCAGTTTTGCCATTTCATTGATTTCTTTGCTGAAGAAAATGTGGGAGCAAGAATCAATAAAATCTCCAAAGGCGGTTTGGACTGCCTCATCGGAATTGAATTTTTTTTCCTTGCAGAAAGAAAGGAGTCCAATTTCCAGAAAAATTGGTAATTTGTTGGAGTAATGTCCAGGGTGTATGGTGGGTGTCGGAGACATTCCAATCGCAACTCCTCTAATTTAGCGACCGTCTGTCGTGCAGTGTGGGGTTTAGCGTTGTCGTAAAGTAGCAGTGAGCTAGAGCAATTGACCAGCCTCGGTTGTTTAACGGCTAGCTTTTCCATCATGGTTTGCAATATTGTTGCACATCTATCGTAATTGTCTGGCCAAATCTTAGGACACTGTAGTAGATGACACCAATACTGGTCCACCAAACGATGCGTGTTTTTTGGTGTGTTTCACTCAATTCATGCGATACCCATTTTTCACTTTTCCAGTTTGTTTCAAGTGAATTAAAACTGTTTTATCACTCACATCGAAGCATGCCGATAACTATGACGTGGTTTCCGATGAATTCATTTCCACTTACAACCAAAGGTCAATGTACAGCGTAGCTCGTACAGTCACTTTAAATTTTTTGTTATGAACTTAGGTCTCCGACCGTCCACGGGGCTTGTTCTGTAGGTCAACATTTCCAGAACGAAAACGTTGGAACGCAAAATACCGTGTTTCCTTTTGCAGTAGCTACCCCATACACATAATTAATCCTTCGAGCTGTTTCTGTAGCGCTGGTGCCACGGCGGAACTCGTATTCGTAAATAATAATATTTTTTTTTTTTTTTCAAATAACAATGACTCATTGTTTTAGTAACAATTTTTCTTACTACTATGTTAGTACTGCCTACTCTATAACTTATCCTAGATACACTGTGCATGAGAATCACTGCTACAAGTTCACCACCGAGGTGGAAGGCTTGCAGCAGCGGCCTACATACGAGCAGTCGAGTCTGCTTGCAATACATTGTAGTATAATGTTGGGGCTGGCCCGCACACGGCGCACCAGGGAGGCACATCTTTTTCGCATCGTGGCATAAAAACAATCGACACGGGCTTCAGCAAATATCCCTGATGCGCTGCAGAAACCAGCCAGCCCCATCAACACTCGAAACGAATTATTATATTGGATTCGAAGGGCGCCGTACAATTTTTGAGTATAATTTGTCCATAGGTTGCACGTGTAGAAGGAAGTGCAGTATGCACGAAATAATTTTATTTTGACCTCTCTAGAACAACGTGCAAACCTGCGAGCTATCATATTAGCTCTTACCGACAGCGCCCTTCGTTCCCTTTCAATATCTTCATTGTCCTTGAGGTCGGCGGTCAAAAGATGTCCTAGGTATTTGAATTTATACACCCTCAGTAGTGGCAATCCATTTAACCTGACTGGAGGTATAGTCTCCGGACTTCGATGACATTGTAGACCAGTCCGTGAAGTTTAGCATATTCTTCACAGATGGCCACCAACCCTCTAAGAACGCATACCGAGGCACTCAGCAGCACCATATCATCGGCGTAACTGATATTATTTACACATACTCCATTAATGTAACAGCCTGCTCGTTCTCTGCTGAGTGCCTCGATCAGCTCGTTGACGTAGAGATTGAAAAGCGTGGGCGAGCTTAACCCCCCCTGTCGCACCCCGCACTCCAGCCCGTATGACTTTGACAACGCCCCGGCCCACCGCACCTGATTGATCTGGCTGGTATAAAACCAGTATTTAAAAGTATTTATCAGTTCAAGAGGCACGCCGACGTTTTCCAACTTCCTCCAGAGTATGCTGTAGGAAACCAGATCAAATGCCTTGGATAAGTCGAGGAAGCAAGCATATGTAGGTGTTTTTTAAATAAAGCGATAAATTAAGGTTTCCATATTGTGAACAGACCGACGTCAAAGAAACAATTTAATTGCACTAGCGTTCAAATTTCTGCTTACGTTATCATTGAGTCAAGTTGCTTGTGAAAGATCGTTTTCTAACTTAAAATTTTTCAAAAATCGCATGATTGAAAGAATTTAAATTATATTATCACGATAAGTTACTCCACCTTATCTTACCTTACCTTATTTGATAATTTAATTTCTTTCATGTTAATGGCGGTAGAAAAAGATCTATTGATGCATTAAGATAGCGACGACATAATTGATAAAGTAGTCGAGAGCAGTGAGCTTCTTCGTAAGTCATTGACTAACTAAAATATTAAAACTGAAAAGATAGCAGATCCCAAATTTACATTCGTAGTTTTCCTTTCTCTGAGAGCGGAGGGCGGAGTGTCACTTAAATGTCGGTGTCAGGTCCCAGTCTGGGCCTGCTTATTATATGGGAGGAGACGGCAGCGGGCGTAGCCCTTAGGCTATCTTGTTATGTAGCCCACAGGCGTTGCTTGACTCTATAAATAAACTTGATTCAGTCCCGAGCCCTCTCCCCTTGGTTGTCTGAGCGGGGCGGCCTGTCGGGATGTCTGTATGTTGGGTGTGTGTATAACTGTGGTTGCCGGCAGGCAGCAGCGCGTGGAGCGCGAGCGTGCGCGCAGCGGGCGTGGCGCGCCGGGCCGCCCCGCTGGCGCTTGTCTGAGCGGGGCGGCCTGTCGGGATGTATGTATGTTGGGTGTGTGTATAACTGTGATTGCCGGCAGGCAGCAGCGCGTGGAGCGCGAGCGTGCGCGCAGCGGGCGTGGCGCGCCGGGCCGCCCCGCTGGCGCTTGTCTGAGCGGGGCGGCCTGTCGGGATGTATGTATGTTGGGTGTGTGTATAACTGTGATTGCCGGCAGGCAGCAGCGCGTGGAGCGCGAGCGTACGCGCAGCGGGCGTGGCGCGCCGGGCCGCCCCGTTGGCGCCGCGTGACGCGCCGCTGCGCCTCGTCGCCGCTAACACCTGCTACCGCATGGGCTGGGTACGTACCACGCCAAGTATTCTTGTACTATGTGTGATGCATGCCAACATACTAAACGAATCACTTTTGTACAGATAGAAGAAGGCATCGAGATGGCGGAAGAAGCGCTCGCGATAGAAAATGAACAGGAGGGGCCCATGCTAGCGCGATGTTGTCTCTTCACCGGCATTGGCTACCAGATGAAGGCTCAGGTCTGTCAGTACCACTTACATGCTCGCTTGTTATACCACAGTAACAGCAGGAAGCTCCAGTACCATTTACTACAATCTTGTATATTTATTTCTAGCTTTAACTTACCCTTATAATCCATTTGTTTAGTCTTTTCTTAACGAAAAATCTGCTTCTAGTACAAATTCAAATAAAATGTCTGAAAATCTCGTAATCGAAGAAATAAAAAAAAAAATGAAAAAAAAATCGTGACTTTGTACTACAGAAAACAAATTCGCGCATCGACAAAGACGCGTCGAACGACAAGTCGTTGAAGCTGTTACTGCGCTCCGTACAGCTGGACGACAACGATCACCTCGCGTTCTACTACCTCGCGCTTCAATACACGCACCTCGGCATGCTTAACGAGGCAATGGTGAGTTAAAAAAAAGATAAGATTTTTGAAATTTTTAAAACCCAAATGCAATTGTTTCCTTTCTGAGCCAGTAAACATAAGCCGTCCGGTTAAAGCTATCTCATGACGGTTGAAGCTTCTCGCGCAGCAGCCCTAATGCTGAATGTATGTGTATGTCCAGGACGCGACGCGCTCGTGCCTGAGCGCGCGCGGCGAGTGCGGCGGCGGCCTGCGCCTGGCGGCCGCGCTGTGGTCGTGCGCATGCGCGGGCTCGCGCGGCGCACGCGCACTGGCCGCCGCGCGCCTGGCGCGCCACCACTACCCCAGCGCGGACTGGCCGCTCGCCGCGCTGGCCACGCTGCAGCTCACCTGGGAGACTCCCGAGGTAATGATATATGTTAGGACGCGACGCGCTCGTGCCTGAGCGCGCGCGGCGAGTGCGGCGGCGGCCTGCGCCTGGCGGCCGCGCTGTGGTCGTGCGCATGCGCGGGCTCGCGCGGCGCACGCGCACTGGCCGCCGCGCGCCTGGCGCGCCACCACTACCCCAGCGCGGACTGGCCGCTCGCCGCGCTGGCCACGCTGCAGCTCACCTGGGAGACTCCCGAGGTAATGATATATGTTAGGACGCGACGCGCTCGTGCCTGAGCGCGCGCGGCGAGTGCGGCGGCGGCCTGCGCCTGGCGGCCGCGCTGTGGTCGTGCGCATGCGCGGGCTCGCGCGGCGCACGCGCACTGGCCGCCGCGCGCCTGGCGCGCCACCACTACCCCAGCGCGGACTGGCCGCTCGCCGCGCTGGCCACGCTGCAGCTCACCTGGGAGACTCCCGAGGTAATGATATATGTTAGGACGCGACGCGCTCGTGCCTGAGCGCGCGCGGCGAGTGCGGCGGCGGCCTGCGCCTGGCGGCCGCGCTGTGGTCGTGCGCATGCGCGGGCTCGCGCGGCGCACGCGCACTGGCCGCCGCGCGCCTGGCGCGCCACCACTACCCCAGCGCGGACTGGCCGCTCGCCGCGCTGGCCACGCTGCAGCTCACCTGGGAGACTCCCGAGGTAATGATATATGTTAGGACGCGACGCGCTCGTGCCTGAGCGCGCGCGGCGAGTGCGGCGGCGGCCTGCGCCTGGCGGCCGCGCTGTGGTCGTGCGCATGCGCGGGCTCGCGCGGCGCACGCGCACTGGCCGCCGCGCGCCTGGCGCGCCACCACTACCCCAGCGCGGACTGGCCGCTCGCCGCGCTGGCCACGCTGCAGCTCACCTGGGAGACTCCCGAGGTAATGATATATGTTAGGACGCGACGCGCTCGTGCCTGAGCGCGCGCGGCGAGTGCGGCGGCGGCCTGCGCCTGGCGGCCGCGCTGTGGTCGTGCGCATGCGCGGGCTCGCGCGGCGCACGCGCACTGGCCGCCGCGCGCCTGGCGCGCCACCACTACCCCAGCGCGGACTGGCCGCTCGCCGCGCTGGCCACGCTGCAGCTCACCTGGGAGACTCCCGAGGTAATGATATATGTTAGGACGCGACGCGCTCGTGCCTGAGCGCGCGCGGCGAGTGCGGCGGCGGCCTGCGCCTGGCGGCCGCGCTGTGGTCGTGCGCATGCGCGGGCTCGCGCGGCGCACGCGCACTGGCCGCCGCGCGCCTGGCGCGCCACCACTACCCCAGCGCGGACTGGCCGCTCGCCGCGCTGGCCACGCTGCAGCTCACCTGGGAGACTCCCGAGGTAATGATATATGTTAGGACGCGACGCGCTCGTGCCTGAGCGCGCGCGGCGAGTGCGGCGGCGGCCTGCGCCTGGCGGCCGCGCTGTGGTCGTGCGCATGCGCGGGCTCGCGCGGCGCACGCGCACTGGCCGCCGCGCGCCTGGCGCGCCACCACTACCCCAGCGCGGACTGGCCGCTCGCCGCGCTGGCCACGCTGCAGCTCACCTGGGAGACTCCCGAGGTAATGATATATGTTAGGACGCGACGCGCTCGTGCCTGAGCGCGCGCGGCGAGTGCGGCGGCGGCCTGCGCCTGGCGGCCGCGCTGTGGTCGTGCGCATGCGCGGGCTCGCGCGGCGCACGCGCACTGGCCGCCGCGCGCCTGGCGCGCCACCACTACCCCAGCGCGGACTGGCCGCTCGCCGCGCTGGCCACGCTGCAGCTCACCTGGGAGACTCCCGAGGTAATGATATATGTTAGGACGCGACGCGCTCGTGCCTGAGCGCGCGCGGCGAGTGCGGCGGCGGCCTGCGCCTGGCGGCCGCGCTGTGGTCGTGCGCATGCGCGGGCTCGCGCGGCGCACGCGCACTGGCCGCCGCGCGCCTGGCGCGCCACCACTACCCCAGCGCGGACTGGCCGCTCGCCGCGCTGGCCACGCTGCAGCTCACCTGGGAGACTCCCGAGGTAATGATATATGTTAGGACGCGACGCGCTCGTGCCTGAGCGCGCGCGGCGAGTGCGGCGGCGGCCTGCGCCTGGCGGCCGCGCTGTGGTCGTGCGCATGCGCGGGCTCGCGCGGCGCACGCGCACTGGCCGCCGCGCGCCTGGCGCGCCACCACTACCCCAGCGCGGACTGGCCGCTCGCCGCGCTGGCCACGCTGCAGCTCACCTGGGAGACTCCCGAGGTAATGATATATGTTAGGACGCGACGCGCTCGTGCCTGAGCGCGCGCGGCGAGTGCGGCGGCGGCCTGCGCCTGGCGGCCGCGCTGTGGTCGTGCGCATGCGCGGGCTCGCGCGGCGCACGCGCACTGGCCGCCGCGCGCCTGGCGCGCCACCACTACCCCAGCGCGGACTGGCCGCTCGCCGCGCTGGCCACGCTGCAGCTCACCTGGGAGACTCCCGAGGTAATGATATATGTTAGGACGCGACGCGCTCGTGCCTGAGCGCGCGCGGCGAGTGCGGCGGCGGCCTGCGCCTGGCGGCCGCGCTGTGGTCGTGCGCATGCGCGGGCTCGCGCGGCGCACGCGCACTGGCCGCCGCGCGCCTGGCGCGCCACCACTACCCCAGCGCGGACTGGCCGCTCGCCGCGCTGGCCACGCTGCAGCTCACCTGGGAGACTCCCGAGGTAATGATATATGTTAGGACGCGACGCGCTCGTGCCTGAGCGCGCGCGGCGAGTGCGGCGGCGGCCTGCGCCTGGCGGCCGCGCTGTGGTCGTGCGCATGCGCGGGCTCGCGCGGCGCACGCGCACTGGCCGCCGCGCGCCTGGCGCGCCACCACTACCCCAGCGCGGACTGGCCGCTCGCCGCGCTGGCCACGCTGCAGCTCACCTGGGAGACTCCCGAGGTAATGATATATGTTAGGACGCGACGCGCTCGTGCCTGAGCGCGCGCGGCGAGTGCGGCGGCGGCCTGCGCCTGGCGGCCGCGCTGTGGTCGTGCGCATGCGCGGGCTCGCGCGGCGCACGCGCACTGGCCGCCGCGCGCCTGGCGCGCCACCACTACCCCAGCGCGGACTGGCCGCTCGCCGCGCTGGCCACGCTGCAGCTCACCTGGGAGACTCCCGAGGTAATGATATATGTTAGGACGCGACGCGCTCGTGCCTGAGCGCGCGCGGCGAGTGCGGCGGCGGCCTGCGCCTGGCGGCCGCGCTGTGGTCGTGCGCATGCGCGGGCTCGCGCGGCGCACGCGCACTGGCCGCCGCGCGCCTGGCGCGCCACCACTACCCCAGCGCGGACTGGCCGCTCGCCGCGCTGGCCACGCTGCAGCTCACCTGGGAGACTCCCGAGGTAATGATATATGTTAGGACGCGACGCGCTCGTGCCTGAGCGCGCGCGGCGAGTGCGGCGGCGGCCTGCGCCTGGCGGCCGCGCTGTGGTCGTGCGCATGCGCGGGCTCGCGCGGCGCACGCGCACTGGCCGCCGCGCGCCTGGCGCGCCACCACTACCCCAGCGCGGACTGGCCGCTCGCCGCGCTGGCCACGCTGCAGCTCACCTGGGAGACTCCCGAGGTAATGATATATGTTAGGACGCGACGCGCTCGTGCCTGAGCGCGCGCGGCGAGTGCGGCGGCGGCCTGCGCCTGGCGGCCGCGCTGTGGTCGTGCGCATGCGCGGGCTCGCGCGGCGCACGCGCACTGGCCGCCGCGCGCCTGGCGCGCCACCACTACCCCAGCGCGGACTGGCCGCTCGCCGCGCTGGCCACGCTGCAGCTCACCTGGGAGACTCCCGAGGTAATGATATATGTTAGGACGCGACGCGCTCGTGCCTGAGCGCGCGCGGCGAGTGCGGCGGCGGCCTGCGCCTGGCGGCCGCGCTGTGGTCGTGCGCATGCGCGGGCTCGCGCGGCGCACGCGCACTGGCCGCCGCGCGCCTGGCGCGCCACCACTACCCCAGCGCGGACTGGCCGCTCGCCGCGCTGGCCACGCTGCAGCTCACCTGGGAGACTCCCGAGGTAATGATATATGTTAGGACGCGACGCGCTCGTGCCTGAGCGCGCGCGGCGAGTGCGGCGGCGGCCTGCGCCTGGCGGCCGCGCTGTGGTCGTGCGCATGCGCGGGCTCGCGCGGCGCACGCGCACTGGCCGCCGCGCGCCTGGCGCGCCACCACTACCCCAGCGCGGACTGGCCGCTCGCCGCGCTGGCCACGCTGCAGCTCACCTGGGAGACTCCCGAGGTAATGATATATGTTAGGACGCGACGCGCTCGTGCCTGAGCGCGCGCGGCGAGTGCGGCGGCGGCCTGCGCCTGGCGGCCGCGCTGTGGTCGTGCGCATGCGCGGGCTCGCGCGGCGCACGCGCACTGGCCGCCGCGCGCCTGGCGCGCCACCACTACCCCAGCGCGGACTGGCCGCTCGCCGCGCTGGCCACGCTGCAGCTCACCTGGGAGACTCCCGAGGTAATGATATATGTTAGGACGCGACGCGCTCGTGCCTGAGCGCGCGCGGCGAGTGCGGCGGCGGCCTGCGCCTGGCGGCCGCGCTGTGGTCGTGCGCATGCGCGGGCTCGCGCGGCGCACGCGCACTGGCCGCCGCGCGCCTGGCGCGCCACCACTACCCCAGCGCGGACTGGCCGCTCGCCGCGCTGGCCACGCTGCAGCTCACCTGGGAGACTCCCGAGGTAATGATATATGTTAGGACGCGACGCGCTCGTGCCTGAGCGCGCGCGGCGAGTGCGGCGGCGGCCTGCGCCTGGCGGCCGCGCTGTGGTCGTGCGCATGCGCGGGCTCGCGCGGCGCACGCGCACTGGCCGCCGCGCGCCTGGCGCGCCACCACTACCCCAGCGCGGACTGGCCGCTCGCCGCGCTGGCCACGCTGCAGCTCACCTGGGAGACTCCCGAGGTAATGATATATGTTAGGACGCGACGCGCTCGTGCCTGAGCGCGCGCGGCGAGTGCGGCGGCGGCCTGCGCCTGGCGGCCGCGCTGTGGTCGTGCGCATGCGCGGGCTCGCGCGGCGCACGCGCACTGGCCGCCGCGCGCCTGGCGCGCCACCACTACCCCAGCGCGGACTGGCCGCTCGCCGCGCTGGCCACGCTGCAGCTCACCTGGGAGACTCCCGAGGTAATGATATATGTTAGGACGCGACGCGCTCGTGCCTGAGCGCGCGCGGCGAGTGCGGCGGCGGCCTGCGCCTGGCGGCCGCGCTGTGGTCGTGCGCATGCGCGGGCTCGCGCGGCGCACGCGCACTGGCCGCCGCGCGCCTGGCGCGCCACCACTACCCCAGCGCGGACTGGCCGCTCGCCGCGCTGGCCACGCTGCAGCTCACCTGGGAGACTCCCGAGGTAATGATATATGTTAGGACGCGACGCGCTCGTGCCTGAGCGCGCGCGGCGAGTGCGGCGGCGGCCTGCGCCTGGCGGCCGCGCTGTGGTCGTGCGCATGCGCGGGCTCGCGCGGCGCACGCGCACTGGCCGCCGCGCGCCTGGCGCGCCACCACTACCCCAGCGCGGACTGGCCGCTCGCCGCGCTGGCCACGCTGCAGCTCACCTGGGAGACTCCCGAGGTAATGATATATGTTAGGACGCGACGCGCTCGTGCCTGAGCGCGCGCGGCGAGTGCGGCGGCGGCCTGCGCCTGGCGGCCGCGCTGTGGTCGTGCGCATGCGCGGGCTCGCGCGGCGCACGCGCACTGGCCGCCGCGCGCCTGGCGCGCCACCACTACCCCAGCGCGGACTGGCCGCTCGCCGCGCTGGCCACGCTGCAGCTCACCTGGGAGACTCCCGAGGTAATGATATATGTTAGGACGCGACGCGCTCGTGCCTGAGCGCGCGCGGCGAGTGCGGCGGCGGCCTGCGCCTGGCGGCCGCGCTGTGGTCATGTCGGTTATCCAAGTAACCGTAATTCCATCCCAGTCGAAATTTGGATGATTAGCCATTACTTTTTGCACCTTCATGATCCAATGGACAACGTACTGTTGTGATGCTACTTAGCAGAGGTCATTAATACTAGCAATATTCCGCCAAACAGCCATATGTTTACTATCTTGCAGGAAGCGCTAGCGACCGGCAAGGAACTTCTAACACTAGTGAACAGTACGGAATCAGATCTAGACACGGAACACAACGGGTATGCGGAACTTGACGCGCTGTCCGACTCCCAACACGACGACACGCAAAGTAATCGAGACGCTGGTACGTACGTTATATAACAATTCCGATTCAGAGCTTAACCCCACGGGAAATACAGTTCAATTTGAAAGAAACCGTTTTTTTTTTTTTCATCACAGCATCTATAAGAGCAGAATCGGCGGGAGCATATCGCATAGAACGCGCGCTGTCGGAGGGCGCGTCGTCGTTATCAACACAGCGGCCCCGCGTGCCGCTCGCTGACCACCGTGCGCATGCGTGGCTGCTGCTGGCGCAACTGTGTCTCAGGTATACGATACGTGCGATACTAAGTTACCTATTTTTATTTGAACTATCTTATAACTTTTTTTGTCGTATTAATTTTTTGTACTCGTGATGTTATGTGACTTGTCCGGTTAAGTGTCTCAATGATCTAATATGATATGATGTCTTATGGTATAGGTTAGGGCGAGTGAGTGCCGCGGCGGGCTGTGTGTCTGAGGCGGCCGCGCTCACACCCTTTGGCCATCTTGTATTATACACGGTGAGTTTATTATTTTCATGTAATAAATAATTGATTGGACGTGTTGAAGTGTAATAATGGTTGTCGTTCTAGCGAGGTTTGGTGCACGCAGCGAGTTTAGAGTGGGACGAGGCGCGGCAATGCTTTCAGAACGCGTTAGCAATACACCCCACGCATCTGGACAGTATGGTGCAACTGGGTGAGTTTGTATCACTGTGTGTTTACAAGTAATTTATAAACGAGTTGTAATATTCCATTTTAAAGAAATATGTTTTATTTATTGATTAATCCATTCAGAAGTCTATTGTTTATTTTTATCCTTTAGGTACTTTTTCAATTAGTTCTTAATGTTTGCTTAAATATGGTTTGTAAAATGTTAGCGGTTTGGGCTAGAAGGAGGTCTGTCAGTGTGTAATACTATTAGAGTGAGTGTAACGTGTCGGGTTGTTCAGGCGCGGCGTACTACAACCTGGGCTGGCTGGGGCTGGCCGAGAAGTCTCTGCGCGAGGCGGCGGCGCTGGAGCCGGCGCGCGCCGACACGTGGCGCCGCCTGGCGCTCGTGCTGTGCGCCGCCGCCGAGCCGCTGGCCGCCGCCGACGCTGCGGCTGCCGCGCTGGCGCTGCACCCGCACGAGCCGGCGCTGCCGCTGCCGCTCTGATGCTAACACCGCCGCCTGCCCGCGCTGCTCGCTCGGCTCCTAACCTACCCTGTATACTATAACTCACACCTTGACATTTGTATTCTCTGCCGGTTCCTTATTTGTACCTGTATGGCGCACCAGATTCGTTAGTCCCTTCGAGCAAATCTTATTGAAACTCGAGTAAATAAAAGTTACTATCGATACCAATGATATTTCACCGGCAAAGGTAAGCGAATTGAATGAACTTTTCCCTATAATTGAGAACTCCTTACCATCGAGTAGATACCTAATAACAGAGTCCGTAATATATCTTTTGGTTTTCACTTGCCCTTTGTGAGTTAAAAAAACATCTCTTATACTAAACGCTGCGTTCTTGTATGACACACAGTATCAGTCGATACGACTGCCTCCTAAATAACTTAAATAGGTAAATCCCAACCTGCGTATGACATTATCAGAACTTAATTATATTTAATAGTCCAACGCTATAATAATCTTAAATAATATTACACAGCCACCCATTAAGTTAACATGATCATGAAAGAGAGTAATTATAAATGGGAGCTCTAACTATCCGTTTCGCTTACGATGCACATATGAGAATGAGAGGCAAATATGGAGAATAGCCCGCCATTTCAATCCCATTCTTAATTTGAACCACCTACCTAAGACGAAGAACATAAATATAATGATGTAGAGTGTAGACGAGATACGTCTTCAAAACTGGTATTCTATCTCGTTTGCATTGAGACATTTTAAAATCTAAATCAATATAATAAAAAATATATAAATAGATAAATAAAATTACCTACTTTAAATTATTTATAGAATCAAGTATCGATAAAACTGCCGTTAAGTAGGTACTTATTTAAATAATATTATAATTAACGCATACGATCTGTAATTCCTAACTTTGGTGTAAAAATAAGACGTATTAACCTTTTGTGTTACCACAACGAAGCGAAAAAAATCGAAGCGAAAATGATGATTTAAATGAGTATATAACAGAAATACCAAAAATGCTTTACAACTTGTATTACTCTGCGGGGAAAACAAATGAAAACAAGTATAATAAATAAAAGCTACATATAAAATAATACTTGTCATTGATATAGAAAAAATATCGTCGATATTTGAATATTGGACAATGTAGATTAACAATAATTACGAATACTTTAGGCGTAATGTAGTGCTCTGCAAACGTTTTAGACAGCATATTGCCGGTGTAAGTGTACTGTGTACTATATGTAGCGTTCTATAATCTTCGAATAGACCTTACGACTGACTACTGTGGTAGATACGCGCCTCGGAATTGATGTAGGTGCATTGTGATTGACTGTACTTGTGACTCGGAATCCAGCATTGAAATGCCTCATTTGTAAGCTTTGTGTATGCCAATGTATATCTCGGCCTAATCCTAAGCTGGGTCTATCTTTCAAAGCTAGTTGTCCGATATTAGATTTCGTCTTTATATATAAAATTCCGGTGTGCGTTTGTTCGTAATTCTCCTACTAAACGGCATGATCGATTTTTCATTTTTGTTTGTGCTTATGGGGTCAACTGTATGGTTCTTAGCTATAGTTGGACCTGGTAGGTGGCGCTGTTATTGGAGTCCAGAAAACGGTCCTCTAGTATATACATTTTAGCCCATTACTGTCCCACTGCTGGATTAAGGCCTCTTCTCAGAACGAGAAGGGTTAGGCCTTAGTCCGCCACGCTGGCCTGGTGCAGATTGGCGAACTACACACACCGAAAACTTTATGGAGTCCTCTCAGGTGTGCAGGTTTCCTCACAATGTTTTCCGTCACACTTAACGCAAGTGATAATCAAATTCTGACACGCACATGATTCCGAAAAGGCACAGGTGCGGGCCGGGTTTGAACTCGGATTGCGCGTTCAACCACCAGGCTACCACTTCTTGTATGCTGTACATCATGCTTACGATTTTTTTATACGAATTGGTTCCATTCCCAAGTGATCGCATATTGTTGTAGAATTTCGAACATCACAGACTAATTTATATTGTAGGATCAAACAATCGAAGCAGGAGTATGGGCCCAGCCTTATCAATAGGAACTTATACGTTTGTTTACTTCGTCTACGTCTGAATAATGTAAAATAAGAGTTAACGGGTCACATGTACAGGGAATCATTATGAATAGTTTCTTTCCTTCAACATAGATAACAGAAACTGGTGAGGGGACGCTTCTGTTAAATATAATTAATATGGAATAAGCTTTATTCAAAAAGTCATAGTTTACCGATCGAGCCCTATTTGTTAAATAAATAATATGAAATTATGTAGGACTATTTTCGTAGACGACAAACTCATTGAATGGAGAATTAGGTCACTTTTTAGTTCACGATATAGGCCCGTAAATAAAATTCTGATAGTAGTAGACAAATCTTAATAAACTTCTGAAAAATAATAATTGTACACGAAAGAATAGCAAAAAAGCCTATAAAAGCATCTCGGGCCGTTCATGTTGCATATAAAATGTGTACGCACCTAATATCAATATATTATAAACTAATATTTTCCTACAACAAAGCGATCATAACAGCGAAGACGAAGTAGTGTTAAGACAATAGTTTCGTGACGTACCTGTTTGTCTTTGTAATTAAAATATAACTACGTCTGTTCGTGTATAATTCGTGCTACTATATTATTGTCGTCGTATCTTTGCTTAGAGCATGTAAACATATAATTTGTTGTTGTACCGAGATAAAAAAGACCTACATTTTCTTTGTAATCCCTCGTGTCCATGCCTCACCTTATCATGGTTGAGGTTAGACTTAAATTGATAACAGCCTCATAACCAAGGCATCATCGCCACGGACGGGTAAGTCGTGACTATACGGTCACGCCTCGCATTCGTTACAATATCGCCGTGAGATGTAACGTCAAATAAAAACTCTCTTCTTTATGTTTTCTCTAATGAATGATGGTCGACTTTTTTCGCGTGCTCATGGTCCTCTGCATAGTTCATGTTTAAATGCTCTAAGTATTTTCGAGTCCCGTCCAGTGGTATCAAACATTTTGATTGTGACTTGTGTGTATGATATTTGTATATAATTTCGCTTAGAGATACAAATGTTTATTCGTATATACGGGATTATTTTCGTGTTTTAAAAGCTGTATCATATTCATTTTATCGTGAAATAACTAGATAAAAAATATTGTTAATATTAAACAAAATACATATTATCATACAATTATGGTTTAGGCAAATAAATAATTTATTATAAAAAATTAAGACTAACGAAAATATTTATATAATTTTAATATCCTTATTACATAAACAACTTTGAAGTGGCGTACTTGGTGAGGGATAAGTGTTTGGTACACGACTGGCCTGCATCATTATGTTGCTACACATTTTTGATGTTGCAATATAATTTCAACAGTTTTTTGAGACTAAAATCTTATAAAGAACTGCATTACAATAGTGGTATTATAATAAAAAATAAATTAGTTACTTGTTGCAATGTTGCCATTATTTTGCCAGACTATATCAAGGAGTTGACCAACATTTGTCGCCCACTGAATACTCTTCTTCATATGTCATCGCTAACATTGCCTCATTAGCTAAGAATTCACCGCCATATTGTATAAGCTACTGCGCATATCAGTATGAACTATGTTGCGTTACTTCGCATGTTAGATATAATTGTTGCTAGTCTTAGTTACACGTTGCAAGCATCATTTTGTCAATACATAGTGATAACAGCGTACACCTAACAGGTTATTATAATTAATTTTTCTTTAGTTGACGCCGCATATCTACCTAATATGTCAGAGTTGTTTTGGACCCTTCATAAATACATAATATATTAATTTGACTACGAGTTGACTTTAGAAGTTGATTTACCAAAGTGAAGGATATTACAAAAAAAAAAAAGTTAACGTAGCTTCACGTCTGATTTTCTCACAGCGTTAAACTGATGGTGTATATTGTACAACCGTTTCACTAAAGGTTATTAAGTCCCATGTAATAGGAACTGAGCCTATTGCCATCTACTGGGCACAATTTCCGACTTCGGGCTGCTACTGACAATTTCTAACCGACCCGTCGATCGAGCCTTAGAGCCGCATTTGCGAACTCTAGACAGTTTACGGTCAGTAAACCATATTCTATTTTGAGTTTTTATATTGGGTGTAGGCATTGTTAGCACTATGTAAAAAATAAAGGTTCTATAGTGTTAATTAGCTAAGTGGCGCGGGTAATACATAGTGTGGTGAGTGCAACCATATTGTAGCGGTGTTTGTATGGTGACAGTACGGGGTTTGTACGGTGTTAGTAGTGGTGAGTGGTATTTAGTACCTCGGTAGACTTCCAGGTGTGGGTGTACGTAGCTAGAATAATTTAGAAGAGCAATCGGTGCGAAATATTTTTCTAAAATTCAAATATAAGAACTACAAATAAATGTTTTTATTTTGCAATTCGAGTTTAAGTTTTTTTTTACTGAATAGTTTGAGTTTAATAGCTATTTGTTGTAATGTTTGCATTTGCAACACTTTTAGGCACTTTGAAGTATATATTATATTCTGTGGCTTGGCCGAGTATTGACCTTATTTGAATGTTTCTCGTTTCACATACTACAATCATATAGGCAACGAAATCTATTTTTCGCACCGATTGCATATTCGTCTCGTAATTTAAAATATAAACAATTTTTTCTTTAATATATTTATATTGAAATGTTTTTTAAATCGAATATTGGCAATCTTCTCCTATAATACTCGATCAGTTACCGCCGAATACTCAAACTGATATAACTAGGCACTTATCAGACGCTCTATCGCTACTGTTCACCTCAAAGTGACAGAGATGGCATGAGACATAACAGCTCCTAAGAACTTGTTTAATTATTCGGCGGCAACAGTCGAATCCGCCGTCGAATAAAACTTGATTTTTAACTATCGGATATTTTAGAAATTTACATTTATTCAAATATTATTATGTCTGTGGTCGTGTCAGTCTTGTGATTAAAACCTGGCAATAATATGTGTCGCGACGTATCAATAATGTTACAAATAATAATTGTGATGTATACCGGAATGTTGGCGACATTGGATGTGCCAATGTCTGTGTTATAACTTAGTAAGTAACGATATGGATTATTTGATTGTTCTTTAATTGTAACGTGGTGTTTAAATAATTATAATCTGTGGCATTTGTTTTTTGTTAAAAAGGTGTGATTTTTTCAAACATGAAGACGTTATGTCGTTTCATTTAGATTGTATATTTTTCTAGCGTTACAACTAATATTACTTGACATTATGAACAGTCATGTCATTTAATAATGTAATTTCATAAAAGCGTCATGCATCAGCGTAGTCTGACGCGCTATTATCTTAAAATAGAAAAAATACAAAGGGTTTCCCAGGATCATATCTTTTACTTTTCATATCCTGAACAAGATTTTCATAGCTAAAAAAAGTATTTGACATATGGACGTAATTATACATTAATTGATTAGTTTTTCAAAGAAACTTTCAATAATTGTAAGATTATGATTTGTTAACACCTCGTTCAGTACATATTTATCATTGGCTTGTCTACCTATAGATATATACCGATTCATATAGTGAAACAATGTGTTATGGTGCTTCACATCACTTAGGTTGTGCTCAGTCTGTACCGTCGGGTACAGAAGTGTTTAAGAGGTTACGTAATAACTTAACCAAAATGTGCGAGTTAGTGACACTAACGCACTCATGTGACCGATTGTACTATAATGGAAATAATTTAATGCCATTTGTTGTTATTATGTAAGACATATATTTTACCACACAACGCAATAATTCAGCAACTGTTACACATAATCAACTGTTTATAGTTTAAACCTAAATATTGTAATATCATAATATATTATTGTTTAAATGTACCATATCTTCTCGTTTGCGAGTTTCAAGAGTTTAATGTTTAGAACCAAAAAGAGCTTAATGTTCTCGGCTCGTAGGAACCAATGGCCAAAGCTTCCAAATCGCGCCATCTTATAAAGTGATAGTTGTGTCAGTGTTGTATAATTCTATCCCTTCCTAGTGTTCACTAATCGTTATAAAAGGAAAGAGACAAAACATTTAAAAACGTTACGTGTTCGATAGCTTGTACTGTCCAGTAGGCGCGAGTGACAGAGATGGCAACAATCAGTTGTGGTCCTCTGTCGCACGCGTCCATGTAGCTCTAATCATATGAATATTGTATTATAATCCTGTAATCTAAAGACCAATGTAATATTTATTGTCGGTCGTCATAGTTCAAGAAAACGATATTATTGTATTGAATTTCGGAAGTTTTCTGTCGTGAATGTATTGATCACTTGTTAACTATTCAAAGACGTCGGTTTTCTAGGTTCTTTCGGATAAACAGTCCAAATAGTCGAGATTTTGTATAAGTGCACATAGATGTTTGACAAATAAGAATATGTAGACATAGCCGTTAATACTAGCTTGCCTAATTACATATTGCAAAGAATAACTGTTGTCAAATAGTACACAAGGCAGGTTGAAAAGACCAAAAAACCCACGCATAGACAATATAAAAAATTGCAGATCACCATAACTAACGAAAGACTTCGACAATGCGACTTAGCAGACCGACGTCCGGTATATGACATGCATAGTCATGCAAGTATACTGATTGTGAGGATATTACTGTAGATGTATATAATTTTATCTATACATTATATAAATACGTTTATAAACCTGTTGTGCTCTTGTGTACTTTACTACGTTGTAGATGTTGTTCCAGGCATTCGATGTTGACTGTATATAAAACGTTTAAGGATATTAAAAAATAATAATTATTATGTTACATAATTATGTGTTTTATTTTATTGAAGCCACGTGTTGATGCATGCATGCATTAGGTTAAGATTAGAATTTCAAATTTTGAACTGACTTCTCTGGTAAACATAGCTTCTGTACATATAGATCAGATATCGAAGTCATATTTATATGTTTTGTCCGGATTTGTGCCGTTTTGGTCCTTTGAGTCGGAATACAAAGTCAATCAGGTGTTTGAGTCTTATAGATTATGACATACGGGTACACCATAAATTAGGCGGTATTTCACTTTATCGACAAAATATCCGGCTATAATACTTTCAGCCTATCGCTATAATTATTATTCCTTCCTCAATTATCTTTACGTCAGTGGGAAATACACAGTCTCACTTTAACTTGCCTATCTACGTAGTTATTCACATTTCGCTGAGAATTAGCTACTTCGACTAGTAGGATTCGAGACAAGAAATCAGTCGATGTCGGTATATGTATGAATAATAATATAACAGTGCCAGTCTTCTGGGCACACTGCCGGTTGACAGCGATGCGGAGGAATATTTTGATGCGTAATGTATTTTTTTATATTTTTTTACTTTTTAATCTAATTAGTGTGTAAATATAGTTTAACATATTTAAAATGTTATTGTAAATTAAATAAGTAAAATGTTACTTTGATTTATAGAATATTTTCATAAAAAAAATAAAATAAAAATAATATAACATACACATACATTGCATCACACCTGTATTCCTCGAAGGGTTAGGTAGAGGTATACTATATTTCGCCGATGTATAGAAAAATCCAATAGCAATTTGCCCGATTTGGGAATCGCACCCAGGACCTTACGCTTAGCAATCGCGTTTGTGACTAATAAAATACTATATTATTAGCCTTACAACTTCTTGTCTTTGATTGGATTCTGCCTACCATATTTATGGACTTCTAAAACAAATTGTAAGCGAAACACTAAAACTGATTTACCCAGATAAAAAAGTTGAACAGTGGTGCCTCATACTCGATCCAATCCATATTCGTTTCTCACTGGTGTGCTCCGCTTACGCATACATATCTACATACTGAAGACGGACTTCGAGATGGACTTCAGTGTGTACAATCCCACACATCGCGGTCGGGCAAACTTCCACTGGAGCACTTTGAAAGATTGTCGTTCTAAATAATATATTTTGTTCTATCAGCATTATCTGTGGCCGAGGCGAACCGCGTTCAGACATCGAAATAAACAATAAATAATACTAAATAATAATATGTCGTTAATAACGACATATTATTTCGATGCGTTCAAAGGGTACATATCAAATGGCTTGGCTACCAAACTCTGAATGTCATATTTGACAGAACGGTTCAAATAGCATTTCGACAATGTTTTCTAAATATTTATACATTTTTAGGATATAATCTTAACGTGGTCTCCTATGTGTTTTGTCCAAAACCAGTGTTATTACACCAGGCTCTGACGGTGGTAGACAGGACATGAGAGGGCGATATGAGAGAAAGAAATTGTATAGACCTGGAGGCCGTACTGGCTGAGGTAGGCCAGTTCGGCCGCTACCAAGTACTCGTGTATGTGTACTTAATAGTTGCCATCATATTTAAGGCTGTGTACAACTTTCAGTACGTCTTCGCCGCTGGAATCGTAGAATATAGGTGATATTAGGGCTGCATGTTGCAGGCCACCTACTTAGTTTATATAAATAACATCACGCTTTTATAGGCAGAGGTGTGAGTACTGTTCCGGTGTGGAGCCACACCACTTGTTTAACACAAACAAGTCGTGCCGGTTGTCTTTATGATGTGTCTGTTTTCATCACAAGGCGGCGGCGACAGTCGTCGGTACACTTATAACTTTCATCATAAATGTCTATGTGAATAGCACTAGTCTGTTGCCTTGAGGACAATAACGGAAGACTGAAAACTATAAGGAAATTCAAGTGCAAGCAATTTCTTAAACATAGACATAGACATCATTTATTTGTTCTCCTATCTTCTTGTGCAGAAATCTTTACTCTCTTTCTATACATAATCTAAACTTCTTCCTTACTCCTGTGTATAGCGAGGAATGCCTTAGCCAATAGGACGATGATCCAGTCCAGCGAATCATTTCTTCGCTTATCCTCTCTGTTCAGATGCAGAGTACCCGAGTGTGAGTCCACTCCACCGAACTTTGAAACGGACGCGTGGGATAAGTTTGCGTTGCCAAAATATGGGTCAGATTGCTACCGCCTAGAGCCGACTGGCAAAGAGTGCGTCCCTGCCAGCTTCAGCAATGTATCCATGCGCTGCGATTCTTGGGTCTACGAGAATGACCACACGATTGTCCCCGAGGCAAGTGCACTTCTTGTCTAAAGGAATTAGTGCTTAGGTATTTACCTTGCATCTTTTCGTATTTAATAATGTCCTACATATAAAATTAATCTATATAATTTGGTAGTTATCTTCTTATAAGTACTAATACTAACGTCATCACTTCAAGCAGGTCAATTGGTCGGTCAGAAGATATTTTGATGGTTATATATTTCAGTTCGACTTGGCGTGCCAGGATTGGCGGCGCACCCTGGTAGGCACGGTACACAACGCCGGGGTTTTCGTGGCCATGCCCGTGACTGCTTGGGTATCAGACTCGTAAGTACCAACTTACTATAAGTATCTAATAACTTATTACTACTTGGATTCAAAACTATAATTATCTTGTTTAAACTGCCTACTCTCAGTAGTTTCACAAGGACTCCTAACTAAGATCATTGATTACAGAATGTAGTTAATATTGTGGTGGTGGTCGAGTTATGTTATTGTGTCAGGTACGGCCGGCGCATGGCGCTGATCGGGACGGCGGTAGGGCCAGTTTTCTTCGGCGTGCTGCGAGCATTTTCCTATAGCTACATCCAATATCTGACGTTGGAGTTCATCGAGGCTCTTGTCGGCGCCGGTACTTATTGTACAGCATTTATTTTAGGTACTTATATAAAAACAATTACGTACATGAAATATCTTTCTATGTTTTACGATTCTAATATTTCTTAGTTATGTCTTCTCATCGCATTGAGCGCATTATAGCGGTCATGCTTTATTCGAATCTATCTGGTTTCCAAAATTGTTGAAGACAAAGCCTAGCGACTGAAGGGTTACCTTATATGCAGAAGGGTCTGACTTCGAACGCGGTCCACACCTCTGAATTTTTGGAATCATGCATGTGGATGCAGTGCAGAAATGTATTATCACTTGCGTTACAGAGGTCCTAGTGTAAGTTTCTTTTGAGAAATTCGATTTAACGCATCGATCGTGTTCGGCGCTCCGATTGGTGGAGAGCACGAAACGGACCAATCGGAGCCCGGCCCTTGCAGTAATAGACTGATTTATTTATTTATTAATCAATAATACATTACGACCGTAAATGCAAATTCTGAGACTACATACATGTCTGATGGATTTATATTATATCATTTCTTATTTCTTGTTCCCTATTGGTCACATCATATATTTTGTTTTAGCCCTTGAGATGGTGGGCCTCGACAGGAGAGTTTTAGGGGGTAATATACTTTCATGTTCGTACGCCATGGGGCAAATGATGGCCGCGGTTTCGGCCTGGGCGCTACCCTATTGGAGAATGTATACACTTGTCATCTACGCCCCTTCCATTCTCTTCATTTTCTACTGTTGCTTTGTAGAAGAGAGCGTGCGCTGGCTAATCAGCAAAGGCAAAAGTAAGGAAGCCGTTAGAATATTGTATAAAGTTGCAGCCATGAACAAAAAGGAATTATCACCCAAAATCCGCAAAATATTATCAGAAGCAGTAATCCCTGAAACGGCAAGTAGGACCACCCAGACTGAGTTGCCAGTACAAGGAATCCCACTGCCAGAGAAGCCAAAGACGCCATCCACGTTTGTTCAAGTGATCCGATCCAAGACCATACTGTTCCGTATGGTGGTTTGTTCCTTCTGGTGGGTGACGGTGACCGTGATCTACTACGGACTATCGATCAACTCGGTGGCGCTGGCCGGCAACCAGTACGTCAACTTCATGCTGACGTGCGTGGTGGAGGTCCCCGGCTACATCATCAGCGTCGTCTCTCTCGATCGCTTCGGCAGAAAGAGCTCCATTATGTCAGCCTTTTTTATGTGCGGAGTATCGCTACTCATATTACCGTTTGTAAACAACAGTAAGTATTATTTGGTTGTTTCGTTACTGAATGTATGTATGTACGTGTCAGATGGTGGAAGTATGTCCTTGTGGTAAAGAATATAGGTGGTAATTAAACCAGTGATTCAAAATTTATAAACAAACTAAAACAAATACTCATCAAAAAAACATACTAAACAATTAATGAATACATAAACGATAAAAAAATTTGTTTAAGTATTAATAAACATCATATGCATAGATAATATTTATAAAATAATATAAAATACAAATATTAGCATAGAATATAATGCCGAAGTTATATCCAAATACATTGATACTATTAAATAAATAAATAAATTATTATGTTATTATTCTTACAAATTTTATTATTATTCTTACCTATAGATTTATTTTAAGTAATTTTTGCTGTGCCCTACAGGGTCCATGATTGTCTCTGGGAAGATGATCTCTGGCCACTCTTGTGTGATGAATATATTAATATGCCTGTGTATTCCCCTAATGAGACACACTGTAAGATGTAGGAGGTATCACCTTCTCAAAACTATTTCGAGATAATATTTAATGCGCACGATATTTCAGCAAAAGCCTGGATGGCTTTAACGTTGATCGGCAAGATGCTGATCAGCATGATCTATTGCTCCATCTACATCTACACCATAGAGCTGTTCCCCACGAACGCGCGCCACTCACTGATGGGGTTCTGCTCCATGATGGGCCGTATTGGGTCCATGAGCGCCCCGCAGACACCGCTATTGGTTGGTTGGTCCATTATCACGGCTGCGCACAGACGTTATCAGCACTTAACTTCAGAGTGATCAGGTTATGCAGTGTTCAAAAGCATCTATAATCATTCAGGTATTCCAAGTTTAACACAGGTAAATAATAAGATTTTTGTTTTAAATGTCTTTTTCTTTCGAGGCTATACGTATATTTCAAAATGGCTTGTTGTTTAGATATTATTGATCACCCTGTACACTGCGATCCTGATGCTTACTGCACATAGCCAACGCTACGTGCATTATACGCAAGTCACAAACAATAAAATGCGACGGGCGGCTGCATACCCGTGTACATAGTAACTAACTACTAGTTACGTATTGTCCATGTGTGCTGCGGAAATACGCAATGAGTGCTCTTACGTTATCTCGGTTCAAGCATCCCTGTTTGTATGAAGTGAGTTAGCTTCTCTCTCTTTCTCTCTCTCTCTCTTTCTCTCTCTATAGCTGATGTGATAAGGGAAGACTTATGTACAGTACTACTCTCCTAGTGCGTTAAGCTGTTGATATGTTAACAGATGAAATACATGAAGTCTCTGCCGTACCTATTGTTCGGCGCGATGGCGGGCTCGGCGGGGCTACTGATGCTGCTGACGCCGGAGACGCTGCACATCAAGCTGCCCGACACCATCGAGCAAGCTGAGCAGATGAACGTCGCTACGCGCACCAGCAAGAAGACTGATATTCTACATTAGATTTTTAATATGATATAAGACGGTCACAAAAACAGGTACGACACTAAGCGATCACTGCCACATAGAAATACAATCTGGTCATTACCGATGGGCGATGGGTCGCCAACCTAAAGCTAAATTAGTAGGTGAGCTCTATGTTCCGTTTATTTCAGTAGCTTCAGCGAAATAGGTAGTTGGGACAGTAGTACCGCCCCAGTCGTAGTTGTAACATCAAATTTTAATTTTTACTGGAGTATATCAAAGTTCAATCCAATCTTATAACCAGTTGTAGAGAACTGACTATAGCTAACTTAGATCCAATCATGACAGGCCATTAAATTACTTGGGCTCGGTATCAGCGGTGAAGTTGCGACATTGACCAGTAAGCGTACGGAAATTCAAATTAAATTCAAACATTTATTCGCAAACTAAGTGTACAATACACATGTCTTACATTAGTCGTTCTTCTAGCAGGATTCTTAGCGTCATTTTTGTGGCAAATTTATTTTTTATATTTTTATGAAACTAACTTCAAAATATTAAAATTTACAAGAAAACAAGTTCATTCATGTATGTATAATGAACCATCCAGGAACCCATTGAAATATACGCAAAAGATTTCATCCAAATCGGTCCTGCCGTTTAGGAAGCGTTGGGTGACAAACACGTACAGAAGAATTATATATATTAAGATATAAAAATTATCACCAAAATGACGTATAGAATCCTGCTCGAAGAATGACCCAGATAATTAATTTAGACGTCCTCTCCATATAGAGACACTGTGGAACGCAGCACGATTTTGTAGGGACAATGCTAACGCATTAGTTGTGTGTACTCAGGCGCACGATCATGTTAGCGCGGCGCAGCAGTCGTCTCTCCGCAACCGCACAGTTAGGTCGTTACTTTAGTCCTATGTATGTGTAACCTGGTACCTGGTTGATACCTCGCCATAATACCGAACATTGTGATGGAACTGGGTTGTTATAAAAATCGACTTTGCAAATGCTTCATCATCAGCCAGAAGACGTCCACTGCTGCAGAACGGGGGGGGGGGGGGGGTTGTTTGCCATAATCCCCACGCTTCTTATCATATTATATCTAGCAGGCGGATCTTGGCTTAGCTTAGCTTAGCTTAGCTTGGGGATCGCAGTGGCTCACCGATTAGTGAGAGGACGCTGCTGCCCGTCCTCCGGTGTCTGGCCGCAGTTTTAGGACGCACCCGGGTCCAAATGCTTACCTATTCATAATCGAAAACGTTGCAGAGTATTTAATGTGTATGTGCAGGTTCTGGCGTTAAATTATCTTATCAGTGTGACATAAGGATTGGTGTAAAACCTGACGCTGACAATCGTGAGAACAGGCCCTAACATTCATAGCACCATCCTGGTATTCTCCGAAGGTTTAGGCAGAGGTGTACTATTGTAGACCCACATTTAGCCGATGCCGTTATTAAGTCCCATGTAATAGGGGGCGAGCCTTTTGCCATCTACCGGGCACAGTTCCAGACTCCGTGCTGCTACTGAGAATTTTCGTACAAAAAAACCCAATAACACTTTGCACGACGCGGGCAGTGTGATGCGGTGGTCTTACAATTATTGGTTTTACCATATACTGGTTGCCTCACGATGTACCTATAGGTATATGTTTTCCTTCACCGTTAGAGGGCAGTGATTTAAATAAGTTACTCTAAAATTATTCACAGTTTACAATGACTGTACGTGTAATTGCTTTTGAGAGTATTTGTATTGGTCTTTGTATTCTTTCATATCAGCAAGACATCCACAAATATAATATTCTAGTGTAATAATAATAATACAGAAATTAAAAAAACATTTTTTTTTTTTCTTTTTAATCAAACTTAGCCCCACACTAGGATTTCTCCTGTATCGTGGGTATAGTTTACAAACATACATTTCACATGCACATACAACCAGACCCGAAACAACTATTTGTAGATCATACAAATATTTGTTCCGTGCGGTGATCGAACCCGCGACACATAGCGCAGAAAGCTAATTGCTTAACCACTGCGCCAACCGTGTCGTCAAATATTCACTGTTTTTTTTTTTTAATTAATTAAATTTTACGCCTAAATTAAACTATGTAAAATAAAAAGTACGATTACTGATAAACCGTAATTAATAAAATATACTCTCTACGATTATCTGTAATATTAATATTTCATAAAATATTAAAATAAACGTAGATTCCAGTTCTAATAAATAAAATATGCAGTTTTCTACGTCCTAGGTATTTACTTTGATAAACTATCAACTATACTCGATTTGTTTAGGTATTTAACTAAAGGTAAACAATCTTGATGTGTCTTATTAATACTTTTTGTTTTAAAACTCAGTTTAAAAATAAAACGCGCCTAAAAACCAATGTAAAACAACAATAACGATTACCAAATCAATTGAACCATTAGTTTAAGCAGTAGTTTATTTGTTTAATATGTGTTTGTGAAAAAAGTCACATCAAGATTGTTTACCTTTATTTAAGTACCTAAACAAACCGAGTATAGTTTTGGACATATTTTAACTGATTGTTATCAATCTATGACCTAGAAGAATTCTGACGGCATGGTTGGTGCATTGGCTAAGCGATTGGCTTAAGTACTGCGCCGTATTTTTACGACTTTCCGTTAGTTGTTTTGTGTCTAGATGTGCCTCGAGACTTCTCTTCTCTACACAGGAGAAAAAGTGTGGAACAAAGTTTAAAAAAAATGTTCCGGGAATTCCTTTATCGTAGGCACTAATTGCTGAATTGAAATAGCATGGTTTTGTAATATAAACACAAATATTACGAATAGACAGGTTTTCTCATCATAGTCGCAGCAAGCGTCTTCTAGGTAAGGTACCTACTACCTACCTATCATTGTCACCACCAGATATATTTTTTTTAAACTAGTGCATAAAGTTTTTATAATAAATAAATAAATAAATAAATATAACAATATCAGCGGCGTGCACAGAGTTTTTAGACAGGTTAGACAGTTAGTAGTAGTTTTAGAAGTTTACTTACCAATAATACCTTCTGCATTTTGGTGGCAGTGTATTTTTGTCTTTATGCACCGCACGCCACTGAACAACACCTACTATAATTCTGTGATTTATGCAAAATGCGAAACTTTGTCAAATGGCGCAATATCCGTGAAGTTAAATACTTTGAATATTATGAATTAAATAACATATCTTATGATTATTTATTTTCGTAATTGACCATGACATCATTATGAAGAACGTCCGATTCTCTAATATCCTTGATGTCAGTGTCCAAGTCTCCAGCGCACCACCACATTACCTGCGCAGTCACAAACACAGGTAAAGTGGTGTAAAGTAAGGACTTATCGCGCGACTGCGAGCGCTCGTCCACAGCCGCGATAACTCGTAACTCGTAGTCATACGGTGGCAGTGACGAACGAATGTCGTGAAGTGTCTTCGTGTATCGTCGTGAACTTCCGTGATGTCGGGCACTGTGGACCTGGACGCTATTCTGGTGGAACTGGGCCAGTTTGGGCGGTACCAGATTCGGACGTACAGCTTCATTCTGGTGGCTATTTTGTTCAGTGCCGTGTATAATAGTCAGTATATCTTTGCTGCCGGTGACATACCGTACAGGTGAGATTGTTTTTATGTCAATATTTATATTTTTTGCAATTAAACGAGTGTTTGCCCTATGCAGTTGCCTATGCAGTTCTGAAAGTGTAAGCACGAGTAGAAACTCAGCTTATACGGCCAGGAGTAAAAAGTATGATATTATTTTATACAAACAAACATAATTCAAATAATCCGTATAGTCGTAGGCTACATAGAGGCTGAGACAGAACACTGGACCATCCTCTTTCTTAAAAGTTTGTGCCTGTGCGTATGCGCATATTGCCCTTAAAGTGCCAAAAATAAACCAGTTTGTGTATAGAATAAGGTACTTGGGGTCAATGGCCTGAGTGGCAAGTGTAATAATTTATAATACAAACAAACAAAAAAGTCTTCATTGGTTGGTTTAGGTGCTGAGAATTTTGATTAGGTATAAATGTTTGACTGTTCACAATAAGATTAGGATAACGATAAAATCCTAAACGTTATCCCTTCTCATAAAGTGAATCATTAAATATTAATTATAAATGACACGTGAGGTATTACCCATTCAGAAACAATGGAAAACAAGAAAAAGAATTCAAATTCATCTTTTTTTTTGTCAATTTATTCAAATTATATGTACAGGACATGTATTGTCCAGCGATGGCTTTTATTTACAAACTTCGTACGTTTTCTCATTGTTGTTATATTTCTGATGGCAATGCATACAACGTAATTACGACTTGAAATAAGAATTACACAGCGGGTCGCCTGTATTCCCCGAAGGATTCCCCAGATTTATACTTTTGTACACCCACATTACCGAAATTACTAATTAAGCTCACAACACTGCCTGATCCGAGGATCGAACTCGGGACCTCTCATTCAGCAGCCGCACATACGACCATTAGACCGATAAGGCAATCTATGTAAAGAAGAATTGTATTTGTAGATTCGATTCTAATACGTATTTTTGACTAATCATTGACGTAATGATAAGCCGCGTTTGAATGATCGATTTAGTGGATTAGTTGGTCCACGTCCAGTGGATCAACTCGGATTACTACAATCTAATAACTAAGCAATATCTACAACCTATTGGTCTCTGTTGTTATTTTTGCAGTTGCCTTATAGTTTGACCGATTTTAATTTATAATTTACGAAACCTAGGTATTCATGTTTCTTTTTCTAGGATATTAATGAATCAGTCTATAGCAGTCCACAGCTGGTCAAAGGGCATAACAGCTTTTTAAGACGTTCGTCCTCAATCCATCTAGTAGGACAGCTCCATTTAAGTTAAAATCTACAAATCAGACACGCACATAGTCCTTGCGGGGGATTTCAACATAAATACTCTTAAAAAAACCATTGTTTCAAACTAACTACAAGACCCTTTTTTACAATTACAACATGAAAATCCATATTACTGAAAAATGTCGTGCATTGATTTAATTATCAGCAATATTCCGGATGCATTTGCTAAAATATTACCATTACATCTTTCCGATTATGACACGGCACAAATTTTAAGCTTTCCTATAAAATTTAAATCACAGTGACAAGCAATATACTACATTTACAAGAGAAACTATAGCTCAGAAAATATAAATAAGTTAATAATGCCTAAAAAATATATCATGGTCCAAAACATACTTAGACAAAAATCTAAACAGTGCGTTCAACAGTTTTTATGATTTGTATTGTCTGTCTCAAAACCTGTATAATAACAGGTTTTGTTTTCCAAAAAACAGGATAAAAATAAATCTAAATAATAAAAACAAACAAACTTGGATAAGTAAAGGTCTAAGAGTAAGTTGTAGAAACAAACGTGTCTTACGATATAGATACTATAAATGCAGGAACATGAATAATAAATTTAAATATATATCGTATTCCAACGTCTTAAAAAAATTTATCCAGATTTCTAAAAAGAATGCTAATATTAAATTCATCCATAGCAATGAAAATAAATGTAAAGCTACGTGGACCACAGAACAGATAAAAGAGGTTAGAATGGAAATGTGGGCGTGGCAGGCGCGCCGCAAGTATGATTAGATAATCATACTTCAACCGAAATGACGCGTTCATGCTTTTTGTCGCTTTCGGAGTGCGTCTGTGTAAAGAGCTGCGCTAAAATTGCCGAAAAATGTTTTAAAATGCCGTGTTGTGCAATTATTATAAAAGTCAGACATCAAGTATAAGGCAAGGAGGAATTACTTTTCACCGGTAAGCCATAAAGTATCATTTAATCAGTTGTTTTTACAAAAATATGTTTATAATTATGAAATTAGTAATAATGACAATAATATTGCAAATTATTGTAAAAAAATATACATTGCCGGTAATTAAGGTAAGTACGCGTAAGCGAAATTCTAAGTCTATGGTAAGTACATACGCAAATATCCACACGAACACATAGTTCGCGCGCATTGTATTGCGTTCAGAGATGCGATCTGTCAACTCGCATGGTCCGGCCGCGTTCGTTCGCAATGTTCACATCGAGATAGGAAATAGTGTTGTGCACGTCTCAGATAATTTTTTCGATAAGTCATCGGATTTTTACAAACTGACCTCAATTAAGTATGTTTTTGTATGTTGAGAAATAGCAAATGTCAAGGATCAACTAATGTAATGTAGTACTAATTTATATTATTTATTTTAGGTTTCCAAATGATTCCAATAACCGAGAGTATTGGATGAATGTAACGAGTAGAGACAATTGGATACCTAAAAAAACAAATACCATTTGCTCGGAACATTTTAATTGCATTTTATTTTTAAAAAAGCAAATATGATATATACCAAACGTGTGTTATTTAATAAATAAATTTTAATTAAGGGACAAATTTAAAGTCAAAGTAAAATCACAGTCAAAGTCAAACAAAAATCAAAGTCAAAGTCAACGTCAAAGTCAAAGTCAACGTCAAGTCAAAGTCAAAGTCAAAGTCAAGTCAAAATCAAAGTCAAAGTCAAGTCAAAATTAAAGTCAAAGTCAAGTAAAAATCAAAGTCAAAGAAAAATCAAAGTCAAAGAAAACTCAAAGTCAAAGAAAAATCAAAGTCAAAGAAAACTCAAAGTCAAAGAAAAATCAAAGTCAAAGAAAACTCAAAGTCAAAGAAAAATCAAAGTCAAAGAAAACTCAAAGTCAAAGTCAAAGCAAGTCAAAATCAAAGTCAAGTCAAAATCAGTCAAAGTCAAAGTCAAGTCAAAATCAAAGTCAAAGTCAAGTCAAAATCAACGTCAAAGTCAAAGTCAAGTCAAAGTAAAATCAAAGTCAAAGTCAAGTCGAAATCAAAGTCAAAGAAAAATAAAAGTCAAAGAAAAATCAAAGAAAAATCAAAGTCAAAGAAAAGTCAAAGTCAAGTTAGTCAAGTCAAAATCAAAGTCAAAGAAAAATCAAAGTCAAAGAAAAATCAGTCAAAGTCAAAATTAAAATCAAAGTCAAAGTCAAAGTTAAAATCAAAGTTAAAGTCAAAGTAAAATCAAAGTAAAATCAAGTCAAAATCAAAGTCAAAGAAAAATCAAAATCAAAGTCAAGTCAAAATCAAAATCAAAGTAAAAGTCAAAGTCAAGTCAAAATCAAAGTCAAAGAAAAATCAAAGAAAAATCAAAGTCAAAGAAAAGTCAAAGTCAAGTTAGTCAAGTCAAAATCAAAGTCAAAGAAAAATCAGTCAAAGTCAAAATTAAAATCAAAGTCAAAGTCAAAGTTAAAATCAAAGTTAAAGTCAAAGTAAAATCAATGTAAAATCAAGTCAAAATCAAACTCAAAGAAAAATCAAAGTCAAAGTTAAAGTCAAAGTCAAAGAAAAATCAAAGTCAAAGTCAACGTCAAAGTCAAAGAAATGTCAAAGTCAAGTCAAAATAAAAGTCAAAGTCAAGTAAAAATCAAAGTCAAAGAAAAAACAAAGTAAAAGAAAAATCAAAGTCAAAGAAAAATCAAAGTTAAAATCAAAGTTAAAGTTAAACTCAAAGAAAAATCAAAGTCAACGTCAATGTCAAAGTCAAGTCAAAGTAAAATCAAAGTCAAAGAAAAATCAAAGTCAAAGTTAAAATCAAAGTTAAAGTCAAAGTCAAAGAAAAATCAAAGTCAAAGTCAAGACAAAATCAAAGTCAAAGTCAACGTCAAAGTTAAAGTCAAAGAAATGTCAAAGTCAAGTCAAAATAAAAGTCAAAGTCAAGTAAAAATCAAAGTCAAAGAAAAAACAAAGTCAAAGAAAAATCAAAGTCAAAGAAAAAACAAAGTCAAAGAAAAATCAAAGTCAAAGAAAAATCAAAGTTAAAATCAATGTTAAAGTTAAACTCAAAGAAAAATCAAAGTCAACGTCAAAGTCAAAGTAAAGTCAAAGTAAAATCAAAGTCAAAGAAAGATCAAAGTCAAAGTCAAGTCAAAATCAAAATCAAAATCAAGTCAAAATCAAAATAAAAGTCAAGTCAAAATCAAAGTCAAAGTCAAGTCAAAATTAAAGTCAAAGTCAAAGTCAAGTCAAAATCAAAGTCAAAGTCAAGTCAAAATTAAAGTCAAAGAAAAATAAAAGTCAAAGAAAAATCAAAGAAAAATCAAAGTCAAAGAAAAGTCAAAGTCAAGTTAGTCAAGTCAAAATCAAAGTCAAAGAAAAATCAAAGTCAAAGAAAAATCAAAATCAAAGTCAAGTCAAAATCAAAATCAAAGTAAAAGTCAAAGTCAAAGTCAAGTCAAAATCAAAGTCAAAGAAAAGTCAAAGTCAAGTTAGTCAAGTCAAAATCAAGTCAAAGAAAAATCAAAGTCAAAGAAAAATCAGTCAAAGTCAAAATTAAAATCAAAGTCAAAGTCAAAGTTAAAATCAAAGTTAAAGTCAAAGTAAAATCAATGTAAAATCAAGTCAAAATCAAACTCAAAGAAAAATCAAAGTCAAAGTTAAAGTTAAAGTCAAAGTCAAAGAAAAATCAAAGTCAAAGTCAACGTCAAAGTCAAAGAAATGTCAAAGTCAAGTCAAAATAAAAGTCAAAGTCAAGTAAAAATCAAAGTCAAAGAAAAAAAGAAGTAAAAGAAAAATCAAAGTCAAAGAAAAATCAAAGTTAAAATCAAAGTTAAAGTTAAACTCAAAGAAAAATCAAAGTCAACGTCAATGTCAAAGTCAAGTCAAAGTAAAATCAAAGTCAAAGAAAAATCAAAGTCAAAGTTAAAATCAAAGTTAAAGTCAAAGTCAAAGAAAAATCAAAGTCAAAGTCAAGACAAAATCAAAGTCAAAGTCAACGTCAAAGTTAAAGTCAAAGAAATGTCAAAGTCAAGTCAAAATAAAAGTCAAAGTCAAGTAAAAATCAAAGTCAAAGAAAAATCAAAGTTAAAATCAAAGTTAAAGTTAAACTCAAAGAAAAATCAAAGTCAACGTCAAAGTCAAAGTCAAGTCAAAGTAAAATCAAAGTCAAAGAAAGATCAAAGTCAAAGTCAAGTCAAAATCAAAATCAAGTCAAAATCAAAATAAAAGTCAAGTCAAAATCAAAGTCAAAGTCAAGTCAAAATTAAAGTCAAAGTCAAAGTCAAGTCAAAATCAAAGTCAAAGTCAAGTCAAAATTAAAGTCAAAGTCAAGTCAAAATCAAAGTAAAAGTTAAGTCAAAATTAAAGTCGAAGTCAAAGTCAAGACAAAATCAAAGTCAAAGATAAATCAAAGTCAAAGATAAAGTCAAACTCAAAGAAAAATCAAAGTCAAAGTTAAAATCAAAGTTAAAGTCAAAGTCAAATAAAAATCAAAGTCAAAGTCAAGACAAAATCAAAGTCAAAGTCAACGTCAAAGTTAAAGTCAAAGAAATGTCAAAGTCAAGTCAAAATCAAAATCAAAGTCAAGTCAAAATCAAAGTCAAAGTCAAGTCAAAATTAAAGTCAAAGTCAAAGTCAAGTCAAAATCAAAGTCAAAGTCAAGTCAAAATTAAAGTCAAAGTCAAAGTCAAGTCAAAATCAAAGTCAAAGTCAAGTCAAAATTAAAGTCAAAGTCAAAGTCAAGTCAAAATCAAAGTCAAAGAAAAATCAAAGTCAAAGAAAAATCAAAGTTAAAATCAAAGTTAAAGTTAAACTCAAAGAAAAATAAAAGTCAACGTCAAAGTCAAAGTTAAGTCAAAGTAAAATCAAAGTCAAAGAAAAATCAAAGTCAAAGTCAAGTCAAAATCAAAATCAAGTCAAAATCAAAATCAAAGTCAAGTCAAAATCAAAGTCAAAGTCAAGTCAAAATTAAAGTCAAAGTCAAAGTCAAGTCAAAATCAAAGTCAAAGTCAAGTCAAAATTAAAGTCAAAGTCAAAGTCAAGTCAAAATCAAAGTCAAAGTCAAGTCAAAATTAAAGTCAAAGTCAAAGTCAAGTCAAAATCAAAGTCAAAGAAAAATCAAAGTCAAAGAAAACTCAAAGTCAAAGAAAAATCAAAGTCAAAGAAAAATCAAAGTTAAAATCAAAGTTAAAGTTAAACTCAAAGAAAAATAAAAGTCAACGTCAAAGTCAAAGTTAAGTCAAAGTAAAATCAAAGTCAAAGAAAAATCAAAGTCAAGTCAAAATCAAAGTCAAGTCAAAATCAGTCAAAGTCAAAGTCAAGTCAAAATCAAAGTCAAAGTCAAAGTCAAGTCAAAGTAAAATCAAAGTCAAAGTCAAGTCGAAATCAAAGTCAAAGAAAAATAAAAGTCAAAGAAAAATCAAAGAAAAATCAAAGTCAAAGAAAAGTCAGTCAAAGTCAAAATTAAAATCAAAGTCAAAGTCAAAGTTAAAATCAAAGTTAAAGTCAAAGTAAAATCAATGTAAAATCAAGTCAAAATCAAAGTCAAAGAAAAATCAAAATCAAAGTCAAGTCAAAATCAAAATCAAAGTAAAAGTCAAAGTCAAAGTCAAGTCAAAATCAAAGTCAAAGAAAAATCAAAGTCAAAGAAAAATCAAAGTCAAAGAAAAATCAAAGTCAAAGAAAAATCAAAGTCAAAGAAAAATCAAAGTCAAAGAAAAATCAAAGAAAAATCAAAGTCAAAGAAAACTCAAAGTCAAGTTAAAGTCAAGTCAAGTCAAAATCAAAGTCAAAGTCCAGTCAAAGTCAAGTCAAAATCAAAGTCAAAGCCAAGTCAAAATTAAAGTCAAAGTCAAAATCTAAGTCAAAGTCAAGTCGAAATCAAAGTCAAGTCGAAATCAAAGTCAAAGAAAAATCAAAGTCAAAGAAAAATCAAAGCTAAAGAAAAATCAGTCAAAGAAAAATCAAAGTCAAAGAAAAATCAAAGTAAAAGAAAAATCAAAGTCAAAGAAAAATCTAAGTAAAAGAAAAATCAAAGTCAAAGAAAAATCAAAGTCAAAGAAAAATCAAAGTCAAAGAAAAATCAAAGTCAAAGAAAAATCAAAGTCAAAGAAAAATCAAAGTCAAAGAAAAATCAAAGTAAAATCAAAGTAAAATCAAAGTTAAATCAAAGTTAAAGTCAAAGTAAAATCAAAGTCAAAGAAAAATCATCAAAGTCAAAGTCAAAGAAAAATCAAAGTCAAAAAATGTCAAAGTCAAGTCAAAATCAAAGTCAAGTCAAAATCAAAGTCAAAGTAAAATCAAAGTCAAAGAAAAATCAAAGTCAAGTTAAAGTCAAGTCAAAATCAAAGTCAAAGTAAAATCAAAGAAAAATCAAAGTCAAAGAAAAATCAAAGTCAAAGAAAAATCAAAGTCAAAGTCAACGTCAAAGTAGAAGTCAACGTCAATGTCAATGTCAACGTCAAGTCAAACCCAAAACCCAAAGTCAAAGAAAAGTCAAAGTCAAAGAAAAGTCAAAATCAAAGTCAAAGAAAAATCAAAGTCAAAGAAGTCAAAGTTAAGTCAAAATCAAAGTCAAAGAAAAATCAAAGTCAAAGTCAAAGTCAAGTCAAAATCAAAGTCAAAGTAAAATCAAAATCAAAGTCAAAGTCAAAGTAAAGTCAAAATCAAAGTCAAGTCGAAATCAAAGTCAAAGTCAAGTCAAAATCAAAGTCAAAGTCAAGTCAAAATCAAAGTCAAAGTCAAGTCAAAATCAAAGTCAAAGTCAAGTCAAAATCAAAGTTAAAGTCAAGTCAAAATCAAAGTCAAAGTCAAAGTCAAGTCAAAATCAAAGTCAAAGTCAAAGTCAAAGAAATGTCAAGTCAAGTCAAAGTAAAATCAAAGTCAAAGTCAAGTCAAAATCAACGTCAAAGTCAAAGTCAAAGTCAAAGTCAAGTCAAGTCAAAATCAGTCAAAGTCAAGTCAAAATCAAAGTCAAAGTCAAGTCAAAATCAACGTCAAAGACAAAGTCAAGTCAAAGTAAAATCAAAGTCAAAGTCAAGTCGAAATCAAAGTCAAAGAAAAATAAAAGTCAAAGAAAAATCAAAGAAAAATCAAAGTCAAAGAAAAGTCAAAGTCAAGTCAAAATCAAAGTCAAAGAAAAATCAAAGTCAAAGAAAAATCAAAGTCAAAGAAAAATCAAAGTCAAAGAAAAATCAGTCAAAGAAAAATCAGTCAAAGTCAAAGTTAAAATCAAAGTCAAAGTCAAGTCAAAATTAAAGTCAAAGTCAAAGTCAAGTCAAAATCAAAGTCAAAGTCAAGTCAAAATTAAAGTCAAAGTCAAAGTCAAGTCAAAGTCAAAGTCAAAGTCAAAGTCAAGTCAAAATCAAAGTCAAAGTCAAGTCAAAATTAAAGTCAAAGTCAAAGTCAAGTCAAAATTAAAGTCAAAGTCAAGTCAAAGTAAAATCAAAGTCAAGTCAAAGTAAAATCAAAATCAAAGAAAAATCAAAGTCAAAGTCAAAGTCAAGTCAAAATCAAAATCAAAATCAAAGTCAAGTCAAAATCAAAGTCAAAGTCAAGTCAAGTCAAAATCAAGTCAAAGTCAAAATCAAAATCAAAGTCAAAGTCAAAGTCAAGTCAAAATTAAAGTCAAGTCAAAGTCAAGTCAAAATCACAGTCTAAGTCAAAGAAAAATCAAAGTCAAAGTCAAAGAAAAATCAAAGTCAAAGTCAAAGAAAAATCAAAGTCAAAGTCAAAGAAAAATCAAAGTCAAAGAAAAATCAAAGTCAAAGTCAAAGAAAAATCAAAGTCAAAGTCAAATCAAAGTCAAAGAAAAATCAAAGTCAAAGTCAAGTCAAAATCAAAGTCAAATCAAAATCAAAGTCAAAGTCAAGTCAAAATCAAAGTCAAGTCGAAATCAAAGTCAAAGTCAAGTCAAAATCAAAGTCAAAGAAATGTCAAAGTCAAGTCAAGTCAAAGTAAAATCAAAGTCAAAGTCAAAGCAAGTCAAAATCAAAGTCAAGTCAAAATCAAAGTCAAGTCAAAATCAGTCAAAGTCAAAGTCAAGTCAAAATCAAAGTCAAAGTCAAGTCAAAATCAAAGTCAAAGTCAAGTCAAAATCAACGTCAAAGTCAAAGTCAAGTCAAAGTAAAATCAAAGTCAAAGTCAAGTCGAAATCAAAGTCAAAGAAAAATAAAAGTCAAAGAAAAATCAAAGAAAAATCAAAGTCAAAGAAAAGTCAGTCAAAGTCAAAATTAAAATCAAAGTCAAAGTCAAAGTTAAAATCAAAGTTAAAGTCAAAGTAAAATCAATGTAAAATCAAGTCAAAATCAAAGTCAAAGAAAAATCAAAATCAAAGTCAAGTCAAAATCAAAATCAAAGTAAAAGTCAAAGTCAAAGTCAAGTCAAAATCAAAGTCAAAGAAAAATCAAAGTCAAAGAAAAATCAAAGTCAAAGAAAAATCAAAGTCAAAGAAAAATCAAAGTCAAAGAAAAATCAAAGTCAAAGAAAAATCAAAGTCAAAGAAAAATCAAAGAAAAATCAAAGTCAAAGAAAAATCAAAGTCAAAGAAAACTCAAAGTCAAGTTAAAGTCAAGTCAAGTCAAAATCAAAGTCAAAGTCCAGTCAAAGTCAAGTCAAAATCAAAGTCAAAGCCAAGTCAAAATTAAAGTCAAAGTCAAAATCTAAGTCAAAGTCAAGTCAAAATCAAAGAAAAATCAAAGTCAAAGTCAAAGAAAAATCAAAGTCAAAGAAAAATCAAAGTCAAAGTCAAAGAAAAATCAAAGTCAAAGAAAGATCAAAGTCAAAGTCAAGTCAAAATCAAAATCAAGTCAAAATCAAAATAAAAGTCAAGTCAAAATCAAAGTCAAAGTCAAGTCAAAATTAAAGTCAAAGTCAAAGTCAAGTCAAAATCAAAGTCAAAGTCAAGTCAAAATTAAAGTCAAAGTCAAGTCAAAATCAAAGTAAAAGTTAAGTCAAAATTAAAGTCGAAGTCAAAGTCAAGACAAAATCAAAGTCAAAGATAAATCAAAGTCAAAGATAAAGTCAAACTCAAAGAAAAATCAAAGTCAAAGTTAAAATCAAAGTTAAAGTCAAAGTCAAATAAAAATCAAAGTCAAAGTCAAGACAAAATCAAAGTCAAAGTCAACGTCAAAGTTAAAGTCAAAGAAATGTCAAAGTCAAGTCAAAATCAAAATCAAAGTCAAGTCAAAATCAAAGTCAAAGTCAAGTCAAAATTAAAGTCAAAGTCAAAGTCAAGTCAAAATCAAAGTCAAAGTCAAGTCAAAATTAAAGTCAAAGTCAAAGTCAAGTCAAAATCAAAGTCAAAGTCAAGTCAAAATTAAAGTCAAAGTCAAAGTCAAGTCAAAATCAAAGTCAAAGAAAAATCAAAGTCAAAGAAAAATCAAAGTTAAAATCAAAGTTAAAGTTAAACTCAAAGAAAAATAAAAGTCAACGTCAAAGTCAAAGTTAAGTCAAAGTAAAATCAAAGTCAAAGAAAAATCAAAGTCAAAGTCAAGTCAAAATCAAAATCAAGTCAAAATCAAAATCAAAGTCAAGTCAAAATCAAAGTCAAAGTCAAGTCAAAATTAAAGTCAAAGTCAAAGTCAAGTCAAAATCAAAGTCAAAGTCAAGTCAAAATTAAAGTCAAAGTCAAAGTCAAGTCAAAATCAAAGTCAAAGTCAAGTCAAAATTAAAGTCAAAGTCAAAGTCAAGTCAAAATCAAAGTCAAAGAAAAATCAAAGTCAAAGAAAACTCAAAGTCAAAGAAAAATCAAAGTCAAAGAAAAATCAAAGTTAAAATCAAAGTTAAAGTTAAACTCAAAGAAAAATAAAAGTCAACGTCAAAGTCAAAGTTAAGTCAAAGTAAAATCAAAGTCAAAGAAAAATCAAAGTCAAGTCAAAATCAAAGTCAAGTCAAAATCAGTCAAAGTCAAAGTCAAGTCAAAATCAAAGTCAAAGTCAAAGTCAAGTCAAAGTAAAATCAAAGTCAAAGTCAAGTCGAAATCAAAGTCAAAGAAAAATAAAAGTCAAAGAAAAATCAAAGAAAAATCAAAGTCAAAGAAAAGTCAGTCAAAGTCAAAATTAAAATCAAAGTCAAAGTCAAAGTTAAAATCAAAGTTAAAGTCAAAGTAAAATCAATGTAAAATCAAGTCAAAATCAAAGTCAAAGAAAAATCAAAATCAAAGTCAAGTCAAAATCAAAATCAAAGTAAAAGTCAAAGTCAAAGTCAAGTCAAAATCAAAGTCAAAGAAAAATCAAAGTCAAAGAAAAATCAAAGTCAAAGAAAAATCAAAGTCAAAGAAAAATCAAAGTCAAAGAAAAATCAAAGTCAAAGAAAAATCAAAGAAAAATCAAAGTCAAAGAAAACTCAAAGTCAAGTTAAAGTCAAGTCAAGTCAAAATCAAAGTCAAAGTCCAGTCAAAGTCAAGTCAAAATCAAAGTCAAAGCCAAGTCAAAATTAAAGTCAAAGTCAAAATCTAAGTCAAAGTCAAGTCGAAATCAAAGTCAAGTCGAAATCAAAGTCAAAGAAAAATCAAAGTCAAAGAAAAATCAAAGCTAAAGAAAAATCAGTCAAAGAAAAATCAAAGTCAAAGAAAAATCAAAGTAAAAGAAAAATCAAAGTCAAAGAAAAATCTAAGTAAAAGAAAAATCAAAGTCAAAGAAAAATCAAAGTCAAAGAAAAATCAAAGTCAAAGAAAAATCAAAGTCAAAGAAAAATCAAAGTCAAAGAAAAATCAAAGTCAAAGAAAAATCAAAGTAAAATCAAAGTAAAATCAAAGTTAAATCAAAGTTAAAGTCAAAGTAAAATCAAAGTCAAAGAAAAATCATCAAAGTCAAAGTCAAAGAAAAATCAAAGTCAAAAAATGTCAAAGTCAAGTCAAAATCAAAGTCAAGTCAAAATCAAAGTCAAAGTAAAATCAAAGTCAAAGAAAAATCAAAGTCAAGTTAAAGTCAAGTCAAAATCAAAGTCAAAGTAAAATCAAAGAAAAATCAAAGTCAAAGAAAAATCAAAGTCAAAGAAAAATCAAAGTCAAAGTCAACGTCAAAGTAGAAGTCAACGTCAATGTCAATGTCAACGTCAAGTCAGTCAAAGTCAAATAAATGTCAAAGTCAAAGAAAAGTCAAAGTCAAGTTAAAGTCAAGTCAAAATCAAAGTCAAAGAAAAATCAAACCCAAAGTCAAAGAAAAGTCAAAGTCAAAGAAAAGTCAAAATCAAAGTCAAAGAAAAATCAAAGTCAAAGAAGTCAAAGTTAAGTCAAAATCAAAGTCAAAGAAAAATCAAAGTCAAAGTCAAAGTCAAGTCAAAATCAAAGTCAAAGTAAAATCAAAATCAAAGTCAAAGTCAAAGTAAAGTCAAAATCAAAGTCAAGTCGAAATCAAAGTCAAAGTCAAGTCAAAATCAAAGTCAAAGTCAAGTCAAAATCAAAGTCAAAGTCAAGTCAAAATCAAAGTCAAAGTCAAGTCAAAATCAAAGTTAAAGTCAAGTCAAAATCAAAGTCAAAGTCAAAGTCAAGTCAAAATCAAAGTCAAAGTCAAAGTCAAAGAAATGTCAAGTCAAGTCAAAGTAAAATCAAAGTCAAAGTCAAGTCAAAATCAACGTCAAAGTCAAAGTCAAAGTCAAAGTCAAGTCAAGTCAAAATCAGTCAAAGTCAAGTCAAAATCAAAGTCAAAGTCAAGTCAAAATCAACGTCAAAGACAAAGTCAAGTCAAAGTAAAATCAAAGTCAAAGTCAAGTCGAAATCAAAGTCAAAGAAAAATAAAAGTCAAAGAAAAATCAAAGAAAAATCAAAGTCAAAGAAAAGTCAAAGTCAAGTCAAAATCAAAGTCAAAGAAAAATCAAAGTCAAAGAAAAATCAAAGTCAAAGAAAAATCAAAGTCAAAGAAAAATCAGTCAAAGAAAAATCAGTCAAAGTCAAAGTTAAAATCAAAGTCAAAGTCAAGTCAAAATTAAAGTCAAAGTCAAAGTCAAGTCAAAATCAAAGTCAAAGTCAAGTCAAAATTAAAGTCAAAGTCAAAGTCAAGTCAAAGTCAAAGTCAAAGTCAAAGTCAAAGTCAAGTCAAAATCAAAGTCAAAGTCAAGTCAAAATTAAAGTCAAAGTCAAAGTCAAGTCAAAATTAAAGTCAAAGTCAAGTCAAAGTAAAATCAAAGTCAAGTCAAAGTAAAATCAAAATCAAAGAAAAATCAAAGTCAAAGTCAAAGTCAAGTCAAAATCAAAATCAAAATCAAAGTCAAGTCAAAATCAAAGTCAAGTCAAAATCAAAGTCAAAGTCAAGTCAAAATCAAAGTCAAAGTCAAGTCAAGTCAAAATCAAGTCAAAGTCAAAATCAAAATCAAAGTCAAAGTCAAAGTCAAGTCAAAATTAAAGTCAAGTCAAAATCACAGTCTAAGTCAAAGAAAAATCAAAGTCAAAGTCAAAGAAAAATCAAAGTCAAAGTCAAAGAAAAATCAAAGTCAAAGTCAAAGAAAAATCAAAGTCAAAGAAAAATCAAAGTCAAAGTCAAAGAAAAATCAAAGTCAAAGTCAAATCAAAGTCAAAGAAAAATCAAAGTCAAAGTCAAGTCAAAATCAAAGTCAAATCAAAATCAAAGTCAAAGTCAAGTCAAAATCAAAGTCAAGTCGAAATCAAAGTCAAAGTCAAGTCAAAATCAAAGTCAAAGAAATGTCAAAGTCAAGTCAAGTCAAAGTAAAATCAAAGTCAAAGTCAAAGCAAGTCAAAATCAAAGTCAAGTCAAAATCAAAGTCAAGTCAAAATCAGTCAAAGTCAAAGTCAAGTCAAAATCAAAGTCAAAGTCAAGTCAAAATCAAAGTCAAAGTCAAGTCAAAATCAACGTCAAAGTCAAAGTCAAGTCAAAGTAAAATCAAAGTCAAAGTCAAGTCGAAATCAAAGTCAAAGAAAAATAAAAGTCAAAGAAAAATCAAAGAAAAATCAAAGTCAAAGAAAAGTCAGTCAAAGTCAAAATTAAAATCAAAGTCAAAGTCAAAGTTAAAATCAAAGTTAAAGTCAAAGTAAAATCAATGTAAAATCAAGTCAAAATCAAAGTCAAAGAAAAATCAAAATCAAAGTCAAGTCAAAATCAAAATCAAAGTAAAAGTCAAAGTCAAAGTCAAGTCAAAATCAAAGTCAAAGAAAAATCAAAGTCAAAGAAAAATCAAAGTCAAAGAAAAATCAAAGTCAAAGAAAAATCAAAGTCAAAGAAAAATCAAAGTCAAAGAAAAATCAAAGAAAAATCAAAGTCAAAGAAAAATCAAAGAAAAATCAAAGTCAAAGAAAACTCAAAGTCAAGTTAAAGTCAAGTCAAGTCAAAATCAAAGTCAAAGTCCAGTCAAAGTCAAGTCAAAATCAAAGTCAAAGCCAAGTCAAAATTAAAGTCAAAGTCAAAATCTAAGTCAAAGTCAAGTCAAAATCAAAGAAAAATCAAAGTCAAAGTCAAAGAAAAATCAAAGTCAAAGAAAAATCAAAGTCAAAGTCAAAGAAAAATCAAAGTCAAAGAAAAATGAAAGTCAAAGTCAAAGTCAAAGAAAAATCAAAGTCAAAGTCAAAGAAAAATCAAAGTCAAAGTCAAAGAAAAATCAAAGTCAAAGGAAAATCAAAGTCAAAGTCAAAGAAAAGTCAAAGTCAAGTCAAAATCAAAGTCAAAGAAAAATCAAAGTCAAAGAAAAATCAAAGTCAAAGAAAAATCAGTCAAAGAAAAATCAGTCAAAGTCAAAATTAAAATCAAAGTCAAAGTCAAAGTTAAAATCAAAGTTAAAGTCAAAGTAAAATCAAAGTAAAATCAAGTCAAAATCAAAGTCAAAGAAAAATCAAAATCAAGGTCAAGTCAAAATCAAAATCAAAGTAAAAGTCAAAGTCAAAGTGAAGTCAAAATCAAAGTAAAAGAAAAATCAAAGTCAAAGAAAAATAAAAGTCAAAGAAAAATCAAAGAAAAATCAAAGTCAAAGAAAAGTCAAAGTCAAGTTAAAGTCAAGTCAAGTCAAAATCAAAGTCAAAGTCAAGTCAAAGTCAAGTCAAAGTCAAGTCAAAATCAAAGTCAAAGTCAAGTCAAAATTAAGTCAGTCAAAATCTAAGTCAAAGTCAAGTCGAAATCAAAGTCAAGTCGAAATCAAAGTCAAAGTCAAGTCAAAATCAAAGTCAAGTCAAAATCAAAGTCAAAGAAAAATCAAAGTCAAAGAAAAATCAAAGTAAAAGAAAAATCAAAGTCAAAGAAAAATCTAAGTAAAAGAAAAATCAAAGTCAAAGAAAAATCAAAGTCAAAGAAAAATCAAAGTCAAAGAAAAATCAAAGTCAAAGAAAAATCAAAGTCAAAGAAAAATCAAAGTCAAAGAAAAATCAAAGTCAAAGAAAAATCAAAGTCAAAGAAAAATCAAAGTAAAATCAAAGTAAAATCAAAGTTAAATCAAAGTTAAAGTCAAAGTAAAATCAAAGTAAAATCAAAGTCAAAGAAAAATCATCAAAGTCAAAGTCAAGGAAAAATCAAAGTCAAAAAATGTCAAAGTCAAGTCAAAATCAAAGTCAAGTCAAAATCAAAGTCAAGTCAAAATCAAAGTCAAAGTAAAATCAAAGTCAAAGAAAAATCAAAGTCAAGTTAAAGTCAAGTCAAAATCAAAGTCAAAGTAAAATCAAAGAAAAATCAAAGTCAAAGAAAAATCAAAGTCAAAGAAAAATCAAAGTCAAAGAAAAATCAAAGTCAAAGTCAACGTCAAAGTAGAAGTCAACGTCAATGTCAATGTCAACGTCAAGTCAGTCAAAGTCAAATAAATGTCAAAGTCAAAGAAAAGTCAAAGTCAAGTCAAAATCAAAGTCAAAGAAAAATCAAACCCAAAGTCAAAGAAAAGTCAAAGTCAAAGAAAAGTCAAAATCAAAGTCAAAGAAAAATCAAAGTCAAAGAAGTCAAAGTTAAGTCAAAATCAAAGTCAAAGAAAAATCAAAGTCAAAGTCAAAGTTAAAATCAAAGTTAGTCAAAGAAAAATCAAAGTCAAAGTTGAAGTCAAAGTAAAATCAAAGAAAAATCAAAGTCAAAGTCAACGTAAAAGTCAAAGAAACGTCAAAGTCAAGTCAAAATCAAAGTCAAAGTCAAAGTCAAAGAAAAATCAAAGTCAAAGAAAAATCAGTCAAAGTCAAAGTAAAATCAAAGTCAAAGAAAAATCAAAGTCAAAGTCAACGTCAAAGTTGAAGTCAACATCAATGTCAATGTCAACGTCAAGTCAAAGTCAAAGAAAAGTCAAAGTCAAAGAAATGTCAAAGTCAAAGAAAAATCAAAGTCAAAGAAAAATCGAAGTCAAAGTAAAAGTCAAAGAAAAATCAAAGTCAAAGTTAACGTCAAAGTCAACGTTAAGTCAAAGAAAAGTCAAAGTCAACGTCAAAGTCAAAGTCAACGTCAAAGTAAATGTCAACGTTAAAGTCAACGTAAAAGTCAAACTCAAAGTAAACTCAAAGTAAACTCAAAGTCAAACTCAAAGTCAACGTCAAAGTCAACGTCAACGTTGTTGAAGAGGAAGCAAAGGCAATTAATAATATAGAACAATTTCTTGTTCTTGTTCTTGTTCTTGTTCTTGTTCTTGTTCTTGTTCTTGTTCTTGTTCTTGTTCTTGTTCTTGTTCTTGTTCTTGTTCTTGTTCTTGTTCTTGTTCTTGTTCTTGTTCTTGTTCTTGTTCTTGTTCTTGTTCTTGTTCTTGTTCTTGTTCTTGTTCTTGTTCTTGTTCTTAAGGACACGCCTGCTCCAAAGACCATTGGCCAGTCCAGAGACACGGCAAGCCAATAAAAAAAATCGGTGACAAGCTATTTTGCGGATAATTTATTCACAAGGATATGTGATTCAAAATGCTGTACGCGTTATTAAATCCGAGGAGGAACGGAATAAGGAAGAATCGCGGAAGTAGCTAGAAAACAAGGATAATAAATTCTATGTCATTCTCTGTACCAATGTTAGACGTGAATATCTACGGGAGTTGCATGTTAATTCAATTTAATTGTATGGCCGTAATTATTGTCTGTAGGTTATGAGGCTTGTATGTGATAAGGAAATGTAGGGGTTTTATTTCAAGATCGTAAAACTCCTCAATCACATCATTTACAACTAAACGTATTTACTTACTTATTTTTTTACTAGCTTTTGACCGCGAATTCGTACGCGTGGATTTTAGAATTTGATATTTTCCTGCGGTAAAATGGAACCTATATTTTAAGTTAAACCTCTAGCAATACATCAGTGAAAACTGCATTCAATTCCATGCAGTAGTTTTTGCGTGATGCGTGTACATACAGACAGACAGTCAGAGAGACAACAATTCTACAAACTGTTGTTTTGGCCTCTGTTGCTCTAATAATGACCCCCATATTAGTTTTTCTCCAATATCTATAATGTACAGACATCGGGCTGTTCTAATTTTATTATATGTATAGATTAGAGGATCTTAACTTTTATCCACCATAAATACGCGCAGGTCTTCGTATATTGGAAATAAAGAATATTGTTATCATATTATTATGTGTAAGTAGTTTATTGGGGTTCTCTGAGGATGATAGGTGTGTCTGCGGAGCTACACAGACAATGCAGCACCTGCTGTTGTGCCCTGTCTCCTGTAATACGGGGGAATTAATGAGCTGGGCATGTTTTAGGCTGGATAAATTTAAAATTAGTTATCGACACGAAAAGATAAAGACTGTGTAATGTTTGTAGAGAGAAATGAATGATACGTCTCATATCAAGTCGCAAGCAACCCGCTGCACATAGGCTCTTAATAATGTGCGTTTGTAAGGAAATACAGTGTTACCCGGCGTGACCCGGGTACGTCTTGTACTGCGTCCAGACACCGGAGGACGGGCAGCAGCGTCCTCTCACTAATCGGTGAGCCACTGCGATCCCCAAGCCGCCTGCCAAGCGTGGGGATTATGGCAAACCCCCCTTGGCCTTCGTTCAGCAGTGGACGTCTTCTGGCTGATGATGATGACAGCGTTACCAAGCTTGGCTAGCGGATTAGTAGATGCGGTACGTAGTTTTTAGAGTACCTATGTTGCGTCCACATAATTACCTACCTTTTTGTCTTTGACAACACTCATGTTGTAGCTGCAGGACTCGCTTAGATGACTACTAGTCATCAGAGTTACTTTTTATGAATTGTTAAAAACGACATTTTGTTTTAAAAATGTTTGAAGTACTGACGTGACGTCATAGTTTTTGCTATTGACATACTTACTGTGTGATTTTGATTAATTAAAAATTGAAAATGCTAAAGATAAGCAAGAGATTAAGTTGTACTGTGTGTTTAGAAGGAAGATTTTAGAATTTATTTTGTGGAAGTGGAAAGTCGATTTTTGCTTTTTTCGACATCCATAACTGAAGACTTTTCATGAAACACGGTCTTGTTACTGTGGAATTGTACAGATGACAGATTTTGAGATTTTTTGACGAAGATAAGATAACCAAGTCAGGATGAAATCGCTCGATCTCCTATCTTCCGATATCGGTCACTAGATGCACTTTTATCATCACGCTAGACTTCCGAGGTCATGCGCTGCGTCACTAGTACACAATCATCAGTTAGTGATGCGTAGAGAAGATTGTTTCGTTAATTGAGCGGAACATTTTTTTGCCAAGTTCTCACTTTTTGCGTGCAAACTAAACGATGTATAATTATTTTGAATAGTACGCACTTTTTATGTGATAACTTACAATGGTTCTGATGACACTGTTCTGTGTAGGTACTTGGATGATTGATGGTTTTTATGTTTTCGACGAAAAATATAGCAAAATTATATACTTGATTACCTTCAGTTTCAAGTGTCAACTGATCAGGGTTACTGAAGTGGCTAGATAATAATCATTTGACTTTAGTGATCAGTCAATATAGAGGTTTGATTGGTTTAAGTTGTTTACGAAACATTTACAGCAAGTGTACTGTACGGGGCTCATTCACTTATGTGGTGGGCTTATTGTTATTTATTGGGCATAATCCCAAATACCGAGGTGAGAATTTGCTTACGAAAAAACCCGATAACATTTTGTCAGACCAAGGAATCTAATAGGACCTCCTCGACATGCGCCTCTTCAACTACTAAACCAATAAAAATTCTGAAATTATTATTAGTTATAAGTTTATTCATAAATTAACAATCTTACACTAACAACAATAAGAGTTATTGATAGAGTGAACTTTATTGTGACGTGCAAGCACTTGGGAATTTCATTGATAACGCCCGGAAGGATTAGGCACCAACAGAATAATCCACATGATATGTTTTTGTAGTACACTTGTAAAGTCTGAAGATACATTATCTTATAAATATCTGTGGCTGCTCTAACATTCACAAATCTAGCTCTAAAGAAATATCTGTAGCTTAACAATAATACTTACCAGGCAATCAAACTCGGCACTTCGTCATGATATGCAGAGCATCCGCTTCTGCATGTGACGTCTTCTTCTGCGTCTGCTGTCGAGTCGGCACGAGCTATCACATGAGAATTGCTCATGCTGTAGAAGAAAAATTAGCCAGTGAATAATACTCAGGGTGCGCCAGTTGATCTCAGGTTTCGTCATTCGTGGAGATTCTTTCCTTACCCAAACAGCTTTGTTCAAGGGAATTGTTGCGAGTGTGCAAATAAAGTTACGGAGTTTCTTGCCCGTTCTTCTCCATTGGAAATCAACACTTTGGAACGTGGCAACTAGAGCCTGACTATTCATGCCTGTAAATGGTTTACAAGAATAAAAATATATTTGAATTTGAATTTGAAAATTTGAAAGGGAAATAACATAACATAGCATCACGCCTGTATTCCCCGAAGGGTTAGACAGAGGTGTATTATTTTACACCCACATTTCGCCGATGCCGTTATTGAGTCCTATATATTATAATAGGGGGCGAGCCTATTGCCATCTACCGGACACAGTTCCAGATTCCATGCTGCTACTGAGAATTTCCGTACAGAAAACCTCAATAACACTTTGCCCGACCCGAGAATTGAAACCAGGACTTCACGCTTAGCAGTCGCGTTTGCGACCACTAGAGCGATGAGGAAATCATCATCATCATCATCAGCCAGAAGACGTCCACTGCTGAACGAAGGCCTCCCTCAAGGGGGGGGTTGCCATAATCCCCACGCTTGGCAGGCGGCTTGGGGATCGCAGTGGCTCACCGATTAGTGAGAGGACGCTGCTGCCCGTCCTCCGGTGTCTGGCCGCAGTTTTAAGACGTACCCGGGTCATGGTAAATATGGATGAGGAAATAAAGAGGTCATAAAGAAAAATATCCTAGGATATTTCCCTTTCGGTTCAGTGTATGTATTAAAACAGTATTAGTAATTATAGTTGAACAAGATAGTTTATATTACCTAAGTGGTCATAATTTATAGCTGTAATAGGGAAAACTGACTACTTCATTAGTTTAGTCGCAAGAGCGACTGCTTAGTGTAGCCTTCGGGATTCTACTTCCGGATTAGGCAAAGTGTTATTTTTCTGTATGGGAATACTTAGTAGCTATCTGAAGTTTTAATTGTGTCTGATAGATGGCATTAGGCTCGCTCCCAAGTATATCGGACTCAACAACGGTATGGCAAAATATATAAATATAATAAACTAGCTTCCACCTTCCACCCGGCTTTGCCCGCGTGGTATATGAACCCGTGCATTTTCTATGTGCTATTCCTATGTTCAGCCGTTCTGGCGTGAAAGAGTAACAAAGATCTATCCATCCATCCATCCATCCATCCTTACAAACTTTCACGTTTATAATATTAGTAGGATAGTACACCTTTACCTAAACCTGCTATATATACATACGAGGTGTACTAATATTTTTGGAAAAAAAAAAACACCTCATTGCATTGAGTTTGAGTGACCTCACATGTTTATGTAAACCTTGCGAGCTTACAGAGGATACCAACTACATAAAAGTGCATTGTTTTCATTGGGTTTTCTTTCCTTATTTTAAACGCAAAACGTGAAATCAATGTTTAGTAAACATAGTATTACTAAGTTTATGGTCTAAACATCAGCTTACTAACAATAGTCGCTCAATTAAAATTCGTACCGTGTTTAATTCGGCGGTTACATTCAGACAGAATTTATTCACTAAGAAATGTTTTAAAAATACATATAAGGACTTAGTTGAATCGACTGCCACAGTAACCAAGGGTGGTGAAACAATAGTCCTTAGTTGCCATCTACCGGGGACAGTTCCAGACTCCGTACTGCAACTGAGAATTTCCACACAGAAAAACCCAACTCCCGACTCTGTTCGCGATGATAGCTGGACCATATGTGTTATAATTTTAAATGTGATATTTTTTTAATTATATTTACTTACTGGTGGTGGTGCACCTGGGGTCTCCTATCGTAAAATAACATATAACATAGCATCATGCCTGTATTCCCTGAAGGGTTAGGCAGAGGTGTACTATTGTACACCCACATTTCGCCGATGCCGTTATCGATTGCCATCTACTGGGCACAGTTCCAGACTCCGTGCTGCTACTGAGAATTTCTACACGGAAAACCCCAATAACACTTTGCCCGACCTGGGAATCAAACCCAGGACCTCACGCTCAGCAGTCGCGCTTGCGATCACTAGACCAATGAGTCAGTCTCCTATCATCTGAGAGAGTTATTAAAGTCTAGAGAACCACGCGATCCTAATGTAGATTTTCACGATACACGACACATTCTAGTGTGTGGGGTAAAGTTTAAAAAAGAAGAAAATCCGCTTCCGTTGATATTGATCACGTGGAAGCGAAATCACCTGCACGTGAATTGATAAAATATCTTCATCACCCATAATACGAGCACAGTGGTATTAATTTATAATCTCCAATGCAACATTCGCTAATTGCTTGATTGGATGTGTTATCTCTACGAATTTCCACGGTCTGTAAGGTGCTCTTCACGTTTGGGTGGCATGCGGCATAGCAAGTAGAGCCTTGAGTTCTTATTGACGTCAAAATTTGTGCCAGGTCTTCTCCTTCTAGAAATAGACTAGAAGTAGCAGAGTTCAAGGTTTAGAGAAGTGATTGTAAGTTGTTTCCCTGTACTGACAGATGGCTTTGACGTATGGTGATCCTTGGATCATTAATCTTAGGATGATTTCGGTAAGTTCACAGGAACTACTTTGGTTATTGTACATGTACAGTCAGCATCAAAAGGATGTATACAATTAATGAAATTCATCGTGATTGAAATCTTGACATAATATCTGCGGTTACATAAAAATACTTGGTCATTTAAATTTTGTGATTTAGGTAAACTAATAGTTTTCCAAGAGGCGTTTGCATTTCGCTACATATCAACATATTTTTGATGCTGTCTGTACATGTTATATATTGCTTTGCCATTTCGATTTGTCCAATAAAAGTAAACTTTCACTTTGAATCGTATCCAAATAAAGTGCTGACCTACATGCTGCCTGCCTACAGTTGGTGCCAGATGTTCACAATAAGTTGCATAACAACCTCAATTCTAAAGGTGGCTCCGGCAGGGGCGTGTTTGACATTACCAATATTATAACGTGCCGAAATAATGATCATTTATAATAGTTTCTAGCAAGTAATAAAACCCCCCATGTCTTACCACAGGACTCCAGGTGAATTGATGTGGGTTAAAAAATGAACAGCATCTTCGTTTCAACTAAACTTAAAAGTTAGTGAACTTGTGTAAGCGTGAATTATTATAATTCTAAGCGCATGTAAAGCCCTAAAACCGCGTAATCAGCTGCCTTCCATTATAACTAGTAGTTTATCTTGTGCTACCTAGGTGCCCCAACATAAGGATTTTATTATTACCCTATATGTACCATAGTGCCTGTTTTCCTTCACAAAGTAATATGAGGTTAACGTTAAATCTTTATCTACCCGATTTTCGATATAGTCTATTTTTAACTGCCTTTTAACTTTCTTCTTCTTCATAAGGTGCCTTTTCGTCTAGCGAAGGTCGGCAATCAGCTTGGCAAATTCCTCTCTATTCCTCACGAGCTGTCGCAGTTGGGCAGCACTCGCAACTCCTGTCCATTCTCTTATATTTGTTAGCCAAGACTTCTTTCTTTATTTCTTTTAACTTTACCACTGGTCATTCTCATCTTCCGGAAAAATTATCTGTAGTCTATATATTAAAAACATCTCTTCCATGCGGGAATTGAACCTGCGACGGAAGAGGGGATACAGATAGCTCATCCTAAATATTATAAAGATGTTGTGCGCAACCAATATCTGTTGCATTATGGTTAACACTTATACGGAGTAATCTTAATAATATGCGCAGACGCAAGTTTAACAAGCGCATCCTGTCCGCTACCGGGATCGTGTCGGTCCTAGCGGTGCTATATTTACTAACCGGGTCGCCGGTTCCTTTCCTACTTATATGTGGTACCTACTGGTCTAGTGTTCTACTTAGGTGTCGTCAGTAACATTACCAACTTTGATGGTAAATACTACTGTGTGAACAGGGAATCGAACCAAGTACTTTAAACTCATGATTTGCACTTGCAACCACTAGAGCAATGGAACAGTCAGCGTTAATATATTTTTGGAAAGGATAGTTCAAAATAACAATCATTCTTTTAGGATGGACAAAGTGGTGCAATAGGTGCTGGGCAAACGCAGTGGAGTCCAATGATTGTGGAATAGAGCACATTATTATATCGTGCATTCATTATACACTATATAATCTTAGAACTAGTTTAAGTTCGACATTTTAGTTGCACTGAAATGAAATGATTTATTTTGCAATTAGGATTTTTCAATCACTTTTACACGTCTTTTTTAAACTAAATGGGGTCGGCATTTCCTATGACTATCTGTGAGAAGAAGCGCCGACACAAACTCAGGGGTCAAGGTCTATTTTAAAGTCCAGACTGATTATAGTAAGGATTTATGTGAGACAAATACAGGGTGGAATGGCCTTTTGAAGAAAGTCCATTCCACCCTATTTGTCTCACATAAATCAACGGGTAAGCTTCCCAAAATAGTCAGTCAAATTACTGTCACCAGTCGTCCCGGTACCCAAACTTGTTTACTTAGCTAGCAGTTACCTGTAGCTAAAGGTAAATAAAAGAATCAATCGCGTATTGGTAGGTATGACCTCTAATATTTATTTTACGATTTTCCTCGTTCATACAAAATACCTTGTGAGCGTTTCATAAATTAAACACAATGTTTTTTCGCAAATCTTCTTGAATAATGTGACGTAACGGTATAACTATAAGAGCTAATTGATTTTGGAGAAATTTGGTGAAGTTTAGAGAAACCCAAGTGACGCCAAGTGGACACAATAGAAAGTTGGACACAAGTTGCATCAGGGGAGAATATATTTACAAAAAAAAAAATAGCGTGATAGCATCATGCCTGTATTGCGTGAAGGCTTAGGCAGAGATGTACTATTGTACACCCACATTTCGCCATTGCTATTATTGATTCCCACGTAATTAATAGGGGATGAGCCTATTGCTTTCTACCGGGCACAGTTCCAGACTCCGTGCTGTTACTGAGAATGTCGATACAGAAACACGCAATAACACTGCTTGACCCGGGAATCGAACTTAGGACCTTACGCTCAGCAGTCGCGCTTGCGACCGCTAGACAAATGAGGCAAACAAAAAGAAAAATTGGAGATCGGGATTATGTACCTTATGTATCACGTATGTAGGTACATTTTATGAGAGTTAAAACATAAATCCAACTTATTCAGGAAGACATTTTGTTTTGACAGTCTACGGTGTTTTTTTTTTTCGTTTTTTTATAAAAAACGTTGCCCCACACTAGGATTTCTCCTGTATCGTGGGTACAGCTTACAAACATACATGTCACATACACACACAACCAGACCCGAAACAACGAACGAACGAACAAATATTTGTATAATCTACAGATATGTAGATTATACAAATATTTGTTCCGTACGGGGATCGAACCCGCGACACGTGGCGCAGAAAGCCAATTGCTTAGCCACTGCGCCAACCGTGTCGTCCGTGTCTACGGTGTATGTTCTTCATCTCTACTATAATATTATAAATAGGTAAAATTTGTTTGTTTGTATGTAGAGGGTAATCTCCGGAACTAATGATCCGAACTTGAAAATTCTTTCACCGATAGCTACATTATCCCCGAGTGCTTTAAGCTATAAATTATATATTTAAATCACGCGGACGAAGTCGCGGGCTGAAGCTAGTGTAGATATATAGAGCAAACGTGTTAAATAAGCGCAATTCATTGTAAAAACCTAGTATTAAAATACTTATAATGTCGGCATCAATGACAGCTAATAGTGTAATGAGCTATTGTGAGCTAATATGTTTTTTCCTTCGTGTGGTCAGCGAGCCTCCACATAATATGTATAACTATTATAGTACATTATGTTGGAATATTTAGTGGACGTTTGTTTACATCAAGGGAGCGCTTTATCTAAAAATGTATGGCTTGGCTGTTTCGTTACTTACTTCAGAAACTAAATATTAGCATCACCTCCACGATGGTAGCGAAACGACGAAGCCATACATTTTTACTGATATGTAGAATTTGTGAAGTTAGGGTCGGTAGAGTTAGGCCGTGTAGATTCAGAAGCTTGGCTCTACATGAGGTCTGATATCTTTTTCACAGGGCAAACCTTATGTAGTCGTCTTGGCAACATTTTACATGAAATGTTTTTGGTGGGATTTACCTTTTTGAACTCATAAATACTCATAAATGGATAAATGCGATATATTTTTATTAAAATTCGAACGAGCGTTTTTAAAAAAAGAGTACGTAACATAACATAGCGTCACGCTTGTATTCCTCGATACTATTAAGTACCGACATTTCGTCGATGCCGTTATTGAGTCCCATGTAATAGGGAGCGAGCCTATTGCCATCTACCGAGCACAATTCCAGACTCCGTAGTGCTGCTGAGAATTTTCAAACAGAAAATCTCAATAACTACACTTTGCCCGACCCGGGAATCGAACTCAAGACCTCATGCTTAACAGTCACGTTTTGGAACACTAGACCAACAAGGCAGTTTAAAAAAAAAAAAACTGAAAATATTATCTCATAGAGTTTTGTTTACCTAATAATGATCTTTCATCAAGGCCATCGTTTTCTTATTTTATTATTTAGCGACTGTAAACAGTGTTAGATGATAATTACTTTAATATAAACAATTTATGATACTGAATACATTGTAGATACATTTAAAAACGTACGTCTACAAGATAATTACCTGTATTTGCCCAGACAATGTTGGCACAAATGGTGGCAGGTAGGTACATAATAAAATACATACCTAATCTGTAAATATTTAAGTAATGGCTAATGTTTTAAACGGGCCCATATCAGAGATTGAAAAGGACATATATTATCTGGATCTCAAATATTATGGAGAACACAAGGTTTCACTCGTTTAAATCACACTCAACACTATTTAAATAAAAAAAAGATATGTGCATATAGTTCCAAAATGTGCGACATAAAAAACCTCGGCGTAAATCAAGTAAAAAAAATCATACAAAAATGGCTACTAGCACAATGATATTCTGACTCTGAACATTTTATTAAAGTAATATCATAAAATCACAAAGTTAATTATACAGAACAGTCCACAATCACACTCACTCATTGACACACACACATCTCTTCTCACGCACACACCCACACCACATCCACAACATGCGTTGCTAAATTAAGAATTTAAGTATTTTAATTTGAATTTTTGTTTTCTTTTCTAACTTTGTTTCATTTATGTATTAATATTTATGTCCAATGATAATCTAAGTATCGAAGTCGGTAACGATAATTATTAATACCATAACTCACGAACTCCACGAGACAGGCTCCACCTAGTGTGGAGTTCACAGGACAGACATTTCCTTTTGATATAAGATAAACGATCTGATATTTTAATGTATAGTTTTAAGGAATTGTTATAACACTGTACCGTTTATACTGGCAATAAATCAATGATTATTATTTAATACTAGCTGTGCCCGCGACTTCGTTCGCGTGGATGTCGGAACTTAACAATGTATTTTTTAGTGCGAAACATCATTTAAAAAAAAATATATTATAAAAGTTACGTGAAGTTAAGAAGACCAAATGCACTTAACCCTATTTTTTTTCTAAAATAAAAGAATTTTTCTAAAATAAAAGTAGCCTAAGTTACTCCTTATTACATCAGCTACCTGCCAATAAAAGTCCCGTCAAAATCGGTCCAGCCATTTCAGATCGATTAGCCTACACAAACAGACAGACAGACAGACAAAAATTGTAAAAAATGTTATTTTGGTGTATGTACCGTATATATATTCATATGCATGTAGTAAAAAACGGTTATTTCAATATTACAAACAGACACTCCAATTTTATTAATATGTATAGATGTATAGATAGATGTAAATATTTCACAAATTGTGAATAATTTTAAATTTGGATATAATACTATGTTTTAGGACATTTTCAAGGTAAACATGCAACAGGCATACGCGCAACAAGTTGGCCTCAGTCCCATCCTACCATCGCCCAACAAGGCTCTGATGCTCGGCTCTCCTTCCTAGGTCGTCAAGATGCTCGGCCAGCGAGGTCACCTAGTGACGTCACAATGTTGCGTGCAACTTAAAAAAAGATAGCCACCAACAATGTTAGAGCCGCCAATATTTTTGTTTGCAGATGTCAAGTCCCAGAATGCGAGTCGTCACCCCCGCAGTTCGACTCGGGGGGCTGGGGGCTGTGGGCCCTGCCCGACTCCGGCGGGCGATGCGAGCGACTGGTGCCCGTGGGGCAGGAGTGTGCCCCGAGCAGCTTCCACACCAACCAGACCATGGCGTGTGACGCCTGGGTGTACCAACACAATAACACCATTGTCGCGGAGGTCGGTACTTTGCTTGACTAGCTTTTGATGTGATTTTGTCCGCGTAGATATTTTCATACTAGCTGACAGTGACACTTTTATATCTTATTTTATTCACTTTTATACTATATTTTATGTGTTGAATTTCCAAAATCCCTTGCTTGGCTATATTATTATAAGGCTCGTCTGAGCAATTTGTCAGTTTCGCTTCGGTCTGTACGTTGATATTATTTTCTTCTTTTCTTCTAGTACAATAATAATAATATACAGGGTAAAAATGAATTAACCTGTGCATAGCCAAGCACCAATATGTTTGCATACATTTACTAGATGTTGTATTATCAACCGTATGGCTCACACAAGTTTGCCTCACAATCATATTCTAATAACCGCCTAATTACTTAACCCTGAACATTAACTCATAATATCATATATTTATTCTATTAATCAAAATAACGTGTGATCAAGATATAGTATATCTACTAGTAGCTTATCGACAATGTCTATCTAACTCGTGTATAACAAAAAACTTTCTCGATTACCTGTATGTATTACTATGTTAAGATACTCGAAGGAGTGAAGGTCGTATCGGTTGGATGTTCATAATTCACATATGGAGTGGCAGCTAAGCGAAGATAACAGGAGATATCAACTGATAGATCGTATCGATGATTTTAATATATGTTTTATCGTTATAATTTCGCATTCAAACGTGGCATGTCTGTCTATACATGTACCACACTGATCTAATGTTAGAGAGTACCTACATAATATATGACAATGTTTAGCTTCGTTTTCGCACACAAACAGCTCCCCTGATAAATATTCAAATTCATATTCAAATTATTTATTTGTAAACATAGTTAATACGTAAGATGTTACTATTGGTATAAAGTGTGTCCATCTATGCTTTGCATTGAAGCGTACAAATTTAAGCGGGCATAACATTTGTTAATAGCTAAAGTCAAATTAAATTATAGAGGAGTACAAATGTCAATATTTTGCCCTGGCCGGTACTTTAATGTTGAACTTCTTGTTCAACAACATTTTAGGCCCCAGAATCAAATAATGTCCTAGCTTCTACATCAGTAACTTAAGCTGAGCACGACTCTATTCGCGTAGAGACATATTCTATACAATCTTTATCACACTATTATGTGCGAAAGTAATTCTGTCTCTCTGTTTGCTACCTCATAACGGCTAAACCACTGAACAGATCCTAAAGAAATTTTACAAAAAGGTAGCCTGGGACCTGAAGAAGGACAAAGGCTACTTTTCAACCTGAATTTTCATCTTGAATATTTAATCCAGTACCCAAAAGATAAACTAGATGGCGCTACGTGTCTTTTTCAATTGTAAAAATCATCATACTTTTTCATCGATTTTTTAATATTTTATAGTGTTAGTGATTAAGTAATTAAAATAATAAATAATAAGTGGATTCAAACGAAGTCGCCGTCACCAACTACCACAATATAAATTATCTTCATTCTTTATAGTTAATACACATAGCTTTAACTAACAATCTTCCATAAGGCAATTTTCATGTGATCCATATTATTTTACGTAGGTACCTACGTACCTTTAGTACCTATAGGAACGAGAAATCATAGTTAAGGATGAAACAGCGCTTAACGTGAACAATGTTTGTACATTACAGTTCGGTCTGGCGTGTCAGACCTGGAGGCGGACGCTGGTGGGTACCATCCACGTCGCCGGTGTGTTCGCGGCGTTACCCATCACTGCCTATATATCGGACTCGTTAGTATTCTCTGTACATTATATAACCACTACATATATACAAGCAAGCATGCTACAAGAGCCGAGCATTGTGGAAGAAAAGTGTGTATATGAATACACACCGTGCCTCGGAAAGCACGTAAAGACGTTGGTCCTGCGCCTGATCTCTCTCCGATCGTGTCGGATTGCCGTCCCATCGAACTATAAGAGTGAAGGAATAGAGAGAGCACCTGTGTTAGCGCACACACTTGAGCTCTATAATATCTCCTGCGTAGTTGGCTAATCTCCAGTGAGATAGTTATGAAGTGTTTATTTACCACTGAAAATGGATACTTAATAGATCGCAACAAAGTCAAGCCTTGAAACAATTTTGCAATTATCTCTATGCTTGGAAAACCGTATGTGGTCGCAGATAAGGAGGACCCTAATCTATCATTTCACCTGAGTGAAATAGTCACATATTACAAGACTGTAAGGAAACCCCTCCCTCATTGGTCGACTGGTCGCAAGCGCGACTGCTGAGTCCTGGGTTCGATTCCGGGGTCGGGTAGTGTTATTGGGTATTTCTGTATAAATTCTCAATAGCATCGACGAAATGTGGATGTACAATAATACCCTCTGCCTAACCCATCGATAAAAATAGGGTTGATTAGCATCAACCCTGTATTTGATAGGTACACATAATATAGCTATTATGTGTAAATAGGAACCAAACAACGGGTACTAAAAATAGCTATTCATCATCCTCCAGGTTTGGTCGTCGCACGGCGCTAGTGATCACAGCAGTGTCCCCAGCGGTGGTGGGCGTCATCCGTGCCTTTTCCACCTCCTACCTTATGTACGTGATACTCGAGTTCCTGGAGGCTACTGTGGGCGCTGGAGTCTACACTACAGGCTTCGTTTTAGGTGGGCGATATGTTGCAAGAGTTTAAACTTTTCAATATCACGTGTTATGTCTCCTGCTGAATTCTGTAATCTACGTTTGAAATTATCAATTCACTTTTCGTCCGTACTTTAAACATAATCACATACTGCAGAGGATCAAGTTAATGACACAGTAACTAGGTTGTTACTTTTACGCCTTTTTTCCTGAACAACACAAATTAACATAGTCATATTATTTTCCAGCTCTCGAGTTGGTGGGGCTCAATAAGCGAGTGTTGGGAGGCAACCTGATATCCAGCACGTTCGCGCTAGGCCAGGTGGTGACTGCTGGCGTGGCCTGGTTGGTGCCTTACTGGAGGACCTACACCATCGTGCTGTACGCCCCCTCTGTCCTCTTCATCTTCTATTACTGGCTGATAGAAGAGAGCGTGCGTTGGCTTCTCAGCAAAGGAAACAAAAAGGAAGCTGCTAGAATAATCTTCAAAGCTGCAGAAATGAACAGAAGGAAACTATCTCCAGAAACTGTAAAAATGTTGACAGAGGAGGAAACAGAAATAAAGAAACTTCAGGCAGAGGTAAAAGCTGAAAAAGTGGAAGATAAGAAGTCTCTCTTCATGCAAGTAGTCCAGTCAAAGACGCTCATGTTCCGTCTCCTTGTTTGCTCGTTTTGGTGGATCACCTTAACGTTCGTGTACTACGGGCTATCGATCAACTCGGTGTCTCTGGTTGGCAACAGCTATGTGAATTACATTCTGACGTCACTAGTTGAGATCCCAGGTTACTGCCTCAGTGTGCTAACGCTGGACAGATTCGGGAGGAAGAGCTCCATCATGACGGCGTTCTTCATTTGCGCAATATCGCTAGCAGCGCTGCCGTTTGTACCATTGTGTAAGTTAAATGAGAATGATTCGTTTGTTATATTAATTTTTTTAGACGTCAATTTCTGTCATTTGCATCAATGGTTTGGACAGTATTTAATTTAAAAAATTGTTATTTTAAATTGCAGCACTGTCATGGCTACAGACGACGTTAAACTTGCTGGGCAAGCTGTGCATCAGCATGGCGTTCAGCAGCATCTATATCTACACTGGCGAGCTGTTCCCGACGCAGGCGCGGCAGAGTCTACTCGGCACTTGCTCCATGGCTGGCAGGATAGGAGCACTTGTGGCGCCGCAAACACCACTACTGGTCAGTATACTAGTGTACCTGTCTTTTCTATTTCGGTAAGAATATCCAGAAGCAAGGGTAAGGTTTTAAGGGTAAAAGAAACGAGGCAAATTTTAAATCAAATAGAAAAAAGAAGGGGCAAAATGATTGGGCATTTAATAAGACATGATAAATTTATAACAAATATAATAGAAGGAAAACTGGAGGCAAAACGAAAGAGAGGACGGCCAAGAATGAAGTATATAGACCAACTGAAGGAGAAGGCAAATGCAGTGACATATAAAGAAGTGAAGGAGCTAGCTTTGAACAGAACAGGATGGAAAATGCTACACCGACAAGTGCCTGGCACTTAAATTGGAAAGAAGAAGAAAGAAAGAAAGATCCAGAAGCAAGCAAAACGTAGTATTCTTATTTCATTCATATAGTCTTATCTATATGAATAGTTTTGTTTGAATACAGTTCGTAAATATAATGTTACTAGGAATGTAGACTAACATCAATATTTTTTTAACGATATTACAAATACGATAGCAGAGAATAGCACTTATATTTTACACCAAATTACAAAGCTCACGATTCCACTTTGATATTATATAGTTGCATGTTTTCAGATGACGATCATGGAGGCGCTGCCGTACCTGGTATTCGGCGTGATGGCAGGCACATCAGGTTTACTGATGCTACTGACGCCAGAGACACTCAGGGCCAAGCTTCCTGACACCATCGAGGAGGCCGAAAACATGGACAATAAGAAAATCTCCGTTGAATAGATATCGAGGAGGAAAAATTACATTAAGGCCTTGTGGACGTATGATAAGCTATTTGTTGATTATGTTTTTGTTAATAGAACCAGTTTTATATTTTTTGATAAGAAAAGATTAATTTATTTTATGAATTTTATGTGTAAATATGATACTAAATGTTATACTCTGATCTCCATTTTCGCCAATCAATTATCTACTCATTTGTTAACAAACTGATTGGTCAGTTATTCGTTGCTAAATAATACAGAACCCAAAATCCTCAAGTTGATCGTTGAGAATTTGGAGTATTGACAACTTAACTTCCGTCCTTTTCACTAAAAACTTTATTTTTTTACAAATGCATAATTATTATTTCCATTGTACAAACAATGCACTGTGTAAGTACAAAGACGTCATTCAATGCATTTCTCTTTATGTTTAAAGTTATTAGTTTCTGTTACATTAATTTGAGTTTACCTGAAATAATTATTACCTACAAATTATTATAGGACTATAATTATATTACCTATCTGTTTTCTGTTATGAGAATTGATGCTCGTGTTTTTGTAGTTAATATAGAATCTAATTAAGAATGCAGATAGATGGGCGCCATTTTGTGATCATCCGCTCTCTTTAGTGCACAGTGAATGCCTCGTTTACCACAGTCAAATGAGTGTCTAGTGTCTTTCCATCTGGTTTCTTATGGCATAGTACGTATAAGTTATTTATAAAGTTAATTTACTTTAATACCATAATTAACGAATCAAATTTAAGTGAGTAAAACGAAATTAAATCAATTATATAGTAGGTATTTAAAATAAGTATGATTTACTTCATTTTGTAGGTTAGGTGATATTATAAATGTGAAAGTTTGTAAAGGTATTTGGATGTTAGATGTTTGTTAAATGAACGGCTAAATGAATTTATATGATTTGGCAATCGGATATACCTACCATGGCGCTAACTGGCAGAAGTCTATGTCTAGTAGTGGACGAATGTGGGCAGATGATGATAATATACCATGTCCTGGTTTAATACGTGGAATTAGGCTTGGGTAATATCGTCTTTACGCTGTATTGAATCGTATCTATATATCGGTTTTGAATATCAGATATCGAATCTATATATTTCAATATCTATATATCGGTCTGGTCGGAATCTATGGTACTCGGAAACTAAAGTGTTACTGGCGTATTGGGGTATTGGTTGAATCTATGATATTCTAAAACGTAAGTGGTGCAGCGGTTCGGTCGAATCTATGTATTCAGAGTAGCATAGATATTTTACGTTATTTTTATTTTGTGGTTCTGTGCAGTGCCACTCGAGCGATATTGTAATACATAGTGTGTACGCCGTCCGATATATAGATATTGGATACTGTGCCGATATATAGATATTGTATCTATATACGATTTGTATCGCCCACTCCTACGTGGAATACTTTTTATCATAGTGCAGGAAATAGTTTCGCTAGGATGCGAATGAAACTCCGGGCTGTTGCCCGGCGGATTAGCTGTTGCTAATAGACAATAAATACAGTTAAGGTGATGTAAATAAGTGTTATCTAAGCTCGGACGAATAAAACACAAAACACACCTATTCCTAAATAAACCAAGAGATTCAATAGGTCCGCTCATACACACTTACCCACTCATTGACATCATGAGGTGATGATCGGCTGCAAGTTTGCACGCACACTCTGTGTGCTTCACTTTTCTATTAAACATTTTTATTGCATTCGTCCGAGTATCTTGAATAAAAGATAATTAAGTCAATGTTACCTAAGATTAAGTACAATGTTGTAATTTTAATGTAAATATGATCCGTCTATGTAAACCAGCAAAGCATAGGATAGATGATAGCCACCAAATATAAGTAAACAATTAAATATAAGTTGTTTTTTTTTTCTATCCCTGGATTATATCATAACAGTGTTACATTCAGTAACATTTGGAGTTCCCGGCAAGTGATTCAGTGCTTTTACTCAAGAACAGTTGCCTGTGTGTTTTATATAATATAACATCCTAAGAAAGTAATAGACAAACGTCGCGACGCTGACAATTATAGACACACGTCGTGACGCCACATATATTAGAAGGACGTGGCGACGCCGAAAATAAACGAGATCCGTCACGACGCTGAAAATAATAGATAGGTACACGTCGTGACGCCGAAACTAAACGAAAGCCGTCGCGACACTGAACATTATAGAATCACCTTGCGACGTCGATAATCAACGAGAGCTGTCGCAATGTTGAAAATTATAGACACACGTCGCGACACCATAAATATTAGAAAGACGTCATGACGCCGAAAATAAACGAGAGCAGTCGTGACGCTGAAAATTATAGACACACGTCTTTACGCCATAAATATAAGAAGGACGTCACCACCTCGACAATAAACGATAGCCTGCTGAAACAACGCTGAAAATAATAGACCATTACACCAGTTCGTTCAGAGTACCAATGAAATGAAATAATGATTTATTTTCTGTAAATAATTCCTTACAGAAAGCTATCATAAGTATTTTTTAGATATAGATGGCGCCGGCGTTTCCTACTAACTGCCTCTAAAAAGAAACGCCGAAACAAATTCAAAGGTTTCTTTTTTAAACTCCAGACATGTATGTATTTTGGTTTGAGTGAGAACATGTAGGAGTCTGAAGTAGCCTTTTGAGGAGAAAATCATATCCCTCTGCTATCACCTGCTGACAACAACATCACGTTTTTGGTCCTGATTATCTTATGCTACTGATATTATTATACTTTGTTATCGATTAATTTCAGTTTAGAAAATAATTTCCATATTTAATGTTAATTTCTTTGATATCTACTTATATTTAATATGCCTAATCAGTTAATTGATTACGGGGTATCTGTTAATATCTGAAGGAAGCTAAAGATTACATAGCATAAAGTTGTGAAAGGGGATGAAATAATATACTGCTGCGCGTTATGAATAATCACACTTATTTATTGATCACACTTATTTCTACAGAATCGACACTAATACAATTGGCAGCGTTGTTACTGATCGCGTGCGCAGTAGCAAAAGTCCTTACAAAATGGCTGGCTGTAGTATTTATACCCCACGGCTGCAGGAAGTGACGTCACTAGCGAGCTTGGCTGACAGTTCTGGCGCCAATCTATCAATAGATGGCGTTGGCATGGCGTTGGCTTGGCTTGGCGTAGAACAAGATGTGGCTGGGTCGTTACAAAGTATATTTACATAAAACGCGATTGCCTTGACAATATGAATGCCATATGCAAGTTTTGATCATCTTCGCTATCTAGACTGCCTCATTGGTCTAGTGGTCCCAAGTGCGACTGCTAAGCATGACGTCTTGGATTCGATACCCGGGTCGGGCAAAGTCTTATTGGGTTTTTCTGTATAGAAATTGTCAGTAGCAGCACGGAGTTTGGAACTGTGCCCGGTAGATGGCAATTGGCTCGGGCCCGATTACATGGGACTTAATAAAGGCATTGGCGAAATGTGGGTGTAAAATAGTACCTCTGCCTTATCTCAAAATAATATTAGAATCCATTCATGAAGATGTATATCTTAGAAATATCTTATGTACAACTTCAAGATATACATCAGTGTACATTATTACCTACATATTATGTACATACATATACATATTGCGGTACCTACGTTAGGATATAGCTGCTATTTCGTTTCCAACTCTTTCTGATATTGTAGGAATGTAGGTATATCGAAAATACATAATTTATCAAAAAGATTAATATTATCGTGGATATTTAGTCTTATGACACTTTAATAGACTTACTTAGCAATAAAGTTTATATTTAATAACATACAATATGCATATTATTATCTTAGATAACATTTTGTAGCGGTCTACAAGTGCACGTGACCACATGTATAGTAGTGTCTTGCTTTTAAGGGCTTCTTATACACGCTACTTACCACAAGGTAAAATAACGTACAGTCAACATCATAAAGATGTTTACATGTAGCGAAATTCAAACGCTTATTCTTAGAAAAGTATTAGTTAAAATCATAAAATTTAAATGACTATTTATTTTTATGTATCCGCAGATACTATGTCAAGATTTCAATTACTATTTCTCCTAAAACTCGCTTTTGAATTTCGCTACGTGTATACATATTTTTGATGCTGACTGTACATACTAAAAAGCCCTAATTAGTTAGAAGGTAGGCAATTATTTCTCGTTTGAAGCATACTTTAATGTATATATATATATTTTTTTTTTTTAAAACGTTGCCCCACACTAGTATTTCTCCTGTGTCGTGGGTACAGTTTACAAACATACATGTCACATACACACACAACCAGACCCGAAACAACTATCTGTAGATCATACAAATATTTGTTTCGTGCGGGGATCGAACCCGCGACACATAGCGCAGAAAGCTAATCGCTTAATCACTGCGCCAACCGTGTCGTCAAATTGTCTTGTGCTTACGAAATTCTTTGTGACTGTTCCTAGACACACCATATTGATTAAATTTTCATTGTTCCAATACTATAGTATTTTTACTATTCGCACCCCGCCATCCGTCATACTCCATCATACTATTTATTCAAAAATATAGTTAATGCTTGTGTTCGACATACCTCTGTTATGTTATAACAGGTACTATTGTTTATTTTGCTGTAAGTAGTCGTTTCTCTCCTCAAGTGAGGCAAACGTCCTTTTCAGTGTCAACTAAAAACTGATAAAGTAATGTGTCAATAAATTGTTTGGATCTGTTAGCCGGATCGATTCCTTTAAGGCCATCGCGTACTGGTAGTCTGAACTGCGCAACTTCGGCCTGAAAAGATGCGTGGGTGATCTGAAAATCTAAAAAGACTGAAAATATACCTACTTTATAACAAAACAAATAATAAACATAATATTGTAGTATATTAGGAATAAAAATGTGGGAGTTTAGGCATATTATCAGATAAAGTGTATTGGTGATCGCTGTCTTATGATATAGGTAGGCACGCAGCAAAAGCACGCGACCAGATAATGCGTCACTGTTTGTGTTTGGGTAGACAACCAAGGTGAAATTGTGCTATAAGACGTCTAAGCGCTATAAAGAGAGCAAAAGTCATGTGAAATAAATGTTCACTGTTCGTGCTGCCCATCCCGACGTCATTTGTCTGTGGGTAAAACTAACGCCAATTATGACAGTCATCAACATAGAAAGAGTGCAAGGAAAGAGCCTCCGGTAGTAACGAAACCTGAAGTCTTCCTGAGCATCCTAGGCAGTCGACTTCGCTACCATCGTTACTGCCTGGCTAATCTTTCCACTACAGCATGAAGGTGTCAGCGTTTAGCTCGTGTCGACTTGACAGATGAAGAAGGAGATTCGACAAATTGACAATAATACCAATTCACACACAAACAACAAATTATTATTGTGATAACAATTACTTATTCGTTCGGTTTATCTTGCGGCAGATATAAAACTAATCTGTACTTAATTACTATCTTTTATTCAAATTTTAAAATAGAAATACAAAAAAAATGTTTTAATATTAAACAGGTATAGTATTCAAATTAGTATAGTATTATCACAATGATGAACAAACTTATTCAATACTTTCCGTCTCTTGCGTAAGAGCTAGGTTGTACGCACAAATAAAAAACCTAAAGCTGAAAATAAAAATATTCAATTAAAAATAAATAATGTACTTACCAGTGAACCTAAACAAATAGTAAATATCTTTAACAATTTCTTTGCAACAATTGGCAATGAACCAATAAACCCACCTAATATTCAATCCTGCGATCTGCCCTTTACTCAACAGTTAGAGAACACATTTTTCCTTAGACCAGTAGACTACCATGAAACCAACAAATTAATAAAACATTTAAAAAACAAGAATAGTCATGGAATAGATGAAATACCCCCATCCCTAGTTAAACATTGCGCTGATGAACTCACTCCACCACTTTGCGTATTAATAAACCAGTCTTTCGAAGAAGGTGCATTCCCTGATCTCCTAAAAAAAGCTATCATAAAACCGATTTACAAAAAAAATTCAAAAACCGACCCCAGCAACTACCGCCCCATTGCACTCTTACCGACTGCATCAAAAATTTTTGAAAAAGCCATCTGCGACCGGGTCTATAGCTTCTGCGAGAGATTTGAAATTTTTGATGAGGGACAAAATGGATTCCGAAAACAAAGATCAACAACACTGGCAGTTTATAAATATATGCAGGAAATAATCAATATCTTAAACGATAAAAAATACGCAGTAGGTGTACTGCTTGATATGACTAAGGCGTATGATAGAGTTAAATTTAATATATTATTAGACAAATTATATAAAATAGGAATTCGCGGAGTCACTCATAAATGGTTTCAGTCATACCTTAAAGACAGAGAACAATATGTAGAAATTGAATATTATAACCTAGATAATAACGAAATAGTTAATATAAGATCAGATAGACAAATCCTAAACTCATCAATTCCACAAGGCAGCGTTATTGGATGTTTATTATTCCTTATATATATCAACGACCTTCCAAAAATCATGAATGAGCCTTGTATACTATTCGCGGATGACGTGTCCCTTCTTACTTCATGCCGTAATGAAACAGAAATAAATACACAGCTACAAACTATACTCAATAAAACTACAGAATGGATGGATCAACATAACTTACAAATAAACTACAAAAAAACAAAAATTATGAATTTTTACCCCTACCAAAAATCTCCAATAACAATTAACTTCTCTACAAATAATAAAAAAATAGACGTTGTCAACGATTTCACGCTCCTCGGACTTACAATAGACACTCACATCAACTGGAAGACACACATCCAAAACATTAAATCCAAGATTTCCAAATTTACTTACGCTTTTCGAGAACTAAAGATAACCACAGACCTACCAACTGCATTGAGTGCTTATTACGCTTACGCTCACTCCCAACTCAGCTACGGCATCATAATGTGGGGCAACAGCACCGACGCACCATCACTCTTCATACAACAAAAAAAACTAATCCGAATACTTACAAACATTGAACAAACAGACAGTTGTAAACCCTATTTCCAAAAATATAAAATACTTACGTTGCCAAGCATTTATATTCTAGAAATATGTAAATTCGTTAGAAGATACTCCACCTTCTTTACAAAGCGCGGAGACAGACACACAAACAGATCACTGAGACACAAAAACATGCTTATGCTACCTACTTCCAACATGACACTACACTCAAATAGCCCATATGTAATGTGCATCAAAATATATAATAATTTACCCAACAAAATAAAAGATGAGCCTAGCGACACGAAGTTCCTAAACACCCTAAAGCAAATATTAATAAATAAAGCATACTACACGATCAGTGAATATCTTACGGATAAACAAATAACATGAAAATATTAATTTTATACAAATATAATCATATTAACAAACACCTTTTCCTGCTAAAACCCATACATACTTACCTATAATATAAATATAATAAATAATAAATAAATACATAATATAAAAGTAAACTTAAATATAAAAAATGAACAATAAAATATTCAGTCGTAACAAAAAAAAAATTATAAAATATTCAATACAATCAACAAATATAAATACAATAAAATAGATATAACACAATAAAGTTATACAAAATTTAGAACGGATAACCTAATAATATAATGTCCTAAAATATAAAAAATATACTTATATCTAAATACCTACTAAAAATACAAACATAATAACAATACTATACATACTTAGATACCTATATTAAAAAGGAATATGAATACTTGAGCATAAACAAATATTTCTCTATATACAACGCGTTCCTCTCTTCTAATTTACTATTTGCTGTGCCCATCAGGGTCCACGATTGCTACCATGTTATTTATATTACCATCTTATCTTTACATTGTGGATTTGCAATAAAGAATATGAATATGAATATGAATATGAATATTGAACGCTTTAGACTCGGAAATTGACTCCATCCTCGTCAAGGATGTCAACTTTACCGTGTCCAATGAATAAGTTATTATAGAAAACAATATAAATTCCTCAGTCATACAGAATACTATTTTTTTATACCTTCGTGTATTCCAAAGGACTTCGATTGTTTTATAGTCGTACATATCGTCATATCAATAACTATTTTCATAATATACGTATGTGAAAGTCCTTTGTTATCAATTATTTTGTTTACAGGTTAATCAACTCACTGTATCATGGTCCTATGAGTAGATTACCCTGCAGCATTCTTAAGTCAGTTTAATCGCTTTTTCAAAAGGTTTTTCTATCAATAAACGGTATCGGTTCGTCTTAAAAGCTTATATTAGTGTTATAAATTTACAACTATAATCCTTAGCAGTTTAGTATATGATAAGATTTCCTCTTGTTTCCGTTTGTATTAGTTACGGTTCACTTGATCAGGGCGCGTGGCCGAAGACACCGCGTCCTTCTATTGAAGAGACAGAAATACGAATAACTAGTGCTCGTCATGGAGGAAGACAGAAAGAATAGTAAGGCCGAGGGTCCGCGGGCCAGCGCGCTGGGCAGCAGGAAAGGCAGTCAGTTCAATGCTCGTAAAGGCAGCGTCTTCGAGAAGCCACTAGACCTGGATGATGTGTTGGTGAACGAGATCGGCCAGTTTGGCCGCTTCCAGATGTTTAATTTATTGCTGATATCAGTTCCCATCATCATGTCGGCTTTCATGAGCGAGTACGTCTTCTCCGCAGCCGCTATTCCACACAGGTCAGTATCTACAATACTTCGTAAAAAAAAATAGATAGAGAGAATTGGATAGAGAAAAGAACCTCGTAGCTATAACTCAATTTCAAAGCTAGCCAGGGAATTGGGGTGCGTCTAGAACCAGTATGTGTGTTGTCTAGGAGATGGATACCATCCATTCGTCCCGTAGGTCATCTCTAATTATAATTCATATATTTTCAAAAGCGCAAAAGTTTTGAAGTTCATCTTTCGTATTTACTATAAAAGAGTCCGCTATGGTTTTTTCAGTACAACTTTATTTTATGAAGTTCTAAATCACGCCTGTACTAAAGTTATATTTGCTCATACAATAGTACTTCTTCCTTTAATATAAAGTACCCAACAATTGGTCATTTCTCCCTCATCTGTTCTCCAGGTGTCAAATCCCAGAATGTGGAGAAAACAGCAAGGACATGGCCTTTTCGCCGGAGTGGATCCGCAACGCAGTGCCGTCGACTGACGACGGGAACGGTTTCGTCAGCTGCTCCCGTTACCAGCCCGCTGGCGGCAATGGCACCCTGGACTATTGTCCCGCCACACTCTTCAGATCTGATGTCCAAGATTGTCAAGGTTTTGTCTACGCTAGGGATAACTCCTGTGTCTATGATGTTAGTACAACAAACTTCTATCTCCATGTTTACTGTCCAAGACATCATACCTTGGTTATTCGCCTGTTAGGAGTAATGTTTATAGAGAATCTCTTCCAGATCTTTTGCCCGAACACTCTGATAGAAATATATTTTTTAATTACAGTTCGACCTCGGCTGCCAGGACTGGCTTCGCGCTTTAGCTGGTACACTAAGCAGTGTAGGTACTCTCCTAGTGTTGCCTATCACCGGCTTCATTTCTGATAAGTACGGAAGACGTATGGCGCTGGTCATCAACGTCATGAACTTGGCTGTTTTCGGTATCATCAGGTCATTCTCCGTCAACTATACCATGTATCTGACTCTACAACTGCTGCAAACCACCTTCGGTGCCGGAACCTTCAGTTCTTCATACATCTTCGGTACGTTATAGTAATGTAGAAATCAATTCGTTTTAACATAATAGAAGCGTACAAGCATACTGCGTATGATTATTTACTCAAACTAACTGTATTTTTATTTCTATCATGCTTACCATTCTTATTTATCTATATATATTGTTATTTTCAGCTACCGAATTCGTAGGCCCAAAATACCGCGTGCTGACTAGCGCAACATGTTCCTCTATGTTTGCGTTAGGTCAAGTTATTCTTGGTGGCGTAGCGTGGCTCATCCAGCCCTGGAGGTACATGATCTTGGCTCTGCACATTCCTTGCTTAATCATCATTGCCTACTACTGGATCTTATCCGAGAGTGTGAGGTGGCTACTCTCCAAACAGAAGTATGACGAAGCGAAGAAAGTTTTGGAACGTGTGGCGAGGATCAATAGGACGGTGATCAGTGAGAAGTCAATGAACGCGCTGATGAACCCACCACAGCCGGTGCAAGAGAAGGTCAGTGTTTATTTATATTATTTCCTTCTTAACTTACATGAGACTTACTTCTTTTTTATTTATATTTTTACATTATTCTAGTTACCATTATCTTGCACTTGTACAATTTTATTTGGTGTGTAGTGGTTAGGAGAATGTTTTCGAAAAAAAAAATCGTAAAGTCGATATTATTTTCTTTCAGGTGGAAGTCAGCGATGGTGATCCACCCAGCCTATTTGTCGCCATCCTCCGTTCAAAGGTGTTACTCCGGCGTATCTGCACCACTCCCATCTGGTGGATCACTACTACGTTCGTGTACTATGGACTGTCCATCAACGCGACTAGTCTGTCTGACACCATGCACCTCAACTACATCCTGACGTGCGCTATCGAGATCCCTGGCTTCTACACCGCCGTCCTCATTCTTGACAGGATTGGCAGAAAGCCTACACTGTCTAGTGGCTTCTTGTTCAGTGCAGCTTGTAACTTCGCCTTCGCTTTTATACCTGACGGTAAGTCGAATTCTTAGACTGAAATCTATTGTACCTGTATTATACCGACCGAGCAACTGTCGTCTGACCTTCGCAACCAGTGGATTATGGCATATTTAAATGCTCAAGCTCTTTAGATTTTAAAATATACAAAGTATATTTTAAAATATACAAAGTATATTTTACATCCGGGTGTAAGGTATGTTTATTTATCTTATCTACAATAATTTTAATACCACGATATTCTTTTTAATTCGGGCGTACGTACGTAAGGTTTGTATCTGTTTACTTCTTAAAAATACTCAAAGAAACAAAGCGAAGTTGGATCTAGCAAAAAGTGCCAAGAGGAAGAAATCAAAACTAAGGTATCATGCTGCTGTTGAACGAAACAAGTGAAAAATACAAGAGTGAACGAAGTGAATCAGAGGGAAGCAAAGTAATATATCTGAAATTGACTTCTGTAGCACTATTGAGATCTATTTAATTTGATGTGGATGCCAACAAAATATCCCAAGTACACACCCTCCAACACTAAAAGTGTTATTTGACCTTCGCCTTGACTTTACTTCACTGATTAAAACAAGTTCGATGATAAATATTTATTACCTGCATATAACCCAAATTTAATAGTAAGCTTTGTGATCACAATGGATGAATATGTATCTTGTAAACTGGAACCTTCTTTTAAGAAGACCGTCCAATAGATCGTTACTTAATAATGTTCATAGGTATTTTGAAATAATTAATCATATTTTCTCGTAGATTTGGCCACGCTTCGTCTGGTGGTGTACCTACTGGGCAAGTTCGGTATCTCGGTGGTGTTTACCTCGCTGTACCTGTACACGTCGGAGCTGTACCCCACGCAGTACCGCCACAGCCTGCTCGCCTTCTCCTCCATGATTGGTCGCATCGGCTCCATCACGGCGCCTCTCACGCCTGTCTTGGTAAGTTAGGGATATTTAACTGTCTCACCTAGGCATTTCATGATAATTATATATCGCGCAGTAGGTACCGACGTAGCCTGCTCGCCAAGCATGGTGCGTTAGCGGTCAATCGTGGTGTCATATCGGAGGTTATATACAATTTTTTTATAGGGAAATTCCTATTAAGTCTAGTGTTTGGAAATATGACCGAAAAGAGCGTAGTCCTTTTTTAAAGGCCGACAACGCACTTGTGACTCCTCTGGTATTGCGGGTGTCCATGGGGGTCTCATATTTTTTTTTACCGATATACCTATATCGTTGGGTTTTATATCGGAGCTTATAGCGTTATCAATGTAATGTATATATTCAAATTCAGCAAAGAAAGTAGATTAACACATATATTCAATATTCTTTGTCCATGTATTTTTTTATGTAGGGCTTGTTAAAGGTGCAATTTTAAGGTCGTGTAACATTTGAACTTTCTAGGTATTCTATAAATATTAACGTCATCAACTGTTAATTAATGTTCGCTTCAGAGTCAGTTAATTTAAAAGTGTACCTAGTGATTTAATTTTCTCTAACCTAAATCCAGTTCCCCCTGAAACATACACATAGCATCACGCCTGTATTCCCCGAAGGGTTAGGTAGAGGTGTACTATTACACCCACATTTGACCGATGACGTTATTGAGTCCCATGTAATAGGGGGCGAGCCTATTGCCATCTACCATACATGAAAACCTAATAACACTTTGCCCAACCCGGGGATTGAACTCTAGACCAGTGAGGCAGTCAGTTCCAACTGAAAATCCACATGTGTTAGTATTAACCAAATGGTTAACCACACGAATATGGCCTATTGTCCTATAGATGGAGTACTGGGCTGGGATCCCGTCTGTAATGTTCGGCTCGATGGCAGTACTCTCTGGAGTTCTTGTGCTCACGCAGCCTGAGACCCTCGGCACCAGGATGCCTGACACCCTCGCCGAAGCTGAGGCCGTCGGTACGCTAGAATCCAAAGTACAGAGGATATAAATAAATGATAATTTATTGTTAAAAAACTAGATCTTATTAGCAGAAACTTCGACTACATATGTAGAAACCCTTCAAGGGGAAGATTCTATAAACTAAAGCAATCATGAGTTATTCACTGCTTATCCTATCTACCATAGACTTAGCGGTGTATTGGTAAAATGTATTTTTCCTCAGACAGACGCTATTTATTTACATAAGGAATTAATGGGTGCCACGAAACTCGATAATAACAGTTTAATCAATTAATGAATTACATAAATAGCTCGTAAAACTGCGCAACTTTACCTGGTAGTCCGGACTTTGTTAAAAACATATTTTAAGTTAAATGAAAAGGGATGCAGTTTTTGTGATATTGTACTCTGGTAGGTATATATTTATTTAGTGATTTATTTGATTTACAGCACAATGTGTATTTTATAACAACGATATATTTTAACTTATTTTTTAATTTCTACTTCAAAGAGGTGCATATGCGCATCTGTTTGTGTTTACTTGTATGTTATATTATTATGTTGCTCTCTTAGTTATGTATAAACTTTGTATACTCATTTATATACACACCTACTTTTACATTACCATATTTTTAAAGGTATATTCAGTAAATAACGCAATACATATCTATTGAAAATAATATAAAAATATTTTTATAATCTCTAATTTCGGTAATGGCACGCGTAGGTTTGTCAATTTCACTGATAATACGTGGAATTGTTATAGTATCATAATATTATAATGGCAATCTAGACATGTTTTCTTTACTGTGTCCATTTTAATATAATTTTTATAGTAAACCGAATAGATAATAATAATAGTGTCAAGTTTAATTTGAATTAAATAAACCATTCTACATAAGGCCTTAAAAAAATCTGGTAATTAACGTTTTGTGGTGTATAACTAGATAATAAGAGTGGAGCTGACAGCTTTGCTATCGACGTGTATTTGTTAGTATAAGTTGTATAAAAATAATTATAGATGTTTTATATACTTCTTGTCGTTATTTATCCATCTTCTCTTCGGGCTTCATCACATTTATCTCATTTATACAAATATCGCTATCTTTGAATTTAGTCTCAACTATGAAACTGTCTGTGTTACCGGTGCTATTATCTTTTTTATCTGAAGTCTAAATCTCTGTTAGTAGTTTTTACACGCACTTACTACACTCCTTCGGAAAGCGAATACAACATTTCTAAACACATCACAAGTTAGTTGTTACTACAAAGCAAGCCTGTGGATGAAAACAGTTCTACGAGAATGCCTACAATTCATCACTTGCCGGGTAACATCATTAGCTTGTATTACTGATACAGTACAATGCCATCTACCTGTTATCTGAGGGTCGCTATCAATCATCAGTATCGCTTAAATCGGAATATTTATCCTCTAATTACTTAAAATATTATTATAATCCTTAATAGTATCTCTGTGATAAGATTTCTTCTTATTTACATTTCAATTAATTACGGCTCACTTCACCGGGGCACGTGGCTGAAGACGCCGCGTCCGCCTATTGAAGAAACAAAAATACAAATAACCAGTGTTCGTCATGGCGGAAGATAGAAAGGATAGTAAGGCCGAGGGTTCGCGGGCCAGCGCGGTGGGTAGCAGGAAAGGCAGCGTCTTCGAGAAGCCACTAGATCTGGACGATGTGCTGGTGAACGAGATCGGCCAGTTCGGCCGCTTCCAGATGTTGAACTTGTTGCTGGTGGCTTTCCCTATCATGATGTCGGCTTTCATGAGCGAGTACATCTTCTCCGCCGCCGCTATTCCACACAGGTTAGTTTTGGCAACGCTACCAGTCTTCTGTGCACACTGCCGGTTGACAGCGATGCGAACGAGTATTTTGATGCGTAATGTTTCTATAATTTTCACTTTTCTAATCTGATTAGTGTATAAATATAGTGTATATGTATAAAGTTTCTAAATAAAGAGTAACTTAGGTTAGTTTTTGTAGTGAGACAAATGGTGTAAAAAATTAAACAGTACAAAATAATTCTGCACCTTGCGTATGTCCTAGTAATAATAAATTATAATAACGTATAGTGTAGCCTATTTTCGCAGTGTATCGAGTCTTGAGCTCTATACATGGGCTATATTTGTATAATACTTATACACGAATGTGACACTGTTTCGGGAATACCTACCTAACTTGTTACAATATAATATGCGACCCTAAACTGTACATTTATTTTAGCGAATCTAATCCATTAACAGCCACAAATTTTTCAACCTTAAAAGCATTCAACTACTGGTGGTTCACTTAATCTAATCCCCAGGTGCCAGATCCCAGAATGTGGAGAAAATAGTAAGGATATGGACTTCTCCCCGGAGTGGATACTGAACGCATTGCCGTCTGCAGACAACGCAAACGGTTTCGTCAGCTGCTCCCGCTTCCAGCCCGCCGGCGGCAACGGCACCTTGGACTACTGCCCTAGCTCACTCTTCAGACCTGATGTTCAGGATTGCCAAGGCTTTGTCTACGCTAGGGATAACTCCGTCGTGTATGATGTTAGTATCACACAATGCGATTGCATCGGCATCGGTCTAAATCTTTTGGATTTATAGGTTGCACGTTAAGTGGGATCTGAGTGTTACGTGTTGGGCTGTTGCACGATTAAAAAAGTTACTGTGACGTCCCCATTAGACTTTTAACTAGATAATCGGAACAAGTGCTTACAAAATCAAAATAATCCCACAAATTGTTATGACGGTAAAATTTTATTTTCAGTTTGACCTGGGATGTCAGGACTGGATGCGCGCTTTAGCTGGTACTCTTAACAGTGTGGGTACGCTACTGGTGTTGCCCATCGCCGGATACATTTCTGACAATTTTGGAAGACGTGTCGCGCTGGTCGTCAGCGTTACCAACCTGGCTATCGTTGGCGTCATCAGGGCCTTCTCCGTTAATTATCCCATGTACCTGGCACTGCAAATATTGCAGACTACCTTAGGAGCTGGGACCTTTAGTTCTTCTTACATTTTCGGTACGTTATATTCAGCAAATCATATAGATATACTTTCAGAGTGCAAAAGTTATAGCTAAAATCATTGGCCAAAGTTCGAAATCTCGCATAGAAATATATAAAAAAAAATATTTGTAGTGTTTTGAGCATGGTGTTAAGTTCTTAAATAAAACTTAAGGCTTTTCATTATATAAGTATGTTGGAAATTAAAACCATTTCCTTTTAATTTCAGCTACGGAGTTTGTGGGCCCAAAATATCGTGTACTCACCGGTGCCACCGCCACTTCCATGTTTGCGGTAGGTCAGGTTATTCTTGGCGGAGTAGCGTGGCTCATCCAGCCCTGGAGGTACATGATCTTGACTCTACACATCCCTTGCTTCCTCATCATTGCTTACTACTGGATCTTATCCGAGAGTGTGAGGTGGCTACTCTCCAAACAGAAGTATGACGAAGCGAAGAAGGTGTTGGAACGTGTGGCGAGGATCAATAGGACGGTGATCAGTGAGAAGTCAATGAACGCGCTGATGAACCCACCACAGCCGGTGCAAGTAAAGGTATAGTGTACATCAGAGTCTTTGTTTTGGCACACCAATAACTTTATCGTAAATTTTACGCTGATTTCCTGTAGATATCTTAAATTTAAGTAATTGTAATTTCGACAAAGATACACAACACATTTTCTTTTAAATTCCCATTTATAGAAAAGATACACGTTACACAAGTTACAAGTTTTTGTTTTCAGGAAGAGGAGAATGGCGATCCTCCTAGCGTCTTCGTTGCAATCTTCCGTTCAAAGGTGTTACTCCGGCGTATCTGCACCACTCCCATCTGGTGGATCACCACCACGTTCGTGTACTATGGACTGTCCATCAACGCGACCAGTCTGTCTGACACCATGCACCTCAACTTTATCCTGACTTGCGCAATCGAGATCCCTGGTTTCTATACAGCCGTCCTCATACTTGATAGGATTGGCAGAAAGCCTACACTGTCTAGTGGATTCTTGTTCAGTGCAGCTTGTAACTTCGCCTTCGCTTTTATACCTGACGGTAAGTCATCTCCTCTAATCATCATTAATTATCTTTCTTAGCCTCATCAGGCAAAGATGGTATAATCAAACGAGTGCTTATGTAAAATGTCTGTAGCAATTACTGCATGTCGTAATTGTCATTGAATGATGGAAAACCTTAGCTTAAAATAATTTTAATATGAACTAAGACTACTATTCGTTATCATGTGTTATCGTTATCTTCTTTGATTGATCTGTTTTAAATACGTTATACATATCAATTACGTTAGCTGGAAATCGATAATTCTTAAAATGATCAGATTATACCTCATAATTTTCAATTTTTTTTTTGGTGAAATCACATATCTTCTTCGGTGAATTAAGCAAGATAAGTATCAGTGTGGCGCCGCAATGCTGCTAGGTTTCTATCATTATAATATTAATCTATAATTGTAATTCGTCACAGATTTGTCCACGCTTCGTCTGGTGGTGTACCTGCTGGGCAAGTTCGGTATCTCAGTGGTGTTCACGTCGCTGTACCTATACACGTCGGAGCTGTACCCCACGCAGTACCGCCACAGCCTGCTCGCCTTCTCTTCCATGATTGGTCGCATCGGCTCCATCACGGCGCCTCTCACGCCTGTCTTGGTAAGTTACTAGATGTCCACTTCACCTTTTTACGTCAGGGCATGGCTCTCCCTATACAGTAGCACCGCCTCCATCCCCTGTGTCAAATTCCATGTGGTGAAGACTCTTCAAAATAATTGAACAGTGAATTTGAATACTTCGATCAAACAAGTACTTGAAGATGGGACTGTTCGCAAGGCTTGCTTTTATATTTCAATACAGTTTAGTATAATTTCATAAAAGAGCGGTCAGGCTACTTGCTCTATCATCGTGTTATTTATTTACTTATTTACAATACATGTTATGAATGATACAGTAACCCAAAACTCATTTATCATAAAACCAAAAATTCCTCTTCAGATGGAGTACTGGGCTGGGATCCCATCAGTCATGTTCGGTTCGATGGCAGTACTCTCTGGAATTTTAGTGCTCACGCAGCCTGAGACTCTCGGCACCAGGATGCCTGACACCCTCGCAGAAGCTGAGGCTATTGGCACACCAGAATCCAAAGTGCAAAGGAGTTGACGACTTACTACCGCAGAATAACGAAAAATAGATTTTATGAGTAACTTCGAGCACCAAGGAAAAATGCTAATATATTTGAGACTTACTTAGGACTTCGAATTGAGATACATTGCCCTTCAAGATTAGTCTCTATAGAATCACATTACGTGAGATATTAGATAGAGAAATGCACTGCTGGAAATATTCTATATGACTTTACTAGTTAATTTATTAATTTAGGGTAGCTGTATATTAAGATAGATAAGCAAAACTCACTACCACAAAGAAATATGTGTTAATGGAAAACAGTGTGTAAGTTTGTGTGTAAAATGAACTTGTGTGTGTAACGTTAACTATAAAAAGGTACCGCTTGCTCTACAAAACATTTAAGTTTGTTTTAAACTTACTCTCTAAAATAATACCGGTATAGGTATTAAATTATATATTCCGGTAATATCAGAGTAAAATCTCAGTTGCGCCACATTTGTTGAATTTTCAATGTTGGCGTATATTTAGGTAACCGATATTTCTTTTCATTCTTCTATATGAATTATACTGATATTAATACTGAAATTATTTTGGCCACATCACCGTCTTCTGATCAGTTTTGTTAAGAGCGGTCCCAATAGCTCTGTTATTGACGTTACTTTGATATTATGTACAATTAAAGACTTTTAATTTTATTTTGTCTTCTTATTTAATCTTATGTGCTGTCTGGCTGCTATATCATATTTATATAAAATAGTATTATCTCAGATCATGTGTTTATCATTGCGTCTGAAGTAAGACGCCTTATTTTCAAGAAGATTATGTTGTTAAAGTGCAACTATATGTGTCTGGTCGGTAAGACTCGTGATAGCGGCGTCACGCGTCAGCTCGAGAATCTTGCCAAATAAAGTGCGGCTCCAACGGTGTATGGACGTGTCCAGTACCCCTAGTGTAAGTTTCTCTTGACAAATTCCATTTACTACATCGAACGCGTTCGGCGCTCCGATTGATCCATTTCGTGCTCTCCACCAATTGGAGCGCCGAACGCGTTCGAAGTAGTAAATCGAATTTGCCAAAAGAAACTTACACTAGGGCCTCTGACGTCGTGATATAGTTGTATGTAATGTGTGCTGTTTGACCCGGAGGTCCTACGAAGCCATTTTTCATTCTTGGAAATACATATAATGTAAGTTGCAGACTAAGTTGATGAAAGTATACTACATTTTTCATTCTTGGAAATACATATAATGTAAGTTGCAGACTAAGTTGATGAAAGTATACTATGTCAAGTAAAATAAAACAAATGTATTTTTGTATATAAATTATTATGAACACTTACAAAATTACAAGGTAACTAACAATACTATGCGAGATTCACAACATTATCATAATCGCGCCACGACAGAGATGAACAAATACAGACGCATACGCAACAACACAAAAATATATGGAAAGAAATACTACTCCATACAATACACGATGAATGAACACACAAGACTTTCCAATAACTGCAACTCCACCTGCAGTTTATTTTGACGCATGCGCTGTTCAAAAAGGTGCGAAGAGTGATGTGAAGCATAGAAAGACAGACCAGAATAAAGAATGGGTATATGTGAGTAGACCGGAGGACGGGCAGCAGCGTCCTCTCACTAATCGGTGAGCCACTGCGATCCCTAAGCCGCCTGCCAAGCGTGGTGATTATGGCAATCCCCCCCCCCCCCTTGGGGGAGGCCTTCGTTCAGTAGTGGATGTCTTCTGGCTGATGATGATGATGTGTGAGTATGAAAGTGGTGCCAGTGACAGAAAAGTACTATAGTACAATCTGAGAAGCGTTTTAAGTAAGAATTTTGATGTCTATGTAAATAAATAAGCATGTAAAAAATATTGAATGAATAGAAAGATGTCTTTGAGATGATATCAGATCTGGAAAAATGGAAGCAAATGCTCTACCCTTAAATAAAAATAAAATGACTTGATGACTTAACGGGAGAATAATGTGCTATTCAAAGATGAACTGGATACTGGATAACGCCTTCTCATGATAAATGGGCGCCAGCGTAACACAAGTGCTATGGGTGTAAACCCATTATGTTATTATGGAGTAGTCTATCTGTGCATTATTATTTTGTGACAAATGGATATAAAACAATACAAATCAATATCCGATATTGTAGCGTATGTTCATCAATGCACGACGATATCGATTCAAACATATTCAGGTTACGTTACATTACATGTCACGAAAATAACGCGTATAAGGTGCGCTTATACTATTTTAAATTATGTTCGAGTGAAAATGGTTACGACCATCAATATAATTATGAAAATATTATGATTTACAAAAATAACGCCATATTATATTGCTAATATCTTAATTAAATATCAGTTGAAATTAAGATGTGCGGCATACCACTTTCTGGCTTAAGTTTAGTAACAATTTAACGATGTGTTATAATATTAACAATTACATCTGTGACAAATGCACATTATGTGTTATGAATCTAAGGATTATTCACACTAGATTTTATAAAATTTCTTAGTACTGTTATTGATATTTAATTTGTAATAATATTACTACCTAATCATAAATCAACTAAAATAAGTTAATGACATAAGTTAATTACGTAAGTTTAATCTTAGTTAAAAAGTTAAATATTTATCGACCGCAACGTATTCTGAATATGTTTTTCATCAACATACTACACAATAGAGATCTCACCGCTTCGAAACCTTATTTTAACAATCACTTGTACAACTATTGTATAAATATTAAAATTGTAAATATTATGTTAATTAGTAAATAACTTACAATTTGTATTTCATACTGAGCTGTAAATAATTATACGCAGTGTTAGAAAATAAATGCAAAACCTGAAAATATCTTTGTTCTGAATTCATAAAGAAGTGAATTCAATACATTTCATAGAACCAAGAAATATATATACATATATAATTGGGAGAAGTGATAAAGTTAGCAATTATGAACTCTTTTTAAAATTATAAAAGTAGGTAGGTATATGAGGTTTTGCATTTATTCATAAAGCTTGATAGCTTTGAAGTTGCACAGCACACACACTCACATCCTTAGTCAGTAAAATGACTCACAAATAAGTACGAAAAATGCAAGTGGATGACTTCTATGCGACTTACAACATAACCGTATATGTCGTCCCATTAACCGAATATCACAAAAAACCTTGATACACATAATATCACTATAGTCTACAGAGCATTGCCGTAAAAATCTATCATCACAATGAAGGCGTCACAAATAAGTTCTTCACTCCTATATATCACAATTCCCTGTGCTTCAATGTTACTTTGTGCGTCTGACGGTGAGGCGTAACGACATAGGCTCCTGGAGTCTATCGAGATTCACGAAATGGTCCTTAAAGATAAATCACTGCACTTTTGTCGTCATCTCTGCCTCCCAATAAATACGTCACCTATAAAGGTCCTGAACACAAATCAGTGAAATTCTTTGTCCTTTATGACACTGACATTAATATGGGGCACCTCCCCACGGGTATCGTCATCTTCTGTCTGTTGGTCTTGTATTGCGTCCAGGTTTTCAGCATCCATGACATCGTCAGGGAGCGCTGACTGGCTGGTTTCGGGCAGCAGTAACGCTAACATTGCAGGACCTAGCGCTACTATACCAAATACTACGCTTGGTAAACCGGCCATGTATTTTTCCTGGAAGAAGAGAAAACATGTCTTGATATTATTATTCCAAATTTGAATAAATTTCTTTTTCGTTTGTATCGAAATGCGACTTAGTATTCCATCCGATTAAACTTGTGCATTAAGAATACCACACAGCAGAACTGGGTACTTTAACAGAATTTGATTCCAGAAGTGATCAAAATTATTCTGATCAATTTAATGAGGATCCAAGAAGTTCTCTGGGACACACTGAATGTAATGTTTCTGTTATTATCATATTTAATATTGTAAACCTCGATTAATAGAAATTCTTGTCGTAGAATAAATCTCATAGAAAAACTCTGACAGTAAAACATGGCAATGTAGATCGCGGTGCAAAATTACTTAGAATAATGCGCTATCGACGCTTTGTCTGTAGCGTTAGACGAAATTGATATAAATTAGTTTTTTTACCAGTAGTGGCGCCTGTGGGGCGAGTACAGAGCCCAATCTACCAACAGTGTTGGCGATGTTCGTGAGGGAGTTGCGTGACGTGGTGGGGAACACTTCCATGGCCACCACGTACATGGAGAACACGCCGTAGCTGCTGCACATCTTGCCTACCAGGTAGAACAGAACGGACGCCCACCAGATTGCTGAAAATAAGTCTCATTTATTATTATGTGAAGGAAGTGAAGCATGAAGAGCCTGGATAACTTTTAAATGAAAAAATTAAGGGAGACATGAAAGTAAGTTCTTTGATTGGAATTGTTCAATCAGAATCGTTTAACAATAACATTGCAATTCATATTTAATCCTTAACAATCACAATTAGTGTGTAACCCAATATAATGACGTAATTCCGGGCCATTGTGACCACAATAGGGAAACTATATTGTTTGGGTATATAATAGTAATCAGGTGTGTTACTAATTATATTGTTTTCGATAATCGTTTTCCTCAATATTAAGTTCACGTCCTTGCTACGTTTAGTGGTACTCACGCTTGTTACCATACATATAAAGCAAGATTGATTACAAGTTGCCTTTTGAAGCGAGACGCAGAATTAAATAGGAGATTTTTTTTTTTAAACGTTGCCCCACACTAGTATTTCTCCTGTATCGTGGGTACAGTTTACAAACATACATGTCACATGCACAGACAACGTCAAGACAACGAGAAGATGAGTGTACGTCGTTTTTAAAATTATACATATGAGTACATAAAAGCTTCGGATTTGATCATCAGACTTTACCGTCTTCAATATTTATAGAGCAAAAGATATCTAACAATTAGTAACATTGTACCACCTACAGGTGCCTAGTTTTTTTTATTCAATATAGCTTTTACCAATAACGTTTTCCACAACACAATTTTAACCAATACCAAAACAAAAAACACAAACAAGAATACTCACATTTAGGCACAAAAGCAGACGAAATGAAGAATATACAACACAACGTATAAGCGACACAGATGGGGGCTTTCCTGCCGAACCTGGTCAGCGTAAGAGCCGTGATGATCCTAGTAGGGACCTGCACCAGCAGCAGGGCGGAGAAGTTGAGGTATTTGTTGCCCGACACGCTGGTCGAGTTAATAATGGTGCCGTTGTACACGAACGTGCAACAGATGAAGCAGCCCGCGATCAAGAGGACGCGAAGTAAGATTTTTCTTGAACGAAGAACTGAAAGCAAGTGAAGACGCTCCGCTGGCGCTTTTTCTCCACCCTGTAAAGGAAAATAATTTTATAATATTTGTGTTAAATCATTAATTGCAACTAGAGTCCTATAACGTTTCATAAGTGCCTGTATCAGGTTTATTTGAAATAAAAACAATTCTATCTAATTAAAGAGAAAAACAAAGACGCATCTTTGAATTTTGGAAATGAAATATGATGTCGTTCTCAAGATCATTGCTTTGAGGTAAGAATAATAATACTATTTCATAACACTAGAATTCAATTTTTAAACATAAAAAAATTATAATTAATTTCCAAGTTTTCGTTGAATGATGTAATCCAAAACTGAGATAATGATTTTGTACGACACTGGTCTGAGTATAGTATGGTATGCTGTCGGAAATTTAAATATGATTCTTTGTCAGTAACCAATTCGATACGGCGGTCAATGTAAGCTTTTCGGTTGACTGCTCCAAATGATAGAGTTCAATGAACCGTCATAGTATAGGCTGACAAAGACGTAAGTTATTGTATGGGGTTATTTAATCAGATCGACAGGCAACATTAATTCTCATCATTATTGTGACTCAAATCTTTCTATTGTTCGAGTTATTGATTAAATGTATTAAAATTAATTAATAATTATTTGTTAAATATAATTTAAGCAAATATCCACAAGCTAAATCCTGGTTACTTGGTTTAAATTAGGGTCACGGCGTCTGGCCTTCAATAACGTGTACGAGTATCTGTTTTAATCAAATATTATGATAATCGTAAGTCGGTTAGTATGTCTAAACTTGTTCTATTTATATGAAGTAATGTGATAATATCAAATTATTCTTTTATTAACCTAGAAAGCTCACCCATGTTATCCATGCCGGCAATGTATCTTATGTGATATGGGGGATAATCAATACAATGATTCAAGATTGATCACATACATTTTTGACGGAGCAGCTCAGTTATTACACTATTAGAATCCAATTCAGGTATAACACTTAGAGTTGTTGGCACTATCGTAATAATTGTAAAGACTTACCTCATCAGACTTGCTGTCGCTAGCGATGTTCATCAACATGGCCTTCGACTTGTTCGATAGCTGTATATTGTTGATCTTGGCTACTTTGTTCAACACTCTAACCGCCTCGTGGTTCTTGTTATGAGCCAGCAGCCATCTCACGCCTTCATCCACCAAGAATATATAGAACACCACGACGAGAAGAGGTGCGTAGATGGCCCTCATCATGTGTCTCCAGTAAGGGATTTTCCAGGCGATGAGGCCGAAACACGCGCTGCCAATACTTGCGAGGATGTCTGATATGCAGGAGAACACTACTCGACGCTTTTGACTCACTGTTTCTAGAGCTGAAATGTGATCGAATAACGTCAGTTTATCAGGAGATTCATTGATGAGTTTTCTATGAAAAACATAAAATAGATACTGAAAACAGTGGAGAGTTAATAGCAGGAAAAACTGGCAATCAATCGCAACTGAAACCATCATTAGCATTGAAAAGAGTTTGGCGTAAAAAGTTGATAAAATTGAACAGTATATGGAGAATAGAACAGATTGTGAGCCTATTATAATCTTCACCTTTTCTCTTTTATTTATAGTAGATAATGACAGTGCAGAGAAAGACTAGCAATGTGGATAATATAACTCAGAGGTATCATAGCGGTTAAATCTAATGAGAGAGTACAGCGGCAGATTATTGTTTACAATAAGATGAATTATACACGTGTATTACATATGACAGCAATTATATGTGTCACGGCTACTCAAACAGCTATAATTTTTGTTATAGCTTCTTGATTGATATCAGACGGGTAAGCACATAAAGTGTAGGTTATATCTGCGTTTCACATTACCTGACACGATATCGGAACTAATAATTCAATACATTTTACGACCAGCAATAACCCAATATCGTATGTGAAAACGCATTTACGAATTGGAATCTTTCTGACTAGTTTGAAACTACTAAAAACTAGAAAATGATGTGTGTTTCAAGGAAAAGTTGCGAAATTAGAAAAATTATGAGGATAATAAGAATAGGTACAGTATAAACCACAGAACATAATAGCTTGTGGTCATCGTATACAACATCAAGCTGTCCACAGTAGGGATGTTACGGAGGTGGATTTATCGGAGGCGGAATCGGAGTCGGAGGTTCTCGTAGTGACCTCCGCGGAGTCGGAGGTGAATCGGAGTCGGAGTCGGAGCAAATCTACGAATGTAAAATGTAAATAAATAAGGAAGAAGAAACTTGTCGCAACTCGTTCACTCTTCGTTCATCAGTTGCACAGAACACATATACTCCGTCAGTTGTCAGTGTCACGCAGAAAGCGCTCGGTAGCGCTGCAGCGATAGCAAGTTATAACTTGTAACTCCGATATATACCTCCGTTTTAATATATCGGAACCGGAGCCGAATTCGGAGGTGTAATTTTAATCGGAGGTTCCGACATATCGGATTCGGAGTCGAAGCTCCGTAACATCTCTAGTCCACAGCGTGTCACTGTGTGACGTCATATGGCGCGTGCAGGATCACTAACTTCCTGATGACAACAGTGTGTCAACGACACCATACATTGACGCAGAATTGGGTCAAGTTGACGGAAATTATAGTTTGTTATTTAGAATAACTTCAATATTGTACAATGTCGTTATTAAGGAAGTGTCACAGGTATTGTGAATATTCCAATTCAAAAATGATATCAGTATGACTACTCACATAAAACCATAGAAGCGTTCCCGTACCCCAGCGCCGTTTCCAGGAACTCGAACACCAGCAGCATCCAGTAGTTGACTGAGAAGGACTTGATGAGCCCCGCCACCCCCACCACCAGCGGAGTGCCAACGATGATCACCTTGCGACCGTACCTGAAAGAATATCGTTTAGCTTTAAATTACCTACATACTTAAGTTTGATAATGTAATAATTATATTGTAGTGCATCTTGAATGTACTAAAAAGAATATAAATTAATAATAAGTTTGTCACAACATTGTCCGTTGTACACGTACACAATAAATGGTTTCTATTCAATTAAGGTTTTTCGTAACCAACCTAGGCAACGCCTGTATATGGGGACCTGAGGTATTAACTGAGGTTTTATAGTAACTTTTGAGTCTCCCTTCTTTCTTTATTTGGACTTTTTTAACGAATATATTGACACCTATTTTAGTTGAGATTCAATTGAATTTGTAATAGTCACTGATTAAAAGAGGCCGTCTATTTTATGTAAGTTAAATAAATAGGAAAAATATTACAATCAGTCTTGTTAGTCGTAAAGTATGGGACCGCATTTTCTCTTCTACCGGTGTCGTTTGGTGCAGTATTATGACACCATTTACGGTGCACGTTTGTTATGCTGTGTCTCACTGGTTTGATCATAGATGTTTTGGATTACTTACTTGTCTGAAATAAGTCCTGAGATGACGAAGGAGAACACAAGTCCCAGGTTGTGGACGGTGCCGATCAGCGTTCTCTTCCACGGCTGACATCCTAAGTCAAACTGAAAATAAAATATAATTTGTTAACATCTATGGTGGACGGTAACACGTGAAATTGAATATGAGTGCTGGTACTATCTACTATGCAATGCAAAATGGGGGGGGGGGGGTTTGCCATAATCCCCACGCTTGGCAGGCGGCTTGGGGATCGCAGTGGCTCACCGATTAGTGAGAGGACGCTGCTGCCCGTCCTCCGGTGTCTGGCCGCAGTTTTTAAACGTACCCGGGATAGATGTGATGCTGAGTGACATTTAGACAATGAAAAGCCACATCAAACAACAAATCACTGTGATTTGTGAGTTGAGAGGATGTTCAAATGAAATTACTCTCGAAGTCTTTACCATTTTAATATTCGATAATAAGGATTTTCGATTAGAGAATTTTGCTCGATAAATGGCAAAAGGTTCGCTCTATGTTTTGCTTAATTTGGGTGAATTAAAATACGCCTACGCCTAACCCTCATTATGACGGTATTCAAACAATTTTCAGTTGTTTTCATGATATGAGTGTGTGCTCATTAGCACTGAACACTATAATGTAGTGTTTACACGTCACCCGCGCGCCCCCGTGCGTGAAGCGGCCCTGAACTTGTACTGCCAGACAATGACCATCATTTGTCCCATTGCAATTGACAGACTATTAAATATCGTTTTAACAGTTTTCATATGTTGTCATGACGCTGAAAAAATAAACCAGTCAGGTGTTTTATCACTCGTCACAGTAATAGTGCAACAACTATGAAGCAGTATTGATTGCAGTGCAATGCAATTTATGCAAACCGGCGCAAAGGCAATACAAATAACTAACGTCATAACTATGTCACTGCACCAGGGATATTTTCCGGGTATTATGATGATAATAGTTATCTTCTTTGGTCAATAATCAGAATGTTACCTGGATGGATGACGTTGTTTTGCAGTGTCATATTATAAAAAAAAAAATGGATTAATAGGATGCGCCGCAGTCAGTCAGTATTCTAAATGCCAATAACATTTCTTGGTTTATTCTAAACTAGCTTCCACTCGCGGCTTCGCCCGCGTGGTTTACGAACCCGTACATTTTTCCGGGATAAAAATAATAAAAAGTAGCAGCAGCAGCAGTAGTAAAGTATAATCTATCTCTGTGCCAAATTTCATCCAGATCCGTCCAGTAGTTTTTGCGTGAAAGAGTAACAAAGATCCATCCATCCATCCATCCATCCTCACAAACTTTCAGATTTATAATATTAGTAGGGTAGGGTAGGATAGGATAGGATATCAAGACAATGCAAAGTAGAAGCCTCACATTATCCGTCGTCATGCCACCTATCATCATGATAACAATACCACCAATCTAAGTTTAAGTACCGTCTTTATAACAAATATGAGGGTAAGAGTGTCATATACTAAACTATTTAAGTATGTACTCACTTCTGCTACAATACTGTTGTAGTCCTCATACACGAGCTTGTCACACGACATACTTCTGTTGGAGAAGTTGTCGGCGGTGCAAGTGTATGTGAACGCCGGGTCCAGCACACTGCTATTGTGGGTTTCCTGCTCGAAGGGCGTCATCCTGTAGCATGTGCTGGTCTCGTTCGTCAGCGCGTACGACATCCAGGACGCGTTGAAGCGAGGGTCGACTGCCTCGCACTCTGGTACTTGACATCTGCAATAGAAGATAGGGGTTAGAAAATATCATGAAAATTCGAACCCTTTATGATGATGAATTTTTGGAGATTTTCAGTATGCGTCGCCCTGTTACTTTTTCAATATGCTCGCCCGAGGTGTTGATTCTCCCTCTACTCAGAAAAAGAAGTAAGCGAGCTCGTGAAGAAAGACAAATTTATTACACATAATTGGTGAATAATGAGAAATCTTCTCACAAACAAATCTGGATATTGCATAGTATCACAAATAAGACAGATAGCTATAGAAATGAAACAGGCACTAGTAAAACCTACTTTTCAAGTTTTGATATTACTTTCGGAATAGGTTCTTGACTCCAAGACAATGACGTCTACGGCGTATGATTGGAATAACTTAAAATGAAAATGCTAATCTTAGAAGGAACATAACAGTTTCTCAAGGAAGTTAGCGGAAACACCACCAAAAGTATGAATGCGTACGGCGCGTGCGCTTCTAAGAACTCAGCATTATTTAGCATAAATTTCTAGTAAACGCCTCATAAACTATACGCAGCTAATTGTTCAACACGGGCAGATGTGGCGTTTGACATTGTGCCCGCTTCCTGCTCACGACTTGTTTGTATAAAGTGTCGCGACGTTCGCTCCACCGCTCAAACAAAACACACGCTGTACTAGGTCGGAGGCGGAAACTGGTACTTACCTACTCTCTTATATCATACGTTTGAGTACCGTATAGTTTGAGTGTTTGTAGTGGTCAGGGAGATCTAGGAGAGGGTTATCCTAATCCTAATCCTAACTAATGTTATAAATGCCCAAGTAAGTTTGTTTGTTTGTTACCTTTACACGCCTAAACCACTGAATCGATGATCATGAAATTTTGCATATACGTAGTAAGGGGTACAGAAAAGGACATAGGGTACCTTTCATCCAGAAAAAGGTATTGATCCCGAGAGAAAGAACAATAACGACTGTCCGGACGGGTTTCGACGGTCACAATTGCTTTAGGTCGCTAGATTGCGCTACGTGTGACTCGAAAAAATGCACTGGTTCGTAATCAATGCTGGCGAAGCCGCGGGCGGAAGCTAGTAGTCAATAAGTACGTATGTTAACATAAATAGTAGGTAACACTATCAGAAATTTTGGTCGTAACCAAGCTTTGTATTGGACCCGTGTCACAAAAATCTAACATTAAAAATGGTAAGTCAAAGCTATCATTTGTATAAAACTGTAAATTATCCTTCATCAACTATCTATGTTATATTTTTTCAGTGTCAGACTGTTAAAGTCAAAGTCAAAGTCAAAGCTTTTTTATTTCAAGTAGACCTTTTCAGGCAATTTTAAAACGTCTAGACTCTAGGCGGTAGGTCCTAAATAAATAAGTGTATGCGTGTATTCTTTTGTTTATTTGTGCAGTTGATTAGTACTATCATTTTAAATATGTATCAACCTAGTAAATAAAACATTAACACTTTGTTTACTTAATTGGTTGTCAGCAGTACTGTGAAACCTGTTCGTTTCTATGATACAAAACGTGAATGAGTGTTTATGAGACAGTGACCATACAAACCATACATGTTGCATGCGTCATACACTATTGTACACTATCGTTCAGTGGCAGCTCGCTGGAGAAAATTAACTGATTGTGTTGTCACTTAGCGCGTACACGTGGTGATGGAGTTCACTCATAAACACACATCATGTGAGGATGAGCTCTTGTTAGTAAAAGTGATGAATGGAGGTCTGTTCTTCACAATAATTTATGTTTAGTGTTGCTAACTTGAAGTTTAGGTGTTTACATTTGATTTAGGCTCTAGACAGACGGACCGCATTTCAACTGCAATCTAACCGCAAATTGCAGTTCGGATGCAATTTGAATACAGTTGACACGACTGCAATAGAACTGCAAACCAAACGTGCAGTCCGATTGCAGTTTAATTGCAGTCGGCGTGTAATCGTGTTATCGTGTGACTCGGTTAGATTGCAGTTGAAATGCGGTCCGTCTGTCTAGAGCCTTAGTGTAGTTTAGTTGTATACCAAATCACTGATCAGTGAGAATTTACATAACATCACGCCCGTATTCCCCGAAGAGTTAGGCAGAGGTGTAGATACTATTTTACACCGACATTTCGCCGATGCTGTTATTGAGTCCCAAATAGGGAGCGAGCCTATTATTATCTACCGGGAATAGTTCCAGACTCCGTTCTGCTACTGAGAACTTCCGTACAGAAAAACCTAATAACACTTTGCTCGACCAGGGAATCAAACCCAGGACTTCACGCTCAGCAGTCACGCTTGCGACCAATAGACCAATGAGACAGTTAATGAGAATTTGTTTACTGTATTTCTTTTGTAGACATTTTTCTTTGAAGTTAGTGAAGATAATTTTAGCAATAGCTTTCTATCAACACCCCACGTGTTGTGTTGTGACGGACGTACGTTCGTCCGGCGCACTCTGGCCAGACAGTTTCGTTGTCTCGCTAACTGGCTAATCTTTTTACAAGACATTATACATTTTCATGGGAGACTTCATAAATAAATTTCAGAAGATATTAGTAACCAGACATCACGCATATAGTGGGAAAACGAACGGCGGCAAGTGTTATAAAAACAAGATTTAAGTCCAAGAAGCTCAGCTGTTTAACCGTCATGTGCTCAATTATTTAATTATATTGTAATAAATTTCAGCGGAGATAATATGAGTTCACATTTCTCATTATGAAATTCAACGTTCATGAACCATTCCCCCTCTATGGCAAGAGCACGTGAAGTATAACATTACCTAAGCCTATAAATATTTAATGCGCGAGATACGGTCACCCGGTGCGTCGGCGCACCTCTCACTATTTACATCATAAAGGAAAGAAGGTCCGATGCAGAGATATTCCCGCTGCTTGTTCTCAAGTTATTGTTTTTTTTAATCACTGTCCCACCCTAGTAATAATTCCTGTATCGTGGGTTCGTTTACAAACCCAAGTATTCACATGGACATAGACACAGATACGAAACAACTATCATACTAATATTTGTTCCGTGCGGGAACCGAAACCGCGACACGTAGCGCAGCAGTCGATTAACTGCGCTAACCGTGTCGTCAATCATAATCGGAAGTCATAATTTGTTTTTTAATGTTCCCTTTGCCATTTCACTTCCTCATAACTAAACCACTGTTCAAGAATAACGACTTAGCTTTACTACGTGAATTTTGTAAGTTGTTAATCAATTGTTTATCGGTTGTGTTCATCGGCGTCTATTTGTATGTTTGTACCGAGTTCACCTTCTATGTGGTTGTATCATGTGTTATTCTTGTACAGTTGCCTCAAGGTTGCCCCACCAGATGTTGACATGGTATAATTTTCATTTTTTACTATTGTTTTATTTCAATAACTTGTTGTACACTTGTTTATATGACTAATAAAGTGGTTTCTGTGACGTCGGTGACGCTGTTTTATTATTAGGTTAGAAATAAATATTCTGAACACGTTTTTGTGTTCTGTTCCAATTGTCATAAGCCATTCTAAGCAATAAGCTGATACCAAACTATTCTATCATCGATTGTCATCCATGAATACAAATTTCACAATATTGCAGTCATCCAGTTTTGCAACAATAGCTACATATGCAGTCGGGAATTTCCTTATATTCCTTCCAGTTTTAATCAATCAATCACGTTCGGAGTTTCTTGCCCTGTCTTCTCCATTGGAAATCAACACTTTGGAACGTGGCAACTAGAGCCTGACTATTCATAAGTGCCTGTAAATGGTTTACACGAATAAAAATATATTTGAATTGAATTTGAATTTAAATCAAATTTATTTTCTGTTAATTATAATTACAATTACCTCTGCAGTATATAAGATGATATTATTTTGTGAATTTTGATAATTCTATTTTAATTTATAATTTATTTGCATGCCATAATTATATGGCGGAATCTGTGTGCACTAATCATTATGTATGTACTATTTAGTACACCACATTTTACGCAAGTAAATGGAATTTGAAATTTATACCTACATTATAACTTAGCCTTGTGAGTCACAAATGACTATTAGTCCTAAGTTTTTAAAAATAAAATATATTTTTATTTTACCTTAAAGGCACTTATGAGTAATCAGACTCTAGTTGTCATGTTCCAAAGGGTATTCCTGATATAGAAAGAGCTAAAGAGAACCAAACGTAATTTATCATAAAATTAAAATTATTTTACTTTCTTACTTTTTAAAAACGTTTCCCCACACTAGGATTTCTCCTGTATCGTGGGTACAGTTTACTAACATATATGTCACATATACACACATCCAGACCCGAAACAACTATCTATAATCATTCAATTATTACTTCCGTGCGGGAATCAAACTCGCGACACCTAGCGCAGAAAGCTAATCACTTAGCCACTGCGTCAACCGTGCCGTCAAATGTTAAACGTTACGTATCATAGTAAAATTACCCAGTCAACATTTGGTCAGCAATGGAAATTAGATGGATCAGGGATGATGGTTTAAACAGAAAAGCAAATAACAGTGAACAGAGAATGTTGGCGGTGATGTACCTCAGGTCTTTGAAGATGTTACAAGTTACCATAGTACCTTGTATCATCATCAAAGACCTGAGGTAAAGACCGGAGATTGTCATCAACATCGGACCCAATATAATATGTTATATGGCGTCAAATGTTGATGAGAATCTCCAAGACTACCATTTAAGTATTAATAGTGTGCGGGTTTAAACATCCAAAGTAAATATGACTGACGTGGCAAAATATTCGTAAAGCATGAGGTCGGAAAAGTTTGTCCAAAATTTGAGCCATTAGATGTAACGAAAACGGTTCTTCCGTCTCTTACAGAGTTGTGATAAAGAAATGAAACAAAAAATGGGACATTGACGGCTATATCTTTGTTGCAGTTCCGATCATGTGTTCTTTAAACAATTACGCTTATCACTTGCGTCAAATCGTGAACGAAAACATCGCGAGAAAACCAACTGTTCTTATGATACAATTTACAATTAATATGCATCTTTTCCTCATCTGTTCTAGAAGAAATATAATCAACATAATCTATAGGTCTATAGGTTTGGTCATATTATGTTACTATCACCAAATTAGTATTGGTAAGTTTAGTAGTTTCAACGTGACAGCACGGTTGGCGAAGTGGTTGAGATCGACTGCTGCGCTACGTGTCGCGGGTTCAATTTCCGCACGTAACAAATATTTGTATGATCTACAGTTAGTCGTTTCGGGTCTGGTTCTTTGTGTATGTGAATACACACCGTGCCTCGGAAAGCACGTAAAGCCGTTGGCCCTGCGCCTGATCTCTCTCCGGTCGTGTCGGATTGCCGTCCTATCGGACTGTGAGAGTGAAGGAATAGAGAGAGCACCTGTATTTGCACACACACTTGTGCTCTATAATATCTCCTGCGTAGTTGGCTAATCTCCGGTGAGATTGGCTGCCGTGACCGAAATTCGGTCAGGAGGACATTATTATTAGTTTCAACGTGATTTCCTCGTAGTTTATTCAATCATAAGTACCTAATCTAAAATCTTACTAATACTATATTTTACTAATTCTAGATCTTATATTCAGTACCTAATTATCCTGTTTATAATTATGCTTTGTACTCATTAGTTTTGTGGGCGTAGCTGCTCACATGTTCAGCTTAAGTTCTAAGGTTCGATTCCAAAGGAGTATTTACTAACAAAAAATCAATCAACACTGAGTTAATAGATTTTTCTGAGAGGGTATTCTCACGAGCACGTGGATTTTGGAACTATGGTAAAAGGCACCAGTGTTAAATACTAACCTGAAATCGACTTCAGCGGCGGTGAAGACATAGTTAAAGTTGCACATGGCCAGGAAGGAGTCCCGGAAGGCCAGCAGCAGTAGCAGCAGCAGCTGGTACTTGCCGAAGCTGCCCAGCTCGCTCAGGATGCCGTCCAGGTTGAACTGGCTCTCCTTCTCCTCCGTCACCTGGACAAATTCATACCAATGATGTCCGGACATGAGAGAGTTTTGAGTTTGAGATCTACAATTTGTCAGTTCAAATCCCACCCAGTGTATTTAGGAGTAAGTCAGAACCGCCATAAACATCACAAGATGTTAAATAATAAGACTAATTTGTTCAAATAAAGGCGTAATAATTTTTTTCAGGGATGTTACAAAGAGTCCCAGCTCAGTATTGCTGTAACAACAAAGCCGGTACGAATAAATCGCTTTATTATCTGCTAAGGTATTCTACACCGCTTGTTTCCGATTCGTGCCGATCGGTAAAATGGTAAATTTCCGAAACTTCAGATATTAAATTGTTACAGTCATTAAAAAAAATATTCATCATTTTTTACTTTAAAATATACCATTGTTACCTCCTCCAACTAAGCTAGCATATTTCCATAGGTACTAAATACTCAAACGCATTTTAACTGAACGCTCTTACTGTCCACCCTAAAATGACACATTAAACATAGTATCACGCGGAGAGTTAGGCAAAGGTGTACTATTGTGCACCCGTGTATAAGACATTTAATAGCTAAAATAATTAAAAAACTTTTGCGTATTCATTGGTTAGTATGTTATAATACTAATGTACGTACTTTAATATTAGTTTCCTTCTTGGAGACCATGGTGGCTGCTTGAGGTTCACTTGACACTTGTTACACTACTCACACCGATGACCATCATACCTGCAACAACAAATTATTTTACTCACATGATCCAGACATTAGTAGTACTAGGCATTAAACGAATGGACACATCTCACATCGCGGTGAATTGATATACGACATAATCATCAATATTCATTTGTTTTAGAGTTGCATTTTGACCAAGGTCATCATCATCTGCCCAGGCTTTTCCCAATCACATTGGGGTCGGCTTCCAATCTAACCGGTTGCGGCTGAATATCAGTGTTTTACACAGAGCGACTGCCTTCTGACCTCCGCCACCCTATTATTGGGAAACACTGATACTCTAAGGTTAGACTGATTGTCAGACTTTTTGGACTACTGACACCCGTAATGACTGTCATAGGTTTTCGTATGACACCCGGGACCAATTGCTTAACGTGTTTTACGAGGCACGGTGGGGTCTCGATACGTAAAAAATGGGCACCCATCCAAGGACTAGCCCCGTCAAGCGCTGCTTAAGCTCGCAAGTCGTCCGATCGGTGCGGTAGCTATATAGCAATGAGCCCCTCAATTTCAATTTGAAAATTTTGACTAATAGGTATAACCAAAAATCGACTAAATACTATCTAATTAATAACAGACAAACAATATTTGCTACAATATAATGATGACTAAATTACAAATATGAAAAGTCATATAAAGGACACCTCTCTCTCTGCTATAATTATTTAGTGTCAGTCATCCGTAGTACTAAAGCAACAGTCGTCGCACCGTAACCGCAAAATAACAAGCGGTACTGTAAGAGATGCTTTAAGAAATCGCTACATTCATTGATATTTTATATAAATACCTGTATCAAACAATTTAAACTAAAATCTAGATCAGTCTAAAATATTTTCAATACTACCGAACACTGTAATCAAGTATATATCCATTAACTTTCTCTAGTATTGTCCAAGAACTTATAATAATATACAACGGCGTAAATTCTTGTATATTAGCGTATTATTTTCGCAAGTCCATCTAGTGGTTAATACAGATGACACTAAGAAACTGTCAGCCTGGAAACTGCCAATTTGCAACAAGTTTGACTCCAGGGACAACGGGTTCGTTATGAGTGGATTTAGATATAACGCAGATTTTACATCATTTTTAAATTTTCTGCTCATTATAAAAAATCTAGTTAGCTCATAATCCATATTATATTCTTTAAAAAATCTAGTTAACCCATAAGCCATATCTCTAAATCCACTCATAACCAATCCTTGGTCTATGGATTCAAACTTGTTGCACATAGGCTCTAGTATATCTTTACACTTCACAATTATTTAGTTACCCAGTGTTATTACTATTTGTAAATACATATAAAAAAAATATAATTTCTACGTAATAAAATTGTTTTAATAATGCAGACGCCGTCAATTTTTATTTTTACAGTGTAATTCCAATATTCTGAATATTCTGACTGTATTTTGACTTTCAATGCGAAGGATTAGAAAATATTGTCAGTGTATAAGTTAGTATCGAACATTTTACCTTCAACAGTATTATTATAGGAGAAGCATTGATAATTCAAACACAAACACAACTCGACACTGTTGCAATTAAGTAAATTCCTTTATTACGTTTATTTGTCACGAGTATTAAGTTTTTAATTATTATTTAATCTAACGCGTTATCAGGTTTAAATATGAAATGTATGTAAGTGTGTACGTATGTATTACTCAAATGATCATTGATTGCAAACGATAACCGAACACCGAAATACGCGGTTTATTTTTTGTAAATTATCATTCCCTACTCTATTTTTTAAGTTGAGGTATGGACCCTAATTAGTGCACTGCGAAGACTATGTTCATCACAGTCTCTTAACGCTCTAAACTTGCGTACGACAGCACTATAGATGCGTATATCTCTTGTCAAATAATTCCTTATTTCGATATGTGTACAAACACGAAAGATGGACATAATGAATTATTTTTTAATGAATATGAGAGTACTACTTAATAAAGAAGGTTTTAATTGCATTATTATTATTCATAATGGTTGATAGACCTATCATATAAAGTAAATATAAGAAAGCAGACAGATAGACAAAAGGATATCTTATTTATTGTTCCTACCTTATCCTTAAGTGGTCACATTAATTTTAAATATTATATATCTATTATTTCTAAAAGAATCACTTCAAACATCACACGAGTTAACTAAACACATGCCACTAATTGTTTAACAAAACATATTCATACACTGATTGGGCGAAAAGTTAACAAGAACAAAACAAAAGAAGTACCACGATATAGTGTGTACACTATATTGTTTCCAATGACACAGAACATTGGCAATACATAATATATTCATTGAACTGACATATTACATATGGATGACACTTTCAAGTTATTTTAGTGCTATCCAAACTGGTTGATAGATTAGATTCGCAACCGGTTGGTGATGAGTTTGATTAAATTAGAACTCTCTGGACGGATCATCAAGATTGCACAAGATAGAGAAATTAGAAATAATATGAACACAAGGACATTCCGCTACTGATTGTTATCGAGTCTTGTTGTTATAATTTACCTTTACATACGTTTTTAAAATTTATTGTACGCTTGGCATGAATAATTCGAAATGAAAGAAATGTTCTCGATAAATTTTTTTTTACCGTTAGAGGTTGACTAATGGAACAAAACTTAAGATTCTTTTCAAAAGATTTGAATGACTGAGTGAGTATGAGACTTCTCTTGAGTCATTTAAGCATATTGTGCATCATATTATGGTAATTAGTGTAAGTGTCACAGGTGTCGATTGTCAGTGGACAGTCTCATCAGATGGACATCTTGTCTGGGAACTGTAAACTTAATTGTTAATTTAATGATATAAGATTATCAAACTCCAACTTATGAAGATAAAGTATCAAACTAGTACTCGGCCAAGTTAGTGCATTGGAGGTACTACATTAAAATGCCAGTCCTATTTATTTCCGTACAAATACAAGCAACACCAATTTCTTGAGGCACACGTATGTGTCTGGTCTGTGATTCACCTTATAGTAAACATTTATATTTTCTTGTTATGGCGCGTCATATTTCAAATAGCTAGAGCGAAAAAAACATAATGTTAATATAGAACATTTTATTATTCATTAATTAAGATTACTATCAAATCATGATTTTAATATTTATGGCCTGTGAGCCGTAATAACATTTAAATAATTTCACTGCTTCATTTGTCTATTAGTAAAGCAAAATGTTGGTGTGGAATACTACATCTCTGCCTAACTGTTCGGTTAATATAGTCGTGATGATATGCTATGTTGGTATGGGTATGCTCATAAACAAATGAATGTGGAAGAAGCTGAAGCGTCCGTTCTGTAGTCTATATCTACCCGCGTGGGAAAAATGTGAGATGGCATTTTTGATCAATTGCTTGGTTGACACCATGACGTAGCAAATGTACCCACATGAACCATAACAACAAGTGGGAGGTACTCAGCTAACACACAGTTCCATACGACAGAGCGCCCTAATTACAGCAAACGACCGATTCGGACACAATGCAAATATTTAACAGTTGTTCAAACTATTTACAAAATGTTCGTGAATATAATAAGTAATTGCGCGATTTTACAATTTGTGTACCGAAAAATACCTAATGTTAATTATGTACAGTTGTATTATTTGTTATTTTATTGTTATATTCTAAAATGAAAATAAAAAATATTAAAATAAACACATCTGTAATCTATAAACCTATAAATCGCTATCAGTGATCAGTAACCAATGTCTGGCTACGTAAGCCTACGCTTGTGCTACGAAATCTCGTAGTAAGGGACTGCTAGTGCTACGACTACGGGCCCTACAATTCTGAAGCCTTTAGACAGGGCTGCTAGCATACACTATGGATAAATGAATAGATACAGAAATGCGAATAACAAGATTATACGTACATACGATTATAATATGATTTGTATACAGACTTATTCTTGGAAAAAATTTAAGAAGTGTAATAATTAAAAAAAAAGTCTCACAAAAACTACTTGCTTGATAAGTTGATCTGGATTAACGGTTATCATATGAGTAGCACAAGATAATTTCATTGAAAAACTACTGAACGAAAATTTTCAAAAACATCACAATAACCACAAACACACTTCACATACATAAGATCTAGAAAAATCCATTTCTATTTTATTTAATAATATTCAAAACTAATAAAAATTTAAATATATCAACACTCATTTATTTATTTACAACTGGTTTCTGAAAATGTCGTTGATCACTGCGCACGCACTGAATCGCTATTGGATCTACACATCGGCATCGTTATTATGACTCACTAACCTACTTCTTCATTGTGTTAGGAAAACAAGAGAAAAAGCAACACTAAAACATAACGGTTTATGAATGGGCTGAAAACGATAAACAAGTAAGTTGCGCATGCGTCTACACAATGTTGTACCGTAATTTGTTTAGTATTTTTAAATTGAAAATGATAGATTTATCTACTTCACAACTTAGAAAACTTGATTGTAAATAAATATGACAATCAATAGTTTAAATTATTGTCAACGGTCAAACTATAACAAAGAGTATTTATTTATTTATTTATCACAAAAAAAAATAGATTCGACACCTTTTAACATCAGTTTAAATCTGCGAACTAAATTCTGTAGTGTAATTTATTTATATTAAATACAAATATCTACTGTGTTGATAAAATACATATAATACATATTAACATAATTTACATCTCTAATTATTAATTTTGTTAATTTATTTGTCGCGTTGAGAAAGTCTCCACATTTTCAAGTTTCTATATAAATTTAAATGGCAGTTTAGAAAATGTTTTAAACAGAAATCAAAAAACATATCTTTAGAATATATAATCTCTTTTATATATATTTTTTTTTCTTTACTTTTCTAATCTAATTAATGTGTAAATATATGTAGTTTAACATATAAGTTAAGACTAGTTCTGTAGTATTTTAAATACGAAATACTTTATGTCTACTCTTTAGAATAAATTCAGTAATTGCATTACATTACTAAATTACATTAAATACAAGAGAATCACTTTAAAAAAAAAAAAAAAATATATCAAACGCCTGACAGTTCTGTGCTACCCATTGTATTTAAATACAGCGATAATCCACATTCCTATCAAAAGTTCCAGTATATATTTTTTTATATAATGATACACCATGAACCACATCCAACAAGTTTGTATCCCCCCGCACGTAATATCAAAACTTACTTACACTAGCACTTTTCAAGTGAACTGTAAGCTGCACAAGAGTTGCGCAAAGCTCTTACACAATCACCGCGCGACTACTGAAACCAACGGCGTCCCTGCGTTTATATACATCGGGTGATACAATCGAACATAGGTAACAACTTACACGTAATTACTTACACAAGCCGCCATTGTACCATTCATCACACGTTCAAATCACATCACTAACCGCAGACGACGTATTAATTGCTGAAGTCGAAAATGTTTCCAATTACTCATGGGAAAGTGGATGTTGGACACGAAGAGGCATCGATGTCTGAAACAGCCTGCACTATACCGACTAGTGGAGATTAATGTTTTAACACTAACTGTACTGTTAATACATTTTTAAAAACTATATTGATAATAGTAGTAGATCTTAGAAATCTGTCTGTATATACATTTATTGTAAATTATGTTTCAGTGCATGTAGCGTCAATTATAATAGACATATTTATTTAACCAGCTCATCTATTGATAATTTAAAATTTAATAAAAAATTTAAAAGAGAAAAGGCACACGTTTATTAAAAAAAAACACATTTTAATATAAAATTAATATAAAATAACCAGTGATTATCATGGCCTGATGTCATACAAAGCTTGGTCAACGAGTCAACATTTCAGTTCAGAGTTAAAAACGTTTCAGAAGTCACGCTGACTATTCAGGAAATCTAAATATTAATTATACGCGGACCTATTTTTTTGTTTAATCTATTAAATATATTTGTGTTGGATGTACCCCCTGCAATAGTTTTATACCCCCGAAGACAGGCTGTATTAATTCTTATTTATTTAAAGGAACTTTATCACTTAATTAGTGATAATATCACCACCATAACAGACAACATCTATCAACGTAAACTTTACAGGGGTATGTGCGGACTATTTCAGAAACTACTGGACGCGGTTCCGGCACCTGACTCCCTGCACATAAGTCGAGAGCATCGTAGGTAACAGCAGATTTTTAACAATACTTTAACTTTCGGACTAACTCAGAAGCTACTGCACAGCGTGCTTATTTCTGAAGCCGAGACGATTCTTAAGATAGCAGGTTATTGAAGTGTAGGTTGGCCATTGGGCATGTTATCCTGGGGTCAACATTTGCCTATACCTATCTTCAATATCAATGTCCTTATTGACCGACGGTGTCTATAATATAGCATATTATACGGTAAGCATTATAGATCAGTGAAAATAATTATATGTTAATAATTATTGTTAAAGTGTCACGTTAGTGTCCCATCCCAATTTAGATAACATGTCTCTAAAGAGCGTGGTTGACCAATTAACTTGCGCAAGACTCCCGAAAAAAAAACAATTGACGGACAGTCAGAATAGGCGGAAGACTGAATACGCTTGCAGAATATGAGTCACGTGCAAATTTCCAAAAGTTGCATTACGAATCAGTCACTATTGTTATACTAATTCAATAATTAAAATATAACAGTTATCAAGTAGGTAATTAGTCATTCATGTTAGAACCTTTCATTTGTTAGCTACTTTAACTTGTGTTCTTATATTCGGATTACTCATGCGTTGTTGAAAAGATTGATGAGTGCCCAATGTGCGTCCAATATACATACGTATCGACACTAGGGGGTGGCACTTACTGTGCACTTGCTTAGGATACTCTGATACTGAAACATTTTACACTGTTAAATTACAAAAAAAGGCGGTACAATATATCAACAGCAAATATCCCACGAAAAATGTAGTTCAGAGGAACGTTATTTGAAAACGTAACGCATCACGCTTATATGCCATGAAGGATTACACAGAGGTGTACAACCACATTACGCCGGCACAGTTCCATACTAAGTGCTGCTACTGAGAACTTACATACAGAAAAATCCAAAAGCATCTTGCCCGATTCGGGAACAGAACCACACTCAATAGTCATTCTTGCGACCACTCGACAAATAAGCGAGTTATTTGATATAAGCCTATAAAAGTTCCCTTTCACAAAAGACGTAGCAGGAGGATGGCACTGCATTGTGCTCTTCACCTCCACCACATTTCAGGGATGATCTATTTCGTACCAAGAACAACGTAGCAGTCTAGGGAGAAAGGGAGGGCTTAGTCCTACAGAGACAGTCACGACAGTAATTCCTAGTAGGTAACAGTATTACGCAGTGCGTAGGTAATTAAATAGTAATTGTCAAATCCAAACCGCGAGTAAACACAAGTGCACGTATTAATGCGTCGCTGTGCATGAACTATTGAAACGTGTGACGAATGTAACATACACTTTAACACGGTGAACTTGACACACAAGAATAACACATGATGTGTCCCCTTATCTCTGCACAACGGAGCGGGGAATTAAGTAACATTATTATCAAATTTTATTGGCTTATGTTGATGTGGGAAACTTGTAACAAACAAAAATATTGATAATTCAATTTCGCGTCTCGTTCTGGGCCAAAGCGTCGAACTAAATGCAATTAGGAAATTATAATCGGATTTTATTTTCTTATAAACATCTAATATGACGGTTGGCGCGATCGACTGCTGCGCTACTTGTTGCGGGTTCGAGTCCCGCACGGTACAAATATTTGTATTTGTATGACTTACAGATAGTTGTTTGAGTTCTGGGTATTTGTGCATGTGCATATGCATTGTGCACGATAAAGGAATTATTCATAGAGTAGAGCAAAGTTTAAAAAAAATCCGTTCATTGGGTGTGAGTGCACGTCTCGTTTTTGGAGACATTTTTAAACGCTTGCTCGACAGTACTCATGGCTAGAGGGCTGTCCCCTTCTTCGTTCAAAGGGTAAGCATTGCCATTCAACGAGAATGCAGCCAGGTTTTTAAGCTTTTTTAATGCGGAGAAGTACTTTGACGCCTAAGTGTTCGTTCAGGATCGATTTTCATTTTCTTATATTAATATGGGATCTAAAAAATGGACTATTATTGTTATCTTAAGTTAACTTATCATTCTAGGTAAACCTTATTGTATTTTACCTCCGTATAGATATACGCGGTAAATAAGAAAAACAATATTCATTCGCGTTACGAATCACTGATAAATCATTCGTTAATATTATTACGCATGTTATTTTACGCATAGTAGGTTAATAACTACTTTGCGTAAAATAACATGCGTGGTAACTGTATATGGCTAGCAATGTTGTATAGCCTCATATCAGGACGGTGTACATAGAAAAGTGAGGCTAACTCCTTACTGACTGCTTCCACTATCAGATGAGCATTATATAATTGCCCTTGATTATAACTGATACGGTAAAAATTGTCCAACAAAAGCCCAGAAAAAAAAAACTGTTCATTCAAAATCATACAAGATATCGGAACATTATGACTTATAGGCGAAGTTTGAAAAATCTTTAACTTGGTATAACCAAAATGGTCGATATTAATACGTGTAGAACGGATAAAGATGTTACCAGTTTCTATCTTCGATATCCTTTCACCTGGACCAATCGTTGACGGCGGAGAGTAACATCATGATTATGGTTGATATTTTGTGTAGTACGCTTGGAGAATTTGATACGTAATTAATATATATATTTTTATTTATTTCTCCTGTGTCGTGAGCACAGTTTACAAACATACCTGTCACATACACACACAACCAGATCCGAAACAACTATCTGTAGATTATGCAAATATTTGTTTCGTGTGGGAATCAAACCCACACGAAACAAATATTGAATATATGAAAATAATGACACCTAGCTCAGAAAGCTAATAGCCACTGCGCCAACCGTGTCCTCAATTAATGCCGTATTGTCATCGGCGCCGTGTATACCATGAAAAAATCGCAATTGAAGTGATAACAACATAAAAATTATTGTAATGTTTCTTACCTTTTGTCGACCACCTATAATAATAGTAGAATCGCACAAACATTTCGATATTTTGTATGGAATGGCGAGCAGGTACATTGTATGTTTTTGTTATTCCATTATTCTATTATCAGCGTGAAAGCAGTTTAATAATAATATTATTGTCGTATGGACTTCCTATGCCACAGCCAACATCACAGTTGTAGGTACATTGATCTGGCTCTACCTCGAATTTATGTATAATTATGTACAAATGTGTGAACCAATCATCATCAAAAATACCTACAATGGAGATATGAAAGACAGAAAATTAAATATGGTATATAGTGTAGAATAGCTTCCGCCCGCGTGTTTTACGAACCCGTACATTTTCCCAGTATAAAAAGTTTCTATTCCAGACTATAACTATCTCTGTGCCAAATTTCATCCAGATCAGTTCTGGCGTGAAAGAGTAACAAAGATCCATCCATCCATCCTCACAAACTTTCACGTTTACAATATAAGTAGGATAGTAGGATTACAGAACTTAGTCAAATATTAATCTAAATGATTGATACAATAATTATTTTGTTCTGTCTAGTCGGCACAAGCTACCACATGGGCATCGCTCATGCTGTAGTGAAAAGATTAGCCAGTAAGCTATGGTGGTATCGAGCTAACTGCCCGATGAACTCAGGCTTCGTCACCCGTGGAAGCTCTTTCCTTACACCCCAAATAATTATCTAATTAATTAGTTTAAAAATCGGGAACAACACAATGTTGATCACAAGCAATGTTTACCTAATTACAAATAATTGGCGTGATATTTTCCATTACATTATAATTGAGTAGACTCTGAGCTTTGTTTGTATTCTCATTCACGGCTGCAGATAAACAATTGTTCGTGAGTGCGCACGAACTTACGTACGACGAGCCTTTGGATAATAATGTGCATTTAATATTTGTAATGAGAACCTAAATACGTGTATGCGACGTGTGCGTGATGTCGGTTTCATTCTATATCACGGCAAATGTTCTCACAAAACAATTGAAGGCTGAGTTTTGACAAGTTATTCTTTATCATCATCGTGTAGGTTCCATAGCTTAGCAGTATTAAACTGTCATGGCTAATCAGATCCTCGTTTACAGCACGATGCATGTGTAAAAATAGATTTTTGCTTTGAAGCTTTGGAGTGCTTTTATTGGAGTGCTGTCAGAGATTAACGGTTTCAACCATATTCATGAAACAAGTTCATCTTCAGGTGATGATCAAAGATTAAAGGATAATCTTACGTGTAACTCAACTTCTTTCTCTGTCAAATTATTTAAGCTCAAAAGAATACATTTTAAAATACAAATTCTTTATTTTCATAAAATATGGACACAATATATGGACCTTACACCAAACTTTCTTTGTGGAATTAAAGCTTAAAAATAATTATGTCCATATCCTATTTTTTTAATTGTTTATCCATACTATTGACCGTATAAAATTTGATAAATACTTGGTTAGCGATAAAGGAAAAACATGTGAGGAAACCTGCACACCTGAGAAGGCTCCAACCCGCACCAGGCCAGCGTGGCACTTTGAGAATAGGTCGGTACCGGAATCGAAACTGTAATGGACTGAATTATTATACTCGTAACGATGGTGTGGACAGTCTACGTGATACTATCACATGGTAAGATGTATCCCAAATAGTTTGTCGTAGTTGTTATGTTCGACCGCGCGTCGCCACGTTATCGCGTGTTTACTAAACACGCCGATTGTGCGGGACGAGCTGTTTTATCGTCTCACTATCACGCCACAATACTGAGAACATTTCAGCTCACACGTGGCTGATTTAGTTTAGTTTTGTAAATACTTAATTGTTACGCCTCCATTTTTAAAACATCTTATTACAATCCCATGGAAACTCTCATGGTCTCTCCAGTAGATTCATAACGTAATTGAATATTTTCATCAATATTCTCAATATTCAATAACGTTATAAAAACACAGGATAATCTCACGGTCATCTTGTGTTTTTTGTTTACTTTTAAAGTTAAAGTAACATTAAACTAACTGTTCTCTGATTTCTTAAAATTCTGCATCCTATGTTCAATTTCATAAGCCTACTTAGCAAGTTAAATAGCATAATTATATAGTTTCCTTACATTATTATTTTTTTAAATATAAGTTTCTATTAAAACAAGATAGATAAGGTTCATATCATATCTACGCCCAAGGTCTACGCAACATCTACGAGCGTAGCACTCGCGTAGCCGTAGACAAGTGACGGCCTACGAGATTTTGGCATCTTTACTTTTTAGGTAAATTCATAATTATCTTTTTATTATCATCATAATGTGAATTTCTAATAAGAAAAAAAAAATACATTTGAAATTGTACCCTACCAATAGTTGTTAAAGTCGTAAATTAATGTTGTAATAAATATCCCTGATGATTTTCACCCATAAAACGACGCGATTTATATAATGCCACATTGTAAGGTCGATGGAGATACTGTGATATATGTTAGGGAGACCATAACAAGTGAACATCAAATTAATAAATTAACAATATTGACATGTAAACAGAGAAATGGAAAGTATAATTTTATGTTACACGCGCATTTCTGTATCGTTCCCTTGTCACCTACAATACATATGTACAACAATCGCACATATATCACGACAGATAAACAAGTAAATCAGAACTAATCCGACCCATTCAGACTGGCTGTTACTAATGTGCGCTCGCGCGTCTCTCACTACATCTATCGCTAATATGTTATGTATGTTATCAGTTTAATGACATAATTATCTATCGACCATATTTTTTCAGAGTAATACGTAATTTTGATCTATCTTTTACTTAAAAACATTAAAAAACAATACATATATTCTCTACATATTATTTACTAGTTTCCGCCCGAGGCTTCGCCCGGTTGATTTACGAACCCGTACATAGCCTATGTGCTATTCCAGACCATAATCTATCTCTGTGCCAAATTTCATCCAGATCCGTTCAGCCGTTCTGGCGTAATTCAGTAACAAAGATCCATCCATCCATCGATCTATCCTCACAAACTTTCACATTTATAATATTAGTAGGATAGGATAACTCTGTATACTTACACATCAATATTATCAAATAGTTAAGGAAAGAGATTTAAATGAATTTCTGAGAATTGTATGAAGTATGTAAGGAATAAATGGCACCTATATTCGAATTTATTACCTCATTGGTCTAGTGGTTGCAAGCACGACTACTGAGCGTGAGGTTCTGGGTTCAGTTCCTGGATCGGGCAAAATGTTATTGGATTTTCTTTACAGAATTTCTCAGTAGCAGTGCGTAGACGAATTGTGCCTGTCTAATAACAAGTAGCTAGCTCACGATTATGGGGATTAACTTCTTCACATAAAAGCCATATTTTTTATTTTTTATTTAAGCCCAAACCATCCCACCGCTGGGCAAAGCCTTCCCCAATGCATGCGACTGACGTGATCCGTCCAGTCACATTTATAATTACCCGTATTAAATACCTACTGTTTAATAAATTAATGTTGCTAAGCAACGGTGGAAAGTTTCAGAGTTACACGCGCTAAAGAATGTCTCATTAATTTATAGTAACGTAAATGTGTATCAGTTAGTTGTTAAGTTGTAAGTTATTCAGTGATACAGACCCGGCAACATGCGTAACCTATAGTAAGGGGTCAGCTGCACACGTAGGTACGTACTTATGGTCAGTTACCTAGGAAGATTAATTGAGTCGTTACTACTGCGACTAGCATCTGTAGTCAACAGAACTTCAAGGTTTATTGAAGAAGAAGAAAGGATAAAGATGAGCCAGTCAGCAAGGACCATAACGAGGCTGACTGCCTTGGACAGTCACACACAGTCCTGTTTCAAACGCAGCTGTTTGTCTTATCTGTTCACTACGGCATGAGCAAATTGTTCTTGATAAGGGACGGCGTAGACGCATGTATAGATAAGATGTGCGATTATAAGTATTACTTAACACGAGCAGCACTCACAAAAGACCTTGACTGACAAACTGACAGAAAGATTGGTTTTTAAAACTTGGACAATTTGACTATGTGTCGTCACGATCTCTATCCTACTTCCTATCCTACTTAATCCTATCCAATCCTACTAATATTATAAATGCGAAAGTTTGTGAGGATGGATGGATGGATGGATCTTTGTTACCCTTTCACGCCAGAACGGCTGAACGGATTTGGATGAAATTTTGCACAGAGATAGATTATAGTCTGGAATTTTTTATCTCGAAAAAATGTACGGGTTCGTAAACCACGTGAGCGAAGCCGCGAGCGGAAGCTAGTATCTGATAAAAAATAAAAAAAATAAAAGTAGGATAGGATAGGCAGTAGGATGTTAGTAGATCAAGGACTATATGGACGTCATTAAATAAAACCCACTACAAAACTAGAAACTTTCTCTAAAACCGCGACAATTGACGTCATAATCATATGATGATGATAGTACTTAATTTGCACAATAACCGCTCTCGAGACACAATGGCGACACTATGACGTCACAAGTTCAAAGTCGAAACTCATCCTAGTATTTGACCTGTAGTTCATATAGAAGTGACGTCATGTGTGAATACGTCGTGAGGTACTATGACACCACATTCATTGTAGGGTAGTCATAGGAAAGCGGAAAACACTGAGATGGAAAATGCGCATCACGCACATACGCACTAGGTATGATGGTATGGCACGTACTTACATAACATTGCGTCTTTATCCCATAGAAAAGTCAGAAACTACAGAACGCCACGTATTGAATTTCGCCGTCCACTGCTGGACATAGGCATCATGGACATAGGCCCATGTGTTCTCATGTATGCCCTCCGGTCAAAAGGTCAGGTGCGTAGAGCATTCTGAGGGTGTTCAAGTATGCTTTCTACTGTATTGCGTTGAGTACGTATTGACGAATTGATAAAACCCCGTCTAGACCTCACGACACGTGTTACACAAACTAAAACATGTACACATAGTACTTTCAATTCATACAACTTTTCCGCAAAACGTGTTCGTGTCACGAGGCCACTTCCACAATTTTATGCGGTAGTGTATCAGTTGCATTTCCCCGAGTAGGTACGTTGCTAAGGGTATTCTAACCTACCTATTACTTATTAAACTTTTGCATGCCTAAAGGCTGAATATGTTTTGGAACTTTTATGTATACATTAATTCCTTTATTATGTAGGTACATATTCGTAATTAATGCTTCGCTACGTGTCGCGGGTTCGATTCCCGCACGGAACAAACATTTGTACGATCTACAAATATTTGTTTCGGGTCTGGGTGTTTGTGTATGTGAATACACACCGTGCCTCGGAAAGCACGTAAAGCCGTTGGTCCTGCGCCTGATCTCTCTCCGGTCGTGTCGGATTGCCGTCCCATCGGACTATGAGAGTGAAGGAACAGAGAGAGCACCTGTGTTTGCGCACACATTTGTGCTCTATAATATCTCCTGCGTAGTTGGCTAATCTCCGGTGAGATTGGCCGCCGTGACCGAAATCGGTCAGAAAGACATTATTATTATGTAGGTACATATTTTTAAAATAAATTATTTTCTTTCACTCCAAGGACTAATTAGGGTTTTACACTATGAGTGATTGCCGGCTGACAGTTTAACTGCTTTTTTATTGTTTTACATGGTGAAAAACATTGCTAGAGATGTCTGTACTGTCAGTTCCCCGCACCTGACCTTTTGACCGGAGGGCATAAATGAGAACACATGGGCCTACGTCCATAATGCCAATATCTAGCAATGGACTGCGAAATTCAATAGGTGGCGTTCTGTAGTTTCTGACTTTTATATGTGATAAAGACGCAATGTTATGTAAGTACGTGCCACACTATCATACCTAGTGCGCATGTGCATAATGCGCATTTTCCATCTCAGTGTTTTCCGCTTTCCTATGACTTACCCTACAGTTAATGTGGTGTCATAGTACCTCACACCGTATTCACGCATGACGTCACTCCTATATGAACTACAGGTCAAATACTAGGATGAGTTTCAACTTTGAACTTGTGACGTCATACTGTCTCCATTGTGTCTCGAGAGCGGTTATTGTGCAAATTAAGTACTATCATCATCATATGATTATGACGTCAATTGTCGCGGTTTTAGAGAAAGTTTCTAGTTTTGTAGTGGGTTTTATTTAATGACGTCCACATAGTCCTTGATCTACTAACATCCTACTTCCTATCCTATCCTACTAGTAATATTATAAATGTGAAAGTTTGTGAAGATGGATGGATGGATAGATGTATGGATCTTTGTTACTCTTTCACGCCAGAACGGCTGAACGGATCTGGATGAAATTAGGCACAGAGACAGATTATAGTCTGGAATAGCACATAGGCTCCCGGAAAAACGTACGGGTTCGTAAACCACGCGGGCGAAGCCGCGAGCGGAATACATACGTATTAGATTTTTTTCTTTCTTATCAGTTATAGATATCGTGACGACACATAGTCAAATTGTCCAAGTTTTAAAAACCAATCTTTTTCCCAGTTTGTCAGTCAAGGTCTTTTGTGAGTTCTGCTCGTGTTAAGTAATACTTATTATCGCACATCTTATCTATACATGCGTCTACGCCGTACCTTATCAAGAACAATTTGCTCATGCCGTAGTGAACAGATAAGACAAACCGCTACGTTTGAAACAGGACTGTGTGTGACTGTCCAAGGCTCGTTATGGTCCTTGCTGACTGGCTCATCTTTATCCTTTCTTCTTCTTCAATAAACCTTGAAGTTCTGTTGACTATAGATGCTAGTCGCAGTAGTAACGACTCAATCAATCTTCCTAGGTAACTGACCATAAGTACGTACCTACGTGTGCAGCTGACCCCTTATTATAGGTTACGCATGTTACCGGGTCTGTATCACTGAATAATTTACAACTTAACAACTAACTGATACACATTTACGTTACTATAAATTAATGAAACATTCTTTAGCGCGTGTAACTCTGAAACTTTCCACCGTTGCTTAGCAACATTAATTTACTAAACATTAGGTATTTAATACGGGTAATTATTAATGGGACTAAGCGGATCACATCAGTGGCATGCATTCCGACTGGTGGCCATAATGAGTGCCTGAAGATGGGCGACCCCGTCGGCCCGGCCTAGACAGCGGTGGCGAGATGACTTATATACGTACCAGAGGTGCTGTTTCAAGGTGGCGCAGGATAGCGTAGATGTGTGGAAGAATGTGGGGGTGGGCTTTACCCAGCATAGGGATGGTTTGGGCTAATAAAAAATACAAAATGTGGCTTTTATGTATGAAGAAGTTAATCCCCATAATCGTGAGCTAGCCTACTTGTTATTAGACAGGCACAATTCTTAAGGTTGCTTCTACGAATTTCCTGATCGAATGCCTGCCTCCGAAATCGTACTTAGGACCTTACGTCCAGCAGCACTTGTAACCAGTCGATCATTGAAATATTTGGATAATCTTATTGTAAAACAGGGGTGAAGTAAGTTGCATCATATTTAGATCATAGATTTATTTGTAGATACACTTATATAAAAGAACCTGGTTCTCGCAAACAGTTCACTAAAAGAAGACATCGCGACAATACCAGAAGAACTATTAAAAACTTCGTCTAAACACTAACTGAAGCCACGGCGATAGTGAAGTGATAGCGTTGCTATGTATGTTAAGTAAAAAATAGGTGATAACTGGTAACGTAGCTCACTAGCGTTCAATGTTTGTTGAGTGAGTGATATTACAAAAAAGTATCAACAATAAACTGGCCTGAACCTTTTGGTCATGTTGACGTGTCGGTGTGCATGTACTTTGTGTTTGAGAAGACATTAAACGTAAATCAATAGTTATTTCTTAAATGTTTTCAAATTCAAATAACATAACTAAAAATTAAATTAAAAAATATACATAACAACACGCCTCTATCCCCGAGGGGTTTAGGTTTTATCTTACTCTGATATTGCCTTTATTTCTAATTGTCCACACTTTTATTAATTTGTAAGCGGAAATAGTTTACAAACATACATCTGACATACACGCCCACACCCGAAACCGCTATCTGTGAATGATATTTAAGATCAGCAAATTTGCATAATTATTTGGTTGATAATTTTTATTTATTGATATAAATTTTCTGAAAAAGTGGTAAATCTTTCCCGACCGACTACGGATCAATATCGCGTTTGAAAAATGACGTAACTTTAATTCATTTAAGTCATTACGAGCTAACTATAATCTAATGGATATCATCAATATACAATGTTATATTTCAATTAATCAAAGCTAAAGTCGACCTAAAGAACAACACACACGGCGAACTTAACAATTATCCTACTAATCCTACTTTCTTACTAATATTATAAATGCGAAATTTTGTGGGGATGGATCTTTGTTACTCTTTCACGCCTGAACGTCTGAACAGATCTGGATGAAATTTGGCACAGAGATAGATTATAGTCTGGAATAGTACATAAGCTACTTTTTATCCCGGAAAAATGTACAGATGTACAGGTTCGTAAACCACGCAGGCGAAGCCGCGAGCGGAAGCTAGTACATATATTAGAGCACGAAATGGAAAAGATGTATTATATCAACCGACCACACACGGCTAACATATGATAATATGTTGTAGGCCGGCAGCTGCTGCATTAAGATCAGTATCATACGCTATCTTAAGTATACTATACATTAGTATCTTCCATTGTTTTGATGATATAATAATATATCTTTCGCATATCGTTAGCATCTTAAGATACTCTCAGATAAAATTGACCAAGATTGATTGAAATGCGCGGTGAAAACATTAATGAAAGATTATTGGATCTTTAATTAATGTTTTCCAGATTAATAATAATTAACTGCATGGTTGGCGTATTGGTTGAGAGATTGACTGCTGCGCTACGTGTCGCGGGTTCGATTCCCGCACGGAACAAATATTTGTATAATCTACAGATTGTTTCGGATCTGGGTCTTTGTGTATGTGAATATATGTGTTTGTAAATGCACCCACGATACAGGAATTATTGCTAGTGTGAGAAAAAGTGTTTAAAAGAAAAAAAATATATAGCAGGTTTTATTGACTACTCGTCACATTTAATTAATCTATACTTATTTCAACGTTATTATAAAACTAGCTTCCGCTCGCGGCTTCGCCCGCGTGGATTACGAATCCGTACATTTTCCCGGGATAAAAAGTAGCCTATATGCTATTCCAGACTATAATCTATCTTTGTGCCAAATTTCATCCAGATCCGTTCAACCGTTCTAGCGTGAAAGAGTAACAAAGATCCATCCATCCATCCATCCACCCATTCTCACAAACTTTCACATTTATAATATTATAGTAGGAAGGAAGTAGGATGTTAAAATAACAGAATACAATCGACGGCCCAGACAACTATATTGAATCAAATACTTGACAAACATAAGTGGCTTTTAGGCAAGTGCAATATTAGTTACAATGTAAAACGCCAACTGTCATAATTTGTGTGACATAATAGCCCATCAATTCGGTCAATCACCATTCTGTCTCTTTCTCTCTTATTCCCGGCAAATACGCTACTTGTCCGGCGGAAAAGTCCTTTCAAGGATCTTTTTTGGTCGGTGTGAGTTAAAGTACGGAACTCCATATATTGCCAAAATGTCAGGCAAGAGATTCTAGTCGTGTCATAGATCGGCACAGGGCGGGCGAGGGACGCGGGGGGTCAGAGCTAGTAACCGACTATCAATGTTTACATAATCCTGATGTTTACAATAATGTTACGCAGACTGACTGACACGTGGACGTAGAGTATTGATTAGAATTCAGATATATTTGAGTACATTTCGTCCTATAGAATACAGGGCACGGACCTGTCCGCTATCCTACAGACTAGCTGGTAGCTTCACGTAGTAGAGTAGCTTGGAGCTTACCGTTCTATCTCTTGTCTATAACAGTACCTTGAAGTTTCTAATGGTAACCTAATTACTGGAAGACACTGATACCCAAAAGTTAGACTGGTTGTCAATCTTTCTGACCTTCTGACATCTGTAACTACTATCATAGGTCTTTATATGATACCCAGGACTAACTACTTAAAGGGCTTTCCGAGGCACCGAGGGATCTCGATATGCGAAAAATGGTCACTCATCCAAGGACTGACCGCGGCAAACGCTGCTTAACCTCGCAGATCAACAGATCTATGTAGCTATGTCATTGTTTATACGCTATGCACTATCTCCCAGGCGGGTTTGCGCTCTGGGACATAGTTCAAAACGTTTTTTATTTTATTAAGCTGTTATCGTAGCCCAATAATTATCAACGTGTTGTAGTACCTACATGTTGCTACTAGACAACGTGGCAATCTGCGGGGAAATCGTATGTACTGCCGGTGTACAGCGAGCGTCAACGGCATTTACGTTGAGAAAATCCCATTTCTAAACCACACGTATGATGATGACCCTGTTTGTTATTTTGCCGATTTGTTATTTACGAACATCACAGTACTTTGTTTTGTTAGGTTAATGAAGTGATTGAAGCCTTGAAGTTGAAGACTTGCAGGAAGGTCTGAGTGATCTCCGATTACTTCAGATTTTTGAAATTCATGTGCGGATCTGTATTTTTATTAGAATTACCTATATAACTGAGAGGGCTTCAAAAAGACCTCAATGATGTGTATAGTCCACAAATCTACACATTTTAGTCATCCTTACATTAAACATACTAACTAATATCCTTAAGTATTTCCCAAGGAACGCTATATTTGATGGCTTATTTCATTCAATCGCACGTATCTATGACTATTCAACCTACAATGATTCATAAACAATGAAGATACATATAAAGCCAACGAATAACGTCATAACAAGTCACGACTTCTGTGGATCACGCCGGAACAACACGGTCGCTAGGGAAAACCTCAGGTAGTTCCTGAAGTACGATGTATAGCGCCCTGTGTACTCATCACAAGATAACAGATTTCAGCCGTTGAAAAACAATGCATTCTGTGAATGAATTTTTGAAATAGAGAACAGTGTTACTAACAGGAAATAACATTATACTTTAATATTAACGCTGCAAATATTCGGATAGCCGCATTGTTTGGGTATGTTTTCAGAACTCGCAAATACGCTCGCTTGACTTGACCCGCACTAATCATAGATCTTAATACTGTAGTAAGTATGTAGTCAGACCAACTATGGTCTCGACTGTAGCAATCACACACTGATACTAACAAGTATCAGCTATTACAGAAAAACAGTGTTAAGAAGCACTATATATTTATTTTTTTCAATCAGTGGATGGAAATGTTTGCAACGCATCACCAACTTGGCAAGTTCTGTTAGGTACTGGCAATAACTTACTATTGGGAGACCCGCAGACCTACACCTCGCCCTGATTTTATAGATATCTATGAAGTTATAGGGCATACCTACTATAAACCGTGCAGTTGCCGTACAAATCTTTGACCAGCGGTGTGCACAGTTTTTAGACAGTGTAGGCAGAACATTTTTAAAGCTTACTTACCAATAATACCTACTGCATGTATGGTATTGGTTCGTCGTCTTGTCGATGATATAGTGATGTATGTGATTTTCCGCCTCAAATATCTTATAATAGGTAAATATTTATCTGAGTTATGTAGGGTAGGCAGTGTCTTTTTGTCTTTATGCACCGCACGCCACTGTCTTTGACTTTGACTTGAATCTTAGACTTTGATCTAATGGTTTTCAAACCCGTATGAAATGACGATACTATCAACATGATGTCATTATAATTTTCCTATGTTATTGCAGATCGCTTAGTACACACAAACTGTACCGGACACGACTACAAAGTCGTGCTGTTCTCCGCTCAGATCAAAACAACACATCAAAATAAAAGATGGAACATGTTGTTATTTCTTTGTTATTGTTTACTTCGTGTAATGCGAATTAATTGTCGCGTAATATGATGGCTGATTATTTATTAGTTATGATCAAAGTAGGTTTTTTTTTAAATTTAGTAGGCTTCGGCTGCCTGTCTTACCAAATATCAGTATTAAAGCCTGATTAAAATAGAATACAATCGAATAAATTTTATTTCAATAAAATTTATTCGATTCTATTAATTCAAGTCCCAAAGTATAATCAAGAGGCGCGTACTGTCTAGATTCTTAATTTAGGAAATCCACTTCATATAAATATTTGCAATTCAGATAGTAGTATAAACTTCTTCCGTACAACATGTGTATAACCCGACATAGTCTATTTAATTATAAAGTACAAAAGTGGGTCGCAGCTTTCAGGGATTTTCTTGTTTTGTTTTTGTTTTATAAACGTTGCCCCACACTAGGATTTCTCCTGTATCGTGGGTACAGTTCAAAAACATACATGTCACACGCACACACAACCAGACCCCTGGAATTCTCTTGATTTACCGTTAAATTTATTAAAAGCATTATACGTACTATTAATAAATTCGTGCTGCAAACAAACTCGTTGTTAATTTATACATCTACATTTTATGCATCTACATGCTAAAATGGGTCTTATTTGTCTTTTGCTATATAGAATAAGTACAGATAATTCTAAATATAACATGTACAAAGCCAATATATTATTATAATGAGGAGGTATGTTATAATAAGTAATATAATTAAGATAACTTCGAAGTCACTAAAGTAATATTAATGAAATAGTGTCTCTATATTGTACAGACAACAACAAAAATGATGACTGGTCGAATTTCAAAATAGCTAAACTATTAATTCATCACATAACATCACACTTGTATTCCCCAAAATTAAGTGGAGGTGTACTATTGTGCACCCACATTTCACTGAGGACGTTATTCAGTGTTATTCAATAGAGGGTGAGCCTTTTGCCATCTACGTGGCATAGTTCCAGACTCCGTTTCATACGTACACAATAATTACCTATTTTATATTTTAAAATCACAAACAATTTAGACAATAAAATGCCGACACTTATTTTATCTATATTTACTCGGGTGACAGTTGTCACCTTAACAAATAACCATTTATTTAAACTGTAAAGGGCCATTATTGGAATAAATTAATATTCACACTCAGTTTTAAAACAGTTGTGTCAATAGTTGGAGGTTAGTCACTTGTGACTATTGACTAAACACGCTGGCTAACTAACTCGTGCGTATAAAGAAATGATTGAAGAATGGCTTTTATATAGGGACATAATATCGCGAAAACGTTAGTCGATTGTAAAGTTCGTATGATTACGAGGAAAACAATCGTAAAATTTTAAAACTGTACAATGTTTAACCTGAAATGTTACTTGATTCACTTTTCCAATCTAATATTTAAGGTAAAGTTAGCTCGCGGAAATCGCTAAACTGAACTTTATGTATTAAAAATATTTAATTATTTCAATCGTATAATTGTTAATTATAACGTCCTGGTGTTATGGGATCGTAACTCGCCAAGTACATCGTAACTGCAGTTTCTAAATCCCACTGGTTTATGGCTGCTTGACCTCGAGCACACGTGCTGTGTAACTGGCGACAACATGTGTAATTCAAATACTAAAGTTATACAATTTCTTCGATCAAATAATACTACCCCAATAGAGTTGACAGAAACAACTGACACATGTGGTACGATACTGTTCTTAACACGCCTCTTTTCTCCCTTATTGGCTTAAAGTAACGTGAAGTGCCTTATTTAGTCTGATCATGTCGCGTCTCACAATTTCGCCTTATATCGCGGGTACTATGTGGATAATATTAAAAGAGCCACTTACTGCTTTGTTGGGTGGAAGCACAGATTCACGATGATCCTTAATTTTCTCGTTTGTTAGAAGTATGCTTGTTCCTTAGTTAAAGCACTATATTAATGTTGTTCTATAGTATGTCATCACAACAAGAGATAAACAGTTACTACGTCAATCCATATGACCAGGGAACTGTGGCCACTGACCATAGGCCTGCCCACTGACTGGCAAAAGAAAAGTCTTTGTATTCATGGCGTGATACCAAGGAAGTTATTTTATCACTACTTTTCCGGATTGAGTAAAAAGTGCATCAGAATAAATGGTACTGTAGCCTACTCGAATATTCTGCCTTGGGATCATCAGATCACTGCTATCATTTCTAAAGGGTATATAACGTCATAAACGGTAACATTGATTCTCCAGAACTTTTAAGCAATATTAAATTATGTGTCCCTAGCAGACTGCTCAGAAATCCTTCTTGCTTGGCCGCTACAACTGTTGACACAAAATACCGATCGAATGCATATTTCCCACGTACAATTAAAAAGTTTAACGAACACGTTCAAGACTTTCGCATGGATCTTTTCCAGACCAAGACACAATATTTCCGTCGTCTCATTAATAATCTCTTCTTTACTTCTCAATCTGTGTAATAAAAAAAATAACCTCGCAGTTATTAAACGATCTTACTAGATGGTTACTGTTAAGTTCTCATTTTCATATTTTCGTATTTATTTGTGGAAACTACTATAGGCTTATGATATATTCATTGTAACTAATTAATGATAAGTTAAAGCTGTCTGTTTCCCAAATCTAAATAAATAAATAAAATAAATAAATAAATAAATCCAGCGCAGCGGTGGAAAAGTATCTATACTTTCCCACATCTGGGCATGGGCCTCTTCTTTAGTTCACCACGCTGGCCTGATGTGAGTTGGCGGACTATACACTCATCACCGAGAACTCTAAGAAGCCCTTTCAGATGTACAGGTTACCTCACAGTGTTCGTCTTTCATCGTTAATGCAAGTGACAAATTCTGATCTGCACATGAATTTGAAAAGTCAGAAGCTTTAACTTATACACTAGGTACTGAATATAAACCAAAGCGTTTAACCACTTGGCTATCACTGCTTCGACTTGCTTGATTTTACTAAACGTCAAAATACTGACCGTGCGAAAATACTGAGAGTGTGTAGGACGCCACTGGTTTCACTTAGTGAAAAGCTTCATCAAAAGGGGATGCAAACGAATAAGTTATATTCTGTAATTTGATGTCATTATCAACATTGTAGGATCATGACACATAAACTTGGTTTTCGATAACGAAGCCATCACGTAGTGTGTGAGAAGACCCTGCATTCAACAACCGCTTTACATTTCTAACCGAAAATTTAAATCGGGACTGTTCTCATAAAACTTTTTGTACTGTTTTGTAATTCCTAAACAAAACAATACCAATATACCACGACAAGTATCCAAGTGTTCACCAAATCGTTTACCACATGTAAATAAACACACGTTAAGTATATCGCGTCTGGACTGTGCGTGTATCATGACATATGATCGTGCTTAATGACGATCTATTAGTTTCATTTTTCTTTGCCAAGTAAATCCTGATTTATATTAAAATTGACCTATGTTGATACGCCTTTTGTTGCTAAAGTTTTTGTTTACTCTAACGAGATAGGAAATAAGAATACCAACTATAATTAGCCAATAACTGATTAATTCATTATTCATTTATGTACATTAAAACTCTGAAAGTCTTCAAACATCAGAGTGCATCAAAAACAAAAGAACACCACTATAATCACCATTATTGCTGAATGCTTGGCTGAATGCTAGGTACCTACCCCTCTCTTTTCTTCTGTGAATGAAAAATTATGTAAAAAGTACCACAAGAGTAAACAGTTAGTCAACCGTAGTGATTATAGCAGTTTTTCCCCAAGATAGTTTATTTTAGGGACCAATCGAAGCTAGAATTTGGTGAACCGGTCTACGCATATTCGCGTATTTCTCTCTTTCTCTTTAACATCGTTTTAAGCATGGAAAGAAATGCGACAAGTCATGTTGCTAGTCACGGTCACACAAAACTGTTATTATGTGTCACGTTACCCTTTAAGGTCATAATAACAACGATTAATTTCCTCATAACATACAATATTTAATACAAACAATATTAGTATTGATTAGATAAATAATTAGCGCATCGACTCTATAATCTGCAGTCTATTTCATTTGTGGCTGCACACATTAAGAGTAACTGAACCGACATTACCAATACTAATTAAAATAATTTAACTAGTCCTGTTAATAAATCTATATCGTACAACAAACGTCATTCACAAAAGATTTCGCGTCACAAATCGCAGTGATTAAGAACAACAATGATAAATATATAGAGCAGTCATTGCCCCCATTATTTTTACTCGTTGAGGTCACGAGGGTGGACTTAACACTGTTCAATTTTATCAGTCAGCGTGCGTCGAGGAATCAACGGTCAGGTCGTGATCCTGTGTCAATATAAAGCTGATAACACCACACGTACTCACTACATTTGCAACTAATAAGTAACACAAACAAGGTAGACAGAAGGACAATTACATGCTTATATAAAATGACAATTTCTATGTTAGTTATAAGATTTTTTATACCTTTTTATTTTATTCAAGTATAAGGTGACGGTACTAACAACTCTATACGTAAAGATAATATGCATTTGCAGTAAATGCAATGTCATAGCGCATGCTAATGCATGTACTACTGCACTGTACTGTAAAGACATGAATATGCGGTACATAATTCAGTGAACAGTACAGCCATATTATGTAGTGAACATACGTACCTGGAAGTAATGCGACGTGAAATTTCATGTCGAACTCCAGGATAGAACCACCTTCCTATATTATATACCCTAAATAATGATATTGATCAGAGAGAGACTAATGTAACAGCCCGTTGCTCTATCCAATCTCGTTCTCAAACGAATGACACTTGTTACGGGTAATGCTAGAAGCATTAGTAAACCTAGGTTTACCCAAAGCTGGGTAATGTTAGGTTAAGTTAGTTTTATCTATTATTAGCCAGACAAACTTGGGTAAACCTAGGTTTACTAATGCTTATAGCATTACCCGTAACAACACTGACAAAAGTAGAGATACAATGCTTATACTACACCCAGGGGAAGCGATGGCCAATTTCTTATTAGGGACAATGTTCTACCCACGCTCCAGTGCACAGAACTTCGTGCACAGAACGTGTGACAAATCGTACAAACTACTTTCGTTAATTCGTACCTATTCATGATATTGTCATAATATATGCACACTTGGTGCAAGTGAAGTACTATGCACTTAACCTTTACGTAAAACCTTTACTACTGTAACATGTTTTCTTTTTCTATTCTTCTATATAGATTTATTGACTGCCTCATTGGTCTGAGACCTTTGGTTCGATCCCCGGGTCGGGCAAAGTGTTAATGGATTTATCTGTATGGAAATACTGAGTAGCAGTACGGAGTTTAGAACTGTGCCCGATAGATGACAATAGGTTCGCCCCCTATTACATGGGACTAATGGCATCAGCGAAATTGGGCGTACAATAGTATCTACACCTCTACCCAACCCTTCGGGGAATACAAGCGTGATGCTATGTTATGTCACGTTATGTCTATAGATTTATCTTTGAACATGGATGCGCCATATATAGAATAGTTTTAAGAGACAACTTATCGACACCAGAACAATTTTCATATACTACCTTTTGCACCTACACTAATTAAGACTCATCTAAGTATAAGATTTTATGTTTGAATAAATAGGTATAATTTAAAGAACTTTATGGCCGGAATAACTAAAGAAACATGTGGATGTAATAACAGTCCAATATGCAACGACACGCGACATGCAATGCAATAAAAATATTAGAAAATTATATATTATGTACATACGTGCGTTCATAAATAACGTACGAGTATATTTACCTACTGCAGCTGTAACCATTGGCAAAACAACTAAATCAAAATGATATACGGCAGAAAAAAGAAATCTGTTTTAACTTCTTTTGTAAATTGTTTTAGTAAATGTACATATGTACGGTACTGTACGCAGTCCAATTGTACAAGGAGTTTTTATTTCGTAAGATGTTAGTCAAATAAATTCTCGATCAATTTTATGAATAGCTCATTTCCTGATCAATAAGAAACTTAAACTGTTAATGGCACACAAACAAGTCTTTTGGGGCTGCCAGTAATGTGCCTTATTCACCATGAACAGATAGTTGGTTAACATGTATATCGGCGATTGCAGTTTTGTTTAGCTACTACGATTTAAAAATATCACATAAACAACAGTCAGTCAGTCAGTTGGTAACAGTCAAAATGATTACTAATATTGAGCGTGAGACATTTCTCAAAGATTGCAATTGCACTTATGAGCAATTGCTAAAGTATTACGTCTGTTATGAATTTGCAATGGGCAGTAGACACGTAATACCGGTGACCTCCTGACAACTCGATCCCGATTAACCCAATGACGAGTGGACGGTACTTATCTAATAGTTTTATATCAACGAGTGAGACGTTTCTATGCGAATTCGAGATATTTACGTAGGTTTTCAGACTAGACAATCATTTTGGTGTGGTTTCTGAAGGCTGGTCAAATCTCGTGTTACAGAGCCACAATCTTATTTGGCTGATCACTACAGAACAACAATGACTTGAAAATGTTTTGTTTTATTTGTTTCTTTCTAAATTACTTTTACATTTATGAAACCGTAGCTATTATTTGACCATCATCCACAATTAGAGATCTTTCAGTTGAAATATTCAGTTTAAAGACATTTATTTTCTCAGAAAGAACATATACAGTTCACTTATAATGAGGAAAGTACATAGAATTATAAGTATATCTATACATGCATTACAAAACTATGAGTCTTAAAAATTCAACAATGCCGAAATATGGTCTTAATCAAAATAATTACAAAAATGGTTTTAGATCCGATAATGACTTAAATTTAATTTTATTAACATGAAAGTGGTAACGACTGGTAATTATGGTTATCAGAAAAAATTACGATTACAGTTTATAAGAACAAAATGGTAATTTTAGTGTTTTTGGTCTGACATACAATTCCAAACGTTTTTTAAACACAGTTATACTTTTGCTGTTAATTATTTCTTCGGGTAGGTTATTATATAAATTTGCTCCTTCATATAATATGCTTTTCTTACCATAGTTGGTCCTAGGGTATATCAATTCTAATTTCTTTTGTTGCCTACTGTTGTATGTTCGTTATTTTCGCTAAAATGCACTTGTGAGTATGTCGTCTTATATAGGGGAAGGAGGGGGGAAATCGGACAGAGGGTGAAACCAGATAGTGGATATTTCATTACTCCGCGTATAGTTGGCTCATTTTAATTAGTTGAAAAATATTAGCAAACGCTTGCTCAGTGCGGTTGCAAATGATAGTGACGGTAACATCTCAGCGCGTGCGTCTATAAACGAAAATTTAAAACAAAGGTAAGTCATCTAATATTTTGAATTTTTTAAAGTGTTATCATTAAGTTTAGCTGTGTGCTATCCTATACAGTTGTATTTTGTAAGAAGTTATACATATTTAACCTTCTAAAACGGTATTTATTGTTGCTATGAGTGTAAACATAACCTGTTAGTTATTACAATTTTAAACATGGTACCTGTGGGGTACAAGCGGACGGGGTGATTTCGAGTATCCGGTTTCACCCCGATCTATTTATATGTAGGTATTGAGTGCGTTTGAATTATTTCATTATTTCAATTACTTTTTGTTTTAACTTTTTAGAGAGTGCGAGCGTCAACATGCCGCGAACATAATTGTGTGAGAAATTAAAATAGGCTGCAATGGTCGGAGTCAGACATGCTTTTAGCCATAAATTCGGTGATGGAAGGCGGAATGACATATCTTTTACCGTCGCACCCATATAATGTACTCAAAAGTTCCTTAGAGGATCGTGTAAAGAAGATCAAAGGTGAAAAATTCAAAGATGAAGTGTTTCGAAAGTGCCCTGCTGCTCAAAAATGCGTCTTCACTGATGAGGTGGAAGGTATGCTAGTCGAACATATCAAAATTTGGAGTGACTGAAACAGATCTGCGACGTTAGGCATTCTAATTAGCGGAAAGAAATAATTTAAACCATCTGTTTAATAAAGAAACTGGACTCGATGGCTTGGATTGGGTTAGTGGATTTCTAAAATCACATTCTGAATTGTCATTAAGATCAGCTGAAGCTTACATCAGCTGCAAGAGCAATGGTATTTAACAGAGCTGTAGTGTCATCATTTTTTAATATTTTCGATACACTTTATGTTAAGCACACTTTCGATTCCACGCGAATTTACGCCTATCCGGTTTGACCCATAGGTATGGGGTGAATTCGGATTTGTAATTTTTTATTTAAATTGTTCTAGTTTGTAGTTATTAAGATTGATCTCAAACATTTTCAAGCCAAAGTTATGCCTAAGGTGTACTTAAACATTTATGATGTTGGTTATCTCAATAAATAGCATAGTGATTTATTTATTGTGTCTTTATCTTAACTATCCGGTGTCCCCCCACCTTCCCCTACTACTCATATAATTTTTCTTACAAGAATACATGTTCTGTGAATATATAATTGATAAATTTTTAGAAATTTTCTGTCTTCGTATATTTTAGTAGTGGGAGTTAGGTAGTCATAGTTGCAAAGTACTTGTAAATTGTAAATTATTTTGCGAATTTTATCAGGAACGCACGAGTACGACGTATGACGTATGACACCAATGAAAGGAGATATTTTGCATTCAACGTGATTAAGGTGGTTTTGCCAGGTTAACTTTGGGTCCAATATTAATATTGTACATGTATTTCATCTTATGTCTTATCTTACGTCTCTAGCGAATAAGGTTCTGACAATCATAATATCATTTAAACTTTAACCGTATGTACGTATATATTAGTGAGAAAAAAATATGACAGTTAAAATAGATCCACGTGCGTGTGCGGCTGTGTGCTAATCGAACTATTATTCTAATACAGTAATTATCTTTGACACTCGGTACTATACCAGTAAACAATGTTTTCGTAATTTAACTAATTTCAAAATAAGTTCAGTAGTTCACTATTTTATATGCACTTTGTTCGCAAAACACTGGAATTGGGGAGGCAACTAGACTTCAGGTACAAATGTTGAAGTAATACATAATGATTTTCATTTCATCGTATTGAGAGAAAAATTACTCTGGCCATTATACTGTCGTATCCCTAGGAAATCGTGCCTCGAATTGGTTTAACCTAATGTATTGTGAATATATAGGAACGTCTTTCAAAACGCCATAAATAATTTTAACCCTAATCCAATTATATTTCACACATTACTCACCATAATTCCTCAAAGGTAGTTCATCATCACTGCACTGTTATTTTCTACTATATTTCGCAAACCAAATTCAGTCTGCTTCTGTTATCGATACTTTTATTCGAACTGTGTGTGTATGCGTAATAGTTGCGTGTGCGGGCGGCGCGCGCGCCTCGCTCCGCTGTTAAACGCGTCTGCCTCGGCGTCGCATGGGCACAAAACGATGCAACCTCTATCAACGCAGTTTATTATGATTTTCGTATGTTATTTAAATATATTGCGAATAGTTCCCACCTTTCTTTATTAAATGTGGCATATTTTAATATACCTATTAAGCCGCTCTCAGATATGTGTGCAAAGAGGATGTGTTTACGGATCTTTGAGAAGATTTTCATTAATTAATGTTTGCTCAAGTGTTTCATAGTTTCCATTAAGTGTCGAATATTAAAAAGAAAGAACTATCGATATTTGTGATTCAAAAGTATTATTGTTGTTTTATTTTAATTTATTATAAATTGAATTAACTTATTCGTTTATTCACACATTGTATAGTATTAGTATACGCAAAAGACGCGCTCTGACGTGGACCTGCGGAAATCAGCCCGTTCACACGGGAGCCCGCTGTTTGCAAAGAAATATTTCATGGTTGATTTTTGTCGAAGATTTTGCAAATATTTGAACACGTCTTTAAAATATGATATAGAGAGTTTGATTTGCGGTTTTATAACAAGTTATAAATTACAAAATTTTAACGAATGCTTATTCTATTGCATATTCTAATCCAAAAAAATTATAAGCACCTCCCTAATTTTCTTATTTCTTGTCTGACCATCAGTGTGACCACCGGTCAGAGGTGATGCCCGACATCAAACTCAGACCCTCCTCCATCGTTCTCGCATGTCGTTTAATCGCTAGGCTATCTACTGCTATTCTGGCGTCCCCTTGCGTTCAAATCATGGTATCACTGTCATGAGGAGTATATGTTCAGCTGTTGACGCACACACGCTGGTTTGAATGACTAACACCTAATGTAACACTGCAAAGAAAATAATATGTTGCGTCATCTTCTTACAAGCTTATTAAGCAAACCATTCATATGCGCATGCGACTGGCAGGCAGTTGTTGTGTAGCGCAACAACCAAGTTATAGTTGTTTCATGTTGTATACTTTTATGTTGTTGAAAGGTCTATGATTCTGCCTATTATATGCTTTAAGGTTGTATATATCATAAAAGCAGTGATAGCCTAGCGGTTGAATGCTTACCTTCCATGCAGGAGGGTCTGAGTTCGAACCCGGCCCGCACCTCTGACTTTTCGGAATCATGTGTGGATCAAAATTCGATTATCACTTGCGTTAACGGTGAAGGAAAAACATCGTGAGGAAACCTGCACACCTGAGAGGGTGACATAAAGTTCTTGATGGTGTGTGTAGTCCGCCAACCCGCACCGGGCCAGCGTGGTGGACTAAGGCCTAACCCTTCTCATTCTGCACCCACATTTCACCGATAATAAGTCGCAGGTAATAGGTGAGCCTTTTGCCATCTACCGGGAACTGAGAATTTCTATACCTACAGAAAAACTCAATAACAGTTGCCCCACCTGGGAATTGAACCCAGGACATCACGCTGGCGTTTGCGACTATAGACCAATGAGACAATTTGTATATATTGCAGGTTTAATCTATATAAATAAAAATGAATCGCCAAATGTGTTGCTAAGCGCTTAACTTCCGAACGGCTGCACTTATTTGACTAATTCTTTTTTTGTTGTGTTTGTAATTGTCAGGAGAAGGTTTTTATGTGAGATTTTTTTTGGAAAATCCATCGAAATCTTCGGAAATTTGAATGGTATCTTTGTATGAAATTTTTGATTTTGTTCATTAGTAAATTGCACCCGAGCGAAGCCGGGGCGGGTCGCTAGTCTAAAAATTAAAAATAAAACTAAAATAAAAAAAAGTGCACTTGTTTATGAGCACGCTAAAGTTTTACTGCACAATTGTTTGTTTATAGTTTGTTTATAATAAACGCAATACATTCCATAAGATCTACAATGAATTCAAATTGCGTAAATGTCAGAAAAGTTAACAATTAAGTCCGTTTTCTTTTATATTGCTCTGTCTTTACAGCTTAGCAGTACATAATGCACCTTTTGATATACACCATTACACCTACAACACTTACACCCATCAGTTTTGCAAGAGATGTCAAACCAGATTTTTTTAAATATTTCACACCGTCCTGGCCTGGCTAGGGCTTGCATTTGTTGAACACTATAATAGTAAATGCGTGTGACGATACATTTGTGTATACTGAGCTTTGATTGGACTTGAAAATTAATTACCTAATTAGGTAGTCTTATTTTTTAAGGTTATACCTTCCAGGGGTGCGGTGAATGCGCGAGCTAATCCCGTATCTCCGGCGCTACAGGTATGCTGCAGGAACACCGTGAGGTTTTAGTCGGTAAAAGTCCGACATCACCCGTCGCCTTCCCCAGGGCGGCGGGTGTGCATGAGCATTTCCACAAGAAATAAAAACTTATTTTAAAGCGAATTATAATGATTTATACCAAGTTTTATGCGGGTTAGTGATTATTAAATTTAAATTTGTATGAAATCGCATTTAATAGACTTTATGAATCTGATATCGATTACCTAGGTATATTTTTTAAGGATAATTTCAGGACATGTTAATAAAGAAGATCTCTCTATAATAAGAACAGTCTGTAACAACTTCAGTACTCAAAATCGGGGCAGTTTTCAATGTAACACTAAATTGTGGTGTGTATTCCAATCAAACACGAATTAACAGAAAAAAAATTATAATTTATGTGTTGTTGTTCTGTTTTGTAATTCCAAGATTGTTGGCCTGTTCCAAGGTATCCGGCAGCTTGGTGCCGAGGGTCTCCGGTGTCAATAGAAGCAGGAAACCTGATATCAGTGCAAGCCCCGCGAATAGCACGAATGGCAGATCATCGAATGTCGCTGCACCCTGAAAAGTTAAATGTTTGTATTCAAATAATCGTTTTTTTTTCCATGTTCTACTGGAATCATAAATAATAATCTCCAAAATACTTTACGATTAAAATAGTTTAATCATAAAGTATTTTGGAGTTAGCTTCGGTGGTTAGCCCAGTAGATCTGGTGCGAGCCTCGAAATGCAAATTCTAATACAGAAGTAAGAAACGTACGATAGCAGGTGTGAGCGGCGCGGTGATGGAGCCGATCCTGCCTACCATGGAGGAGTAGGCGAACAGGTTGTGTCTACACTGAGTGGGGTACAACTCCGTCGTGTAAATGTACAGTGACGTCACCACCGACGAGATGCAAGTCTTGCCAAACAGGTACACTGCCAGCGACAGGCCGTATACATCTGTAACGTATTACGTCGTTTAAAAACTTCTTATTGATTTAAAAATACAAAACGTGTATATATAATTCCTTCTATAACTTACTGTCAGGCAAAAAAATATAAGCTATTTGGCACCCAGCACAGAGCCAAAAGGCGCCCATCAGCATAGGCTTCCTTCCGATCCTTGGCAGCAGCAGCACTGCAATCCAGTAGCCCGGGATCTCCGCGGCGGATACCGCCATGTAGTTGAAGTACGCGTTCCCCGACATGTTGACCGCATTGATGGACAGGCCATAGTAGATGACCGTCATGGTAATCCACCACACAGGACAGACCAGGCAACGTAACAACACTCGCTTATGCTGGAAAACCTTCACAATCAGCCAGGGTTCATTGACGGACAGCTCCTTTTCCAACTCCTTTCGCTTTTTCTCTGCCTTTGCGGTACTTCGTAACGCGTCCAGCGATTTCTCGGATAACTCCACTCCATTTACTCTGGCAGCTTCTTTAAGTAGAGCCTCTGAGTGTTCATAGCGACCTTTGCTCATATACCAGCGAACAGACTCCGGTATGATCCAGAAGTAAGCGATTGTGATCAGCTGAGGGATGTACAGGGCAAGAGTGAGGGGTCTCCATGCTGGCACCGCCCAAGCTATGAGACCCATAAGCACCTCGCCTAGAGCGTAAACGGTGTTGAGCGTCGCGCCGGCTATCACCCGGTACTTGGGCCCCACGAGCTCCAGAACTGTATATAACAATTACATTTAAAAATGACCAAATAAATATCGCCGAGGAAAGAAAAAGGTGTGCATGCAAGAAATTATGGTGAAACTTGTTAAGATAAGATAACATTCAGTTTATTTCATAAAAATATTGTTGTAAAATATTAGTTTTATGTATATTTACTTCACTGAATATATCCAATTCAATTATATATGAATAAAAGATTGCAAAAAGTTAAGATATAAATTATAATTAAATAAATCTCATACTTATGTAATAAAATTATTTGTCTAAGAGCCACAGACAAAGTTACTTTGTGTTAATTTTGCCTTTCTGGTAAGGCGTTATTTAATAGATACAGATAAGATAACATTCATATATCTGTGGAAACATAAGTTTACATACACAGCATGCAGTTTTTATAAAAATATAATAAAAGAGCCATTGTCGCGTACAAATATTACAATGTAAATAATCATAAATTGTAATTAAAATTTTACATTGATGCCGGTTGACACAAAGCAATTAAATAAACCATTATATAGGTATTTCGTGTTTCTCCGTCATACAGTATTCGCAGCGGTTCACATATTCAAGGTTTATTCAAGAGCTGTGTGTAAAAACTTACCCAAGATATAAATACAGGAGAACACTCCAGCGCCGAATGTCGCTTCAACGAACTGAGAGATCATGAATCCCATGTAAGTGTTGGCCCAGTAGCGGGCGAGGCCGATCCAGCCGGTGTTGAACGCATTGAGCGTGAGCGCGACCCGGCGCCCCCACCGGTCCGACACGAACCCGGTGATGGGCAGCGCCGTCAGCGTGCCGATGGTGCGCGTCGTGCCGATCAGTGTGCGCCGCCACTCGTCACACGCCAGGTTGTACTGGAATCAGACATATTTGATACGACACTGGATGATGTAACATCACTCCTGTAGTGAAAAATTACGCACATTTCACTGCTGCCCTTACTTAGTCCAATGTAATAGGGGGCAAGCGTATTGCCATTTACCGTACTTTTAAAACACAAAAACATTTACTTGCTACTAGACCAATGAAATATGCCAATATTCTTCGACTAATAAAATTATTGCAAATCAAATAAACAAAACTTAAACAAACATAAACAGAATATCTTTCTACTCACATCATAAACAATAGTGAGTTGGTTCTCATACACGTACTCCTCGCAAGGCACCAGGGTGTCTCTGTCAAACAGCTCCGCGGGGCAGATGCTAGCCACCCCGGCCGCAGATCTGTTGCCGTACCGCTGGCAGCTGGCATAAGACCCTGGGTTTCCCGGCACGGCATTGCCCAGCCATGCCGGGGAGAACTCCGGCTCGGAGCCGTCACACTCTGGTATTAAACATCTACAATGAAAAAAAAAATCATTTCATAAATATATAATATTCAGAGTTTTTCATTATTTGGCACACTAAATAGGTTAAGTAGATTCATGGTTATGGTGGTATGGATGGTAGACTCATGGTTAATTAGTATGAAATATGGTTGAAATGGGTTCCTTTACACCTTGGTACATTTCATTCGTACTGAGCCTTACTGGTTCATATAAGCCAGTTAAGCTCGGCACGAATGAAATACTCGTCTCAAATGTATTTTTTTTTTTTGAATTGAAGACTTTATTTATATCTTAGTATGATACAAATTGTGCGTCAAGCATAAAATTAAAACAAAATATTATATGACAGTTGTATTTTCAATTCAAAATTCACTGACGTTAACGATACGGTTACGTTTCCATACGTCAAAATAATCGTTCTGGGCGTACTGTAAAGTCAACGGAAACAATTATTGAACAGACAGATTAAATTAATATTTAGAAATATACTTATCATCTCTCTACCATATTTTTTTAATTTGTCACGTCACATCGCAATCTTCTCGATAAAAATAATAAATAACAATATTCATTATAATTATAATTATACCTGGTGTTGATCCTAGCGGTGGTGAACACATACTCGCCATGGAAAGCGGCGAAAATTACCACAATGAGGATGAGTAGGAGTGTCCGCAGCTGAAACCTGCCGAACTGTCCGATCTCTTCCACCAGGAGAGTGTCCAAGTCGACACGCTCCTCTTCTCGCGCCATTGCACTTTGCACTCCCGACGTGAATTGAATGTATCTTACTATGAGTACTACTGATAATGTATATTTCGGTGAACCAGTTTGTTGTCTTTGCGATATGCAATTTAGTGTTCCTTGCGAAAATGGTCCCACTCTCGGCGAGCTCGAAACCAAATCTATCAAAAGTCATCCGTGTGTCTATAAATAAAATAAAGAACATTAGAAAACAAGTTGGGACTTTGATCAAAGCGACAGTTTGGTGTAAGGGGGTTCTATCCTTTCTCATCTAAAATAAATGACAGTGAGAACCACGTTCGAGTCGGCTCCCAGTCCAGCCAACCTATTTTACTCGGAGCGACTGTCATCTGAACTCCGCCATCCCAATTAGTCGAAGACACTGATACCCTAAGGTTAAACCGGTTATTAAACTTTTTGGGATGCTGACACCAATTGTTACGTATTCATATAACAACCGGGACCAACTGTTTAACATGCTTGCCAAGGCACGGGTGGCTCGACGTATGAAGAATATTCACCTATTCAAGTAATGCAGCTAACGCTGATTGACTTCGCAGATTGACTTATCGGCGTGGTAGCTACATCATATAGCTATGAGCATTCTTAGAATTATGATCACCTGTGGATCGATAGTATAATAGTTTATTAATAAGATCGTAATGCTTAGGGCATAAATTAATTTAGAGTATTTGAAGATCATCAAGATTTAGAGAAGAAAGTTAAGGCTAATTTATTGTAACTATTGGGCCACCGCTTCTGGTCGCTAGTCAAGTGAATTTTGATTTCTTTTCAAGGTTAAGAAAGTTTTGCAAAAACGGAACCACAGCTGATATACATCGTCTGCGCCACGATACCTCAGAACATTATCTCTGTCTGTCTTGTGAGGTTAGCTCACAGGGTTCTCTAATAATGACCTCTTTGGTCATAAATTATAATACCACGCTGTTATCGTACAGCTAAATGATCGATTAATCAATCATACTACTATAAATACTAACATTGATCTATTTCTCCTATGTAGCGTCATCTAAACACTGCGATATCGTATCTCTGTTTTGAAAGTCTTCGTATCTGCTCACAGCCCTGTCGGATAAGCATTATCTACAGTCATTTGCTATCTAAGTTGTAAATATATCGAACCTATACCTGGTGCTTATCTAGAAGATAAATCCTTTAATACCATGCTCAGAATGTCTCGTAGATGTCCACTTCATATCCGTTTTCCCGACCATTTGTTGGCAGTTGAAAGTACCACATTGTTGTCATGCCATTATATCTGTCCCATTATCTATTATATAACTATCTAATACTCATCTGAATGAGAATCTACTGTATTTAGATCATTTTCTGTTGCACCGCACAGAAATATTCATTGCAAGTTATTGTTGATTCTGAATATAGATATAAATTTTCACGAATTCGTCGAACGCCTGAAGAAATATTTTATGACTCAAATGACTCAAGAGTGTTTGCTTCAAACTTCAAACATTTTCTCATCATTGTGAGGCACCTCCACGGGAAAGACACCTAGTTGTTTGTTGAATCTCACATCAGCCTGTACACACGAGTATACTTTGAGTAGGTACGAACAAGTGCCTTTCCGCTAGTATTTTTAACGCACACAGGTGAAACGGGTTCGTATATGGATACCGATAGTTCCGATTGGATGAAAGTTTTGTGGTAGTGGGGACAGACATACGTTCGTTCCCCGGTAGTGGCACAGGCCACCATGTGAGCGCTACAGTGAGCAGTCATCGGCGATATCACTATCACCACAACGGCAGGTAGACAGATTAGTGATGTTTACGTCTACACGATCTTTGCAGTGTTGCCGATAATGATAACATGAGAATGTCAAGTGTAACTGCTTCATTGGTGTAAAAGCAAACATGGGTGCTAAGCTCGGGCTCCAGGTTTCTCTTCCCGTGGGTGGCACCGTTACTAGGAATTCTTAAAGCTTCTCAGTAGCAGCAGGAGTTTGAAATTACGCCCCTATCTTCATATTTAGCCTCATTAGTCTCGTGATTGTAAACGCGACTGCTGAGCGTAAGGTCCTGCGTTCGATTCCTCGGTCGGGCAGTGTTATTGGGTCTTTTTTGTATGTAAATTCTTACTAGTAGCATGGAGTCTGGAAATGTAGTATACCCGGTAGATAGCAACAGGCTAGCCCCCTTTTACATAGGACTTAATAACGGCCGCGGCGAAATATGAATGTACAATAATACACCTCTGCTTAACTCTTCGGGGAATACTGGCGTGATACGATGTTATTTTTATCTGTTCTTATATCGTTTATTTTCTGTTTTTATAAAAGATTATGTTTACCGTTCTTTGTTGAGTTCGTCGGCCATCATCTGCCAAGCTCTGTAGCTAACTACGTTGGGGTCTGCATGAGGCTGAATACCTCTCAATATTTTATACGGAACAACTGCCATCTGCTCTCCACCTCCCAATCACTAGCAGACACTACTATAAGGTTATAACAGTTGTCAGACTTTTACCTAGAGGTTGTAAGCCTGACTTGCATTCAAACCCGCTCCGCACTCTGGCTCGCCTTCTCATTCTGAGAAGAGGCCCGTGCCCAGCTGTGAAACATCACCTATTGTTGGCTAGATTATTGAAACAGTATCAGTATTACATATTTTTAATAATAATTAATAATAATAATAATAATAATAATTTATTCAAAAATCATTACAAGATAAAATTATACAGAGGTGCTTAAATGTTAATTATATTCCTAATTCTTACGTGCCTGAACTAGGTAAATCCTGTGTTTCAGGCAAGAAGAGCTAAAACAGTCTAAAGTAATTAATAAACAATCAAAGAGTTATTACATAATGTTCAAAAAGAAAATAATCCTAAATTATACAGATTATAATTTTAAATAGGCTAATTTTTAGTTCCTAAATTAACTAAATGCTTAGTGTAGGTGAAAATTTGTATACTTAAATATATTTACTTCGGCACAACTAGTAGATTCTCTGTATCTTCGTAGGACATACTTTGAAGAGAATCCTTGAGAATTCTCTTACAATTAGTGTGATTCAGGGAATAAATATTCGCTATAGAGTTTAATCTATTATAGAGGAGAGGACCCAGGAACATGTAAAATTTTGATGTAAAAGCATGTTTTGTTTGATTTTGAGGACAGACTAGATCTTTACGTCTTTTATTATATAATCTTTTATATAATGTACTAGCCCTTTATTAGATAGCTTGTCGCTTACCACTGCTGGGCAAAGGATTTCCCACGAATGTGGAAATATACCATGCGGTATTCGTTATAGCAACTTCTTAACATATTCTGCAAACATTGTGTATACTCCTTGTATCTTTATAATAAGTATTAGAGTATAAAAATTATCTGTATTGAGTGTTTAAATCTAATCTATTATAATGAAAATTATAGTTCTAACAAATTCTTTTTAGTCTATGTTCCGAAGTAAGGGCATGTTTCCACTAGCTTTAGTGCTAGCATCATCGTGCCTTAATTATATACATACAATAATTATTTTTTAATCATCTGTTAATGTCATCTTTCGCAAATATGCGTTTTCATTCTTTTTTAATTATCCATTTCGGCGCCAATTTGTGAACGGCCCGCTTGAACCGAGTGAACAGGCTCTGAATCGGCATTAAAGCAGGCGGCCCATTTCTTAATGATATATATACCGTAAAATCAGGGTTTGATGTCCAGGGCGTTTTATATATTTCATCAGGACAGTCAGCGAAATTGTAAGTCTATGAGCGGACCTGAACACCACAATTTCTAAAAAAGTATAGATAAGAAGATAGAGCTTAATGAGGTTGTCTTGATTGATTGAATAATTGTGTCTACACACACAAAAGCTAATCCTTATAAAAGACACTGACTGACATGACAGTGTAGACAACAGGATAGATTATCAGTAATTTATAATAAAACTGATAAAATAATGTATTAATACGTTAGTCTACATATTGCTAGACTGCACACGTAACTGATCAGTGCGGTGTGATCCGGGTGACATCAAGATGGCGGACTCGCAAAAGGACCGGAAAGTTGACGTGGACTTTGAGGTCCCCACATCCAATCCTAAGCGAAAAGTGGACCTGGACACCCTTCTTGTTGAAGAAATAGGTCAGTTCGGGAGATACCAGTTGAGGACATTTGGACTATCGGTGGTTTTAGTACTTTTCGTGGCATGGAGTGCCGTGGAATACATGTTCACTACCGCTCGTATAAGCACCAGGTAAAACTTGATGACATACGTGTTGTTGTATGGCTTAGATGGTTCCTTTGTTACCAATTACACACTATTGGAGTGTTTTATCCTAGATGTTTGATCCCGGAGTGCGAAGGGGAGCCGACGGAGTTCTCTCCATATTGGTTGCTGAACGCGGTGCCGGGTACTAGCCAGAGCTCATTCGATAACTGCCAGCGCTTCGCCAACGTGTCTGCAGCTGCGCGCCTCGTCGACAGTGACACCTGCCCCAGCAATCTCTTCAACCGCGACACGGTGGTGCCCTGCGACCACTTTGTGTACGAGAACACACACTCCGTCGTCTACGATGTGAGTTGAACCAACGTTCTCAATGCATCATATATAATTATTTTACTGTTGTTTTTTTGACCGATATTTTTGTTAACATGTAAGTACGGGCTAGCATGTAACGACTGGCGGCGGTCTTTGATCGGTACGGTGCGCACGTTCGGCACGCTGACAGCGCTGCCGATCACCGGATTCGTGTCAGACCGGTGGGGGCGCCGGATCGCACTCACCATCAACGCGTTTAATACGGCATGGCTTGGAGTCGTCCGATACTGGGCCGACACTTACATTGGATTCATGTTATCCGAGTTTGTTGAGGCCACTTTTGGATCCGGCGGATTTTCCTGCGCTTATATTTTGTGTGAGTGTACCTATATTTACATTGATTATTTCTAATTAAACTGCTTAAATCATTTGACCCCATGAATTGCTTCAACATTCATGTTTGCTTTTCAAATAATCCTTAAATCCGTAATTTCCTGAATTCAATGTGGTCCCTCTCTCGGTCCTGTATTTCTACAAAAATTATAGGAATCTTTCTAAGAGAGTAGACATATTCCTTGTTAAAATCTTCTGGGATAGTAGTCCAAACATTATACTTATTTTTGGACAATCGTGCGATAATGGGCGTACCCTGGGAATCAATCTCAGGCCCTTTAGGTACTGTTCGTAGTCTACTTAATTATTACCTTATCTAATGATAAAATTATAATTCGTATGTAATTACCAACAATACAATGTCAACATAAATAGATAATTGTTCAATCATATCGATTAAATTCAATTTAAATTAGATCAACCATGCATATATTTGTTGTAACCAATCGAAGATGCAATAATATATTTAGATAAACTACTTATTTTTCCTTTTAATGTTCAAAAATATATAAATAAAAGTACAACCTGTTAAAAACGGGGAGGGGAAGAAATTATAGGGCATCGTAAAATTCATCCACATCGCTGTCAACGGGAAAAGTGCCCAGAACGCTGGCGGCATTCTGATTCTTTGACCGAAGTAGAGGCCAGCCCTCTTGTCATGTGAAGAGTCGACTAACCGTTTGCTGATTTCACGGAAAACCCGATGACCTCACGGCCCTAGTGTTTCAACCCCAAACGGCTCGAACATATAATTCCCAATGAGGTTGTTTTATTTACGCCGTCTGAGGTTTTCTGCTCATTTTTCTAATTTTTAGCTTGTAAATAATTAATATTTAGGTTACTCCTACATATTACAAAATGTTCTAAATACTTACCTACAATAAGGTTCTATTGTAAGATACAAGGCCATTGAACTTGAATTAACTTTTACAATATAATTTGCAAACAATAATTATCTGGAAAAATATTATTGAGTCATATTAGCCAAATTATATAATTATCGTCTAATATATCTCGATGTGTTTCAACATTTGTGTGGATACCTAATGTGATGATTTTTACATCATAAAATCTAAATAGTCTAAATCGTCTTAAGTTAAAATGTAGGTTTCCAGTCCTACGTGTAACAATCAAAATATAGCTTTTTTATAAATTTTAATTTCATTTCGTCATTAATTGATTGTAGTGATGGAGCTAGTTGGTCCTAAGTTCCGCGTGGCGGCTGGAGCGGCGATGAACACTTGCTTCGCATTGGGTCAAGTGACGCTCGGGCTGATCGCGTGGTGTGTGCCCAACTGGAGGGACCTGACCCTGGCGCTCTACATCCCACAGTTTATAACCATCTTATACTACTGGCTCATTAGCGAGTCTGTACGGTGGTACATGAGCAAAGGCCGCTTCGATGAGTCCGAAGCTCTGCTTAAAAAAGTGGCTCAAGTCAACAGGAGACATCTATCTGACGAGTCACTGTTAGCATTACGTCAGACTGCCGAGGAGGCATTGAGGATTAGTAAGGAAGAAGAGCAGCGCCGCGGCGGCGAGCCTTGGCTGATAATACAGGTTTTCCAGCACAAGCAAATACTGATACGTGTATTAATCTCGCCCATTTGGTGGATCACAAACACATTTATCTACTACGGATTATCGATCAACGCTGTGAACATGTCCGGTAATAGATACTTGAACTTTGTGGCCGTGGCGGCAGTCGAGATCCCTGGCTACTGGACATCGTACTACCTGATGGACAAGATCGGCAGGAAGCCGGTACTAACTGGAGCTTTTTGGATGTGTGCTGCTTGCCAGATAGCATACATATTTGTACCAGATGGTTAGTCTCATGATAATACTTAACTTAAAGTAAAATACCCTTAACTATAGTCTTTGATGTTATAATTATACAACGTTGTTGGTCCAGATATGTACGCCGTGTCGTTGACGGTGTACCTGATCGCCAAGTGCGCGATCGCGATGGTGATGACGTCAGTGTACGTGTACACGGCGGAGCTGTACCCCACCAAGTATCGACACAGCTTGTTCGCTTACTCCTCCATGATGGGCAGGGTCGGCTCCATGCTAGCGCCTCTCACACCGGCCTTTGTAAGTTCACTTTTTTATAATTTACACAACATTATAACTTTGCTGTTTGAAAATATAAATTATGATGTAAAACTATAGAATGATATTATAGTATAATGTGTGGTTTTTCAGTAAAAACATTAAAATTGTACAGAAATTCTCTTGTTTTTGCAAATGACGTATTTGAAAATTGCCCATTACTTTAACCAAGAACCCTTTTCAAATACATAATTTTAATACTGTCTTGTTCATAGGGAGCGCAATGGTTTGAAGAGTTGCCATTCGTGTTGTTTGCCACATTCGCGCTGCTCTCTGGTGCGCTGATATTCTTCACGCCGGAGACGCTCGGAACCAAGCTACCGGACACCTTCGAGCAGGCGGAACAGATCGGTTCCAAAGATAAAACGAAACAATCATCGTGAATGATATAACGACGGCAAGGTTGGCGCAGGGGCCAAGCGATTAGCTTTCAATGCTTCGTGTCGTGGGTACGATTCCCGCACAAAACCAATATTTGCATGATCTATAAGATAGTTGGTTCGGGTCTGGTCTTGTTTGTGTATGCATGTGACATGTATGTTTGTAAACTACACCCACGATACGGAAGAAATCTAAATATAAATAATAAGTTAAAATTGGTATCTCTTGTAAATGTAATAAAAATAAATAAAGGTTTAGGATTAAGTTCTTTGTACAGTCTAAATGGTATTTTTGTTTACTATACCTATATAACCTCATTAGGGCCATTAGGATCTTTCAAACGGAGGCTGTTGAAAGACATCGGAAGAGGGCGGCTCCTGTTTTTTTGCCTTCCCCGTAACAGTTACACGGCACACACACTAACGTCTAACAGTCTAGACTAACAGCGGGTGGTTGTCGTTTCTGGCACAGTCCAGAACTGCCCCACATATGCTGAAGTTCGGCACCGAAGTAGTTTTAGTGGGTAACAATCACACACACTGCGGCCCCCCTGGAGCTCAGTAGCATATTATAGATATTGTCTAAAAAAGGGGTCTATAAACATCTTATCTCCTATAAAATAATAATGATTATGATCCCTAAAATAGTCTTGGGGCGTAAGACCAACAAGCCATAAGTACTTATGCTGACGCACAATATAAAGCTAAATATTTTATGAAGGTATTAATCTTGGTACAGTCAGCAATCAAAGTAGCTAATCATTGTACAGTCTGGTAAGTATTATATGTAGGAAAACTTGATAATGTGATCACTTCTTGTAATTACTTGCTATAGAATGGTGTAACTTTGTCAATTAGTGAAATATTTAGTTAAGAACAATAATAATTTTCTTTGATAGTTAATTTGAAATTATGTAAAGTTAATCTGCTTCTGTCGCTGCCTGTACTATGTATGTATGTCAAGATTATTATATATCAATTTCTTTTTATCAAAGTATTTGTTTCATTTCGTTGATAACAGAAGCTTGCTTAATCCAAAGACTGGTAAACCAGTAATAACTCATTTGAGGTTTTTCCACTTTATTATCTTGTTTTGGATTATATTCCCTTAAATGTAACTCAATGCAAATTAATTGACGTTCAATAAAGAGTAGCCTAACATACCTAGATTAATACAATGAATAAAATATATGTGAAATGAAATAAAATTATTTATTTTACAATGAAATGAAATTCATTATTTTGCAATTAGGATTTTTTAATCACTTTTACACGTCTTTTTTAAACTAGATGGCGTCGGCATTTCCTATGAGAAGAAACGCCGCAACAAACTCAGGGGTCAAAGTCTATTTTAAAGTCGAGACAGATTGTAATGATGTAAGGGTTTATGTGAGACAAATATAGGGTGGAATAGCCTTTTGAAGAAAGTGCCACAACTATTTGAGCTAACCTGTCGTAACAGAGTGCAAGCATGCATCAGTTATCGTGAGAATTAATGAAATTAAGAGCGTTCAGCCTAGATCTCACTCACATTTACAATGTATAGCGGTTATATACAAGAAATCATTTCAATTTAAACGACATTACAATATCAAAATAATGAAGTAAATCATATAAAAATATATAAATGGCAAAGTTGTATATAAAAAGAAGGAAAGGCTAAAGAGCGGTTCAATTTTATAGTATCCTTTTTTACAAAGTTTAGATTTAATTACAATTTTGAACTTCTTTAGTGTTAAATTACGTATATCATTGAGAAGTTTATTGTAAAAGCGTATACATTGTCCGATTAACGAGTTGCTTGTACAACAAGGTTGTGTTTATTCCTAGTGTTCAAATAATGAGTATCAGACGGTTTGATAAAGTTCGAAATATTTTTATAAACATATATTAAATTTTTAAATATATATTGTGACGCTACAGTTAGAATATTAATTTCCTTAAATCTGTGTCTCAGTGACACTCTTGGACCAAGATTATAAATAGCTCGGACAGCCCTTTTCTGCAAGACGAATATAGTATTGATGTCTGCAGAGTTTCTCCAGAGGAGGATGCCGTAAGTCATAACGCTATGAAAATAACTGAAATAAACTATTCTGGCTGTATCTACATCAGTTAAGTGCTGAATTTTTTTGACAGCAAACGTGGCAGAGCTTATGTGCAATTAAGTAAGTACTTAATTGCGCATATTTTAATCAATCACGAAAGTTAGACTATCTCATTGATCTAGGGGTCCCAAATACGACGTCCTGGCTTCGATTCCCAGGTCGAGCTAAGTGTTATTGATTGTTATTGTGTCTGTACGGAAATTCTTAATAGCAGCAAGAAGTCTAAAACTGTGCCCGGTAGATGGCAATACTGACTCAATAACGGTATAGGAGAAATGTGGGTGTACAATAGTACATCTCTGCTTAACCCTTCGGAGAATACAGGCGTGATGCTATGCTAAGTTATCATGTAGAGGTACAGAAAACGAAATCATTATATAAAAAAATAATTTATTTAGGAACGAGTATTTGTAAAATATGGCAGTACAGGTACGTGGAGGTCAACTGGTTGTTTTACTCTTGCCGAGCTGCTCTGCATCCTCGAAGGTGTCGGGCAGCTTGGTGCCCAACGTCTCCGGCGTCGTGAAGATCAATATGCCTGATAGTAGCGCGAAACTACCGAACAGCACGGATGGGAGCGGCTCCCAAACTTCCAACGCCTGAAGAAAGAAATAAAACCATTTTATTGAGCGAATTTTCGATACTATAAATCATTGACATTCGCGGTTTTTTTTAATAGTACATTTCTTAAAAAGAACAAAGTATTCACACCTGATATATAAGCAAGTAAATTATTTATTAGTCTGGCAGTAGCTGTTTATTATATATTATCCTGCTAATCCAAATCCTGATAATAAAATCAAACAACAATCTGTGGCCAACTTTTTTGTGTCAGTATGGCGGTTGGGTAGGTTAAACCCAGCTAGGCTTAAACACATCTGTCAGCTATGTGATTCGTTTGCTCCGTTGTGTGACGTCATGATACTCACAAGTGCAGGAGTGAGAGGCGCAGTGATGGATCCCAGGCGACCCACCATGGAGGAGAAGGCGAACAGGTTATGCCTGTACTTGGTGGGGTACAGCTCCGCCGTGTACACGTACACTGACGTCATCACGATCGCGATACAGTACTTGCCAAATAGGTACAGTGCTAGTTGGAGGCCTTGGTTACCTGAAACAATACAATGATATGACTTCTATTAAAAATAGACCAACATCGTTATGTATCAAGTTCTCTATGTTATGATAAACATTTACTCCATTATCCGTCATCAGCGTAGTTTTTCCAAAAGGACAACTAGGAGAAATTATAGGTCATAAATTCTTAACAAATTCTACTTGTGATGAGATAAAATATTAAGTATAATAATAATTACCGTCAGGCATGAAAGCGAAAGCGAACTGGCAGGCGGCGCACAGCCAATACGCGCAGATGAGCACCGGCTTGCGACCGATGCGGTCTAGCAGCAGGATCGCCGTCCAGTAGCCCGGGATTTCGATAGCTGCCACCGCCACGTAGTTCAGGTATCTGTTGCCCGTCATGTTCACCGAGTTGATGTTCATGCCGTAGTACACCAACGTGTTCGTGATCCACCAGATAGGGGACACCAAGCATCGCGACAGGATCACGGGGGATCTGAACACCAATATCGGTAGCCACGCCTCTTTCGGCTTTATTACATTTTTCTCGGCTTCTGCTGTCGCACGTAACGCTTCTAAACTCTTTTCTGAGAGTTCTTTCTTATTAGCTTTGGCGACTTTCTTTAGAATCCTCTCTGACTCCTCGTATCGGCCTTTACTCATGAGCCAGCGGATAGATTCTGAGAGGATCCAGAAGTAGCTGACGACAAGTATCTGCGGCGCGTAAAGCACTTGGGTGAGGGGTCGCCAGGCCGGCACGCACCAAGCGATCAGTCCAAGGATGACCTGTCCGAGGGCAAACAGTGTAGAGATAGTGGCTCCCGCGATCACACGGTATTTGGGGCCCACCAACTCCGTCACTGGGACAAAAAAAAATATAATGAATTATAGTTTTTGTCAATATAAGAGCAAAGAGATTAAGTAATTTCTGGAGTCAATAGTGAGTTTTGTGTGTAAATATGAAACCGTGAAACATATTATAAACACATAAATAACATTTCATCTCATAAACGCTCGAAGATGCAAAATCATATACATATATAACTGTAACCAGTTTAGGCTCTTAATTCGAGGACCAGTTTCAACCAGAGAAATATATAAAATAATCACCCAAAATATAGCAAGACGAGTAAGCACCAGCACCGACTGCAGACTCAATGACCTCAAGCGCGAGGAACCACTCGTAGGAGTTGACGAAAGAGCGCACGAGGCCGATCCAGCCGGTGTTGAAGGCGTTAATGGTGAGCGCCACGCGCCGGCCCCAGCGGTCGGAGATGTAGCCTGTGATGGGCAGCACCAACAGCGTGCCGATCGTGCGGATGGACCCGATCTGCGAGCGGCGCCACTCTTCACACGCCATGTTGAACTGGAATGAGAACAAAGTAATTAGCAGCGTTATCACACCAGCCTGAACATGCTGAGACCTTCTCTAAATATCTAAGTAAGCCTTCATAATTCAGGTGTTTTTTTTTTGCAATTAAGTAACTATTTTAGAATAAAAATATAATTGTCACCTATACATATAAAAAAGTGTTAACTTCTCCATTTCTGTCATAAGCCAGAGGTCAGGAGAATAGAACGCCTCTTTCTTCTGCTGTCGTGTAACCATGATGGTCATGCTGGAGTACAAAAATTAGACAGATTCAGATAGCTTTGTAATGAGACTAGCCAATGGGCTTAGAAATGTCGCAGCATTATTCTGTGTCAAAAGGAGCATGGTTGCGGAATCTTATTTGTATGGTATTTCTTGTTCCTTAGTTTTTTAACTTCCTACGCATGTCTAGAATTAAACTATGACTTTCATTCTTTCATTATATTCCAGTACTTATTTTTGCAGTGTTAGCCTAGCGGTTGAACGTTTGCCTTCCATGCAGGAGGGTCTAAGTTCAAACCCGGCCCGCACCTCTGACTTTTCTTCGATCAGAATTCGATTATCACTTGCGTTTACGGTAAAGGATAAAATCGTGAGGAAACCTGCACACCTGAGAGGGCTCCTTAAAGTTCTTGATGGTGTGTGTAAGTAGTCCGTCAACCCGTACCGGGCCAGCGTGGTGGACTAAAGCCTAACCCTTCTCATGCTGAGAAGAAACCCTTATCCAGCAGTGGGACAGTAATGGGTTAAATTTATTATTATATTATTAACTAGTGACCCGTCACCGCTTCGCATGGGTAGCAGAGTATAAACGCCTTAATTTTTTCTGTCGTAGTGTCGTATCAGCCTGTTACGTCGAGCATTTACTCGGCGCATGCCAGTAAAGCTCCCAGTCGGCATGATATTTTCCGACATCTTCAACTATTATCGTCATATTTCAGTCAATTTACACAAAACTTTAACGAATTATACACCTAAACCTTCCTCATAAACTACTCTGTCTATTGGTGAAAACCGCATAAATATCCGTTCAGTCGTTTTTGAGTTTATCGCGAACAGACGTCTAGACGCGGCGGGGGACTTTGTTTTATAACATACTAGCGACCCGCCCCGGCTTCGCACGGGTGCAATGCTGATACTAAATACACTACAGAAAAACTGTGAACGTTGTATATAAAAACATAGCGGCCCGCTCCGGCTTCGCACGGGTATAAAATATATAGCCTATGTGATTAAAATCGATTCAGTAGTTTTGATTTATTCATTACTGCCCGTGGCCCGCACGCGTTAAATTTGGAGTAAAGTTCGAAAATATTCACTTAAATCATACGGTGTAAAGGGCCATATAGATCTATATTAAATGAACAATGTATTTAAGGTATTTAATTGGTTAAGGATTAATGCTGTATTGGTTAAAATCGCTTCGAAAATTAGCCATTATTTGTCGTAAAAAGTAAATGACAAAAAAAAGTTATTGTGGGTTATCCATAAGAGATAGACATATACCATCACGGACTTTTCTGTAGACCTTTTCAATGTGTACAATACTTAGTACATTATTTTGATAAAACTCGTAGGGTTCAGCCTGCGTTTGCAATGTAAGCGGAAAAAATGTAATTATTTACGACATCACATTAGAAACCTCAAAAATAACAGTACTTCTCCACTATTTAATGGATGTTATTATACATATAAACCTTCCTCTTGAATCATTCTATCTATTAAAAAAAACCGCATCAAAATCCGTTGCGTAGTTTCAAAGATTTAAGCATACAAAGGGACATAGGGACAGAGAAAGCGACTTTGTTTTATACTATGTAGTGATAGTGATTTATTTTTGCAGTAGTAGTAGGGCCATAAGCAAATTTTGCTTTCCATAACGTTATACAGGAAAAAGCTACATAACATAACATAACGGGTAGTCTTTAGAATCATTATAAATATGAGCCATAAATCCAATTATTTAAGAAAGTATTCTCTTCAAATATTTATAATGTATAAAATAACATTCTACCACGCGTACTATCGTGCACCCATATTTAGCCGAAGCCGTTTTAATCACACAAAAAAATACACACTACGCGACAAAAGTAGACTAAATCTGCCAAACTCTACATTTAAGATGCATTCGACAGGCACATATGTAATGTCTATAAAAATTTATAATAAACTTCCAGTCTTAATAAAGAACGAGTTAAAACCAAATATATTCATAAACAAATTAAAGCAATTCCTAATATCTAAATCTTATTATACATTAAATGAATATTTAAATGAGAAATTTAAATAATCTACACAAATATTATATTTAATTAATTAACAATATAATAAAACAACAAAATATAATAATAGTAATAAAAATAATGTCAGCACAATAAGTTTTAATATTTCAATAAGATTCCAATTAATTGTATAATGCCATAATTATAAATTATCTGTTAGCTTCCTTTCTCCAATGTTTACTAACTCTGTGTTTCTGCTGTACTGAAGTTTATTTGTATAACTATCTCAATTGCTTGTTATTTAATTTAATTTATAAGGAATGTGCTGTGCCCGACAGGGTCCACGATGATCTTATATTTGTAATCTACCACCTAATTTATAAATTGTGTAATGCAATAAATTTTGATTTGATTAGATTTGATTTGAATCTCATGTAATAAGCAACAAGCCTTTGATAAATACACCGATCACAATTCTAAACTCTGGGGTACTGTCAATCTTCTAACATAATAACAAATGCCACCTTGCCCAACTAGGGGATCGAACCCAAGGCCTCATGCTCAGCTTGCGACCCCTCGACATAATAGGTAGGTATAAACGGCAGGTAACGCGTGACGATCATAAAACACATTATTAGCATATTATATATATTGAACAGGACATCACGGATAACAGCTATCAAATAATGTTTATGTCTTTACACTGATAACAAATACCACTAGTATCATAGTTCGATAACGATTAATTCACTAAAATCCGGACCGAACAAGGATAAATAATTCATTGAACTTGATGAAATTTACATTAAAATATATGAACTTGACGCAGCGTAGGAAGGCCTCCTACTAGGTGGACCGACGACATTGTGAGAGTCGCGGGCAACCGATGGATGTAAGTGGCGGGATGTCGTTCGATGTGGTGGTCTAAGGGGGAGGCCTTCATTCAGCAATGGACGTCTTCTGGCTGATGATGATGATGATATGAACTTGAGACAGACACCAGCATATTTTATGTCAATTTCAAATCATATGATTTGCTATGTATTCCGAGCTATACGTAGTGTTTTAGGTTTTAGGTTAAAGCTATTTAATACCTATGCCTGAAATATCTTAGTATGTAACAACTACTGTACCATATCCTTGGCGAATAAATATCTTTATTTTTATGTAAAATTATCGGGAATTCCTATATACCTATAATTTTTGAGTATCCTATAATATTCCAAAAATAATAAAAACGTGTTTTTAATGTCTCCTTCTTTTCGTATCGATAGCTAATTTTACATTTGTCCGGTACAATGTCGAGCTCGAGGGCTCTTGTATTGGCCTCCATAAGGGCCTCCACATTACCTGTAATGGAGGCCCTTATGGAGGCCAATACAAAGACAAAGGTCTTGTACGAAAAGAATGAACTGAAATTCAATATAGTCGCAAGGACTACCCATGTAAAAATTAACACCTTCTTGTAATTTTTAACGGCACCTACGTATACATGTAGCTCGTCCTGGTGGTCAGCTACGGACCCCATCTGCTGGTTTATTCAAGTACGACATAAACAATTTCCATGGTGTTTCTTACCGGGTCCTCTCCAAAGGATCAACTTTTTGGAAACGTGCAATTAGAGTCATACTAACGTTTTAAAAGTATCTGAGATAGACTTCTTTGAAATAAAAACGATTCTATTCTATTCATGACTGTGTAAGTTCACGCGCAGACGCTACAGGAAAAACATTATAAAAGGTATACCTACATACAGATATAAATGTATTGGTCATTTACAGTGAATAGATTTCAATTAATTATCTAATCTAATTTAATGGATGGCAATGAAATACAGCCGCTGTTTATACCTTACCTATCGTTCCATGAATACAGCCCTACAATCTAAAGTCTGTTGAATTAGGGCTCTTACAGACAGCCGATTGAAACCAAATAAACTGTATAGATGGATTGACCTTCAGCGCCAACTCACCTCAAACTGAATCGTTTATTCAGTGAGACGTGCAAACATATGGTGCGTGCTATTTTTGCAATTGCGTTGCAATTGGTGCTGTGGCAAAAAAAACCGCGATCGTTGGCAATTGAAAACTGATTTCTCATTGTGCATTCGAAAGATTTTCATCACAAATAAACAGTTTTGTCCGTAATCAGTGTTCCTTCTGCTAGAGCCATCACAACACTCGCTGATGATAGCAAATATTATCAAACAACATGAGAAAGAAGTCAGTAGATATATCTTGGTATGCACACATACAAAAAACTTGGAACAGGCCTTTCTTTGGTAGTAATCTGAACTCCACACACACCTCAGTGCCACAATCCTCACAGGCTCATCTTCCTCATCTTTTCATTCATGCCAAGTGCGATTACCTACTGCGCACATGATATCCCCAACAACGCCAGCATTCTTCTCGTCACCTTGCAGCCATTCCACTTACATTCGCATCAAAAATCCCTTTATATTTATCGCTTATATTTCCAGAAGACCATGAATTATATATTTACGAGATTATTATAATGTTATTGTTTACATTTTAACATAATTATCTATATCGCTTTTCCCGAACTGACTGTCCGATAAATGATTTAAATTAAACATCAATTAAGATTAAAGGTTTATAGATTAGATAGCGGATACATTTGACATTGTAGAGGGATGAACAACATCATGTTTACCTCCAAATATTAAATACCAACTTCAGTTAATATGTTCATGGATAATTTTGTTTTGATCACCGGGCTCATTCCGGGTTCACTGAGATCACGATCATGTTCTATTACAACCAGTCGTTCTAAGACGTATGATATTTTCTAATGACCATCATCCATGAAATCCAGTGAAATTCTCATAGGCTTATGATGTCGAAAACCATGCCGGTACCGTTGTCTAAGAGCTGATCATCACAAACATGAAACCTATTTATACACTAATTAGATCATTAATAATATTTTTTTACTTTTTTCTTACGTTTTTTGTTATAAAATGCTATATTTAGAACCTTAATTGAAAACACAAATTGTATATTGTTCCACTTTAGACGAAAGAGACTGAACCCCACGACACAGGCTATCCTGATGTGGGGTTCAGTGTCATTTATATGATGGTTGTAACCTTTTGATGAACAATAAATATGATTTATGATTAATATTACAGTCATTATAATATTGGGAAATAACTATAGTAGCTTTTTAACTTTTTTCTTTTTTAAATTAAGTAAATAGATTTATTACATACCTACCTACAAAAATATTTGTTACTGGCCGACTTCGTTGGTACATATTGTGCTCGTCCCAATAACAATACTTCCATGGGTTTATTAAATATGTGAAATGGGGAAGTACACTAGTACCCGTGCCTAACCTAACCCTTAGGGGGCTGGAGCCAGGCGTTATGCTATGTATGTTATGCTTCATATAAACTTACATCATAAACGACGCTAAGTTGATTCTCGTACACATAGTCGTCACAAGCCTGGGTCCTGGTGACGTCGAACAGCGATGATGGACAGGTACCGTTGGCGACCACTGCCGAGCTGGTGACGTTGGCGAACCGCTCGCAGCCCTCGAAGGAGGTGGTGGTGGTGCCCGGGATCGCGTTCAACACCCACGAGGGCGCGAACTCGGGGTTACTGCCGTCGCATTCCGGGATCAGGCACCTGGTGATACCAACACTAGCTAAGAATGGTTTCAAGGTTTAGATCTCAATATTTATCGTTCGTACCGCCTTGGGTTTAAAAAACATATATCTGTGATTCTTAACAAACCTTTAACGAAGCAAAATGCTACCGACAAATGTGAAAACATACGTTAAGTCTTGATTATCATATAGGCACATGCCTAATCCAATTTAATGTCTTTTGGTAAACTTAAAGCCATTGTTCTGCAAAAGAATTATCACCATGTTCATTTATAATTACTGCCTTCAAACTCGTCTCATAACATTCCTACCAATTTGTGGTACTACGAGTACTACAGACCGGTAACAACTGGTTTTTTCTCGTTTTCTAGTAGGTACACCAATCCTCACAAGAAGTAAATTTATAGTTCTTCTATTCATTTACGCTAATAACGTATTTCAAAATACTTTGTTACAAGTTCCCTATTGTACTTAAACGCAGTTCCCTACAGATACAGCGGAATATCTTAAAACGACCGGAACAAGCCTGCACCGGAAGCCGGAAGTCAAAAACGCGCGACGCGCCGCCGCCCGCCCCTCGCAATCCTTACCCAACTATTAAGGTCAGCGCACACCAAGAGCAGAGCATTTTCTGAGACTATTGAAAAATTAATCTTATGACAATTCCTTACATTGCAAAATTAAATACACGTCCAAACTTGATGCTCGACCATGCTCGAGCTTGCAAGATGCGTGTTCGAGTATGCGACGTGTTCAACATGCGCGAGCTCATTCTAGACGCCGCTGCCGCGCGCCGCCCGCCCTCAGTATTGCCACAGCGAGAAAACTGTCTAGACGTGTGTTTACTAGCTACTAACTTATAATAATCATAAAAATGAACACTTCTTAATGGTTACACAATGTATAATATTCGCCTAAGGTACATCTTTCCCGCCACCTTTCTTCTACCCATACTGTTCTTCTCATTTTATGACGTTTTATCTGTCGTGTTGTTCTTCATGTTCCTCTTCCTCTGCCAAAAGGGCGATAATTACTAAGTCCCAATCAATCATATTGAACACGTCTGCCAACGTCGGATTTTGGCATCAAACTAGTCATGCACGCCCGGCTGGCAACCCAGAACATTTTCAACGGAGCTTGCTCACGGAGGGGCGAGCATGCCGCCTGCATGGTCGAGCAGTCAAAATTTTGCTCGACCAGGCGCGAGCATTTTGCAGTTCGGTGTGCGTTGACCCTTATACGAATAGATAGATATAAGTGCTATTAACGTACGCACGACCATTATGTGCATTCTCCTTTCAAACGATATTTCGTCTCGGTTGAGGCAGTTTTACTATTCTACGTGAGTTTTCTTGTGTAGCGTAACGGTGATAAGGAACATTTCAATGATACAGAGAAGTCAATAATGAATAAAAACTATTTCAACCTTACCTTGTGCTTATCCTAGCGGTTGTGAAAATATATTCTCCGGAAGCAAACGCGGAGAATATGACGGGGAAGGCAGCGAGCAGCAGCGTCACGATTTGGTACTTGCCAAATTGGCCCACCTCATCCACCAGGATGTTGTCCAGGTCCACGCCCTTGTTGGGGGCCTTCAGGTCACCCTTCTCCGCGCTTGTCATGACTCTGGTCCTTCGGCCCTGGTGCTTTGGTCCTAGCTGCTAGGTAGAGCGGTACGCGTCACAGCGCGACCACTCCGAGAATAACGCCATTAGCGCCGAACAAACTCGCGACCTTAGGTAATCGACCACGTCAGGGCCGAACACAATAATTTGCGATTTACATATTTTATTCAATATTTCCGATAATTTTATTTATCAAATCAATAAAACAATGTGCGTATTGCGTGTAAATGTTTAAGCAATCTTAGGGCTTATTACTGAAAAATAAAAACGAAAATGGCATATAAAACGTAAGCTACATAATGATACTTTTGTGCCAGAGGTCCATAGCCGCACGTGACTAAGATAATAGAAACACTGGTATCTTTATAAATCCATTACCGATTAGAGATATTAAACATTAAACCGCGTGCAATATCTTTGTTTTATTCTGTCCTTCATCATCACACAGACTTGTATTGTAGTACATAATTTATCAGATAGAGTAATTAATACACCATTCTTTAAAATGATTTAATGCACCTAATTATAATCAACTGTTCCTAGAAAATATTAATTGTCATTCGCTTTCAGAGTCTACAGTAGAAGTTCTTTCTCTTTTTAGTTTCACTACTTGTCTGTCCCTAATTTTCAAACTGTTAATAAGCTTCATGACTTGTATCCTGAACTCAAACTTAGCGGTCTCGGAGAGTTTTTTGACGGAAGGCGTGATGGATTTGAAGAATGCTCTGTCTTCATCTTCTTCCTTTTGTATGAGGTTTGCGAGGACTGTCACGATGTTTTCGTCACCGTCTTCTTTGCTGCTGCCATATTCGAGTTTGGGTCGTTTCGGAGGGCACTCAACTGCCTCAGGGTCTCTTTCTTCAATGTCAACGAACACTTCATTGAGCCAGGTGTGGGTGTTGTCGTTGTCACCTTCGTCGTTGGATATCCGCTCTTCAATGAAACTCTTGTCACTGATGTTCTTCCTGTCGCCCAAGTAGATGGGGTCGAGGAACTGCAGCTCCTCTGCATACACGTAAGGTCTCCGTACTCCAGGTTTACGTGACTTTACGTACGAGTCTCTCACGTTGTACCATTTTCTTGTAATTATGTTTCCTGTTAACCAAAAAATTAATGAAATCGGAACATTATCAGAATATTAACAAAAAATTAATAAAATCAGAATAATATGAATATATTTATAGAATATATTATTAAAATTAGGTCAGATCGTTAATTTATATCAACAACATTTAACTCCACTCATTATAATATCAATATCTAATTGCAAAATAAATAATTTCATATCAATTTCATTTCATTACAGGAGAATACATAAATAATATTTTATATGGATTATCCCCTTTAGATTTAAATACCGTTAGTGCCTGAAGTGGCAAGCTTGGCTTCTATTATATAAGACTTATCGGCAGAAGTTACAGAAATTTAAATATTTGGACAGCTTGTCAATAGTTTGCTTACCTATAAGATTCTTCTTGCTATCATTGAGGGTGTCGTAGGAAGGCTCGAACTCCAGGTAAATCTCATGCCAGCTCTTGTCTTTCATGCCCTTGTCCCGGTACGAGGGGTGGCAGCGGTCCCACAAACATCGCTTCTGCCGCACCATCTCGATCAACTCGCGCGTCGCTATCATCTTCTTTGAGAAGTGCTGCACGCTTGTGCTGGAAAAAATTAACTTGTTTAGTTTTATTTCATAGTACCAAATAGTTTGGAATCGTAACTGTACCTTGGTGTTCGTTTAATATACCTAGCAACCTCTTTGATATAATCGTCGCAAGCGCACTTGTCAAGTTCGAGGTCCTGAGTGCAATACCCATATCAGGAGATGAATAATTTAGTTGGCTTAGTATATAAAATTCATAAAAACAATGATAAACAATTTACATCATTAGATCATTATTACTTGGTACATTAGTACCTAGGTAGGTAACTGGTTACTTGTCGAGGTAGGCCATTGTGACGTATGGAGGCAGGTATTGTCTCTTTGTCACGTTTGAACGTTAGGACAAAGAAATGCACCGTTACGGTCAAGGAAGGTCTCGTCCAGGCTTTTGAACAAAAGGCGACACCTCCCTACCTAAAATATTGTTATTTACTAATCAAAATCCTTTATTGTTCAGCACCTTTTCTAATTAACAAGCAGTATTTGTAATTCGAAAAGAATTCCTTTCCAGAACGTCAACTAATTAGGTACCAAAATAGCAAAAAAAAAGACATGCAAAACACAAATTCAAAAGGTATCAGAAAAATTATCAATTTCTCCAATACCGACCTCTGTAAAGATATTAACACTAATATCCTGATGGGTGTAAAACTTTAAAAGTGTCCTAAGAGTGGAGTTCATGGAAAACAAGTTACAAATATAGGTAAACACCGTTGACCTTGGACTAGTTTCAAGAATATTGAACCGAGTGACGCGCCAACTGCTCGCCAACCGACCTTAATCCCCAGACATAAGGACCAAAATAGAATGAGTGCGGTTCTCAGAACACGCAAAGTTCACTACATGTACCTTTAATTTTAAGTAATAATATACTAAATGTTATGCTCTAATGTAAATACATTGCGATACAATACCTACGTATCGCGAGATGTACAATAAAGCACCCACCTTGTATCCGAGTCCGACATTATCGATATCTTCAAGCTGCTCCTATCCGGTTTCAAAATGGCGGTTTCCCTTGAATTTTGCCACAAAATTCACTTCAAACTATTCAAAATACATTTTAAGCATAGAAAGCAGACGAGATTATTATAATAAATGAATATTTAGTGGTAAACGGTTTGCAAAAATGCGTATATTCCCCTAGCGAGTTTACACAATACTGTCGGCGGCAGAGCGGAGCGGCAGCCGCGAGCCGGACGGTCGCTATCCGGTCCACGGAACGGCAACGCCGCGCCGCGGTGCCGGAGTTGGAAGTGTCGCAACGTTGCGCGCTATATTATGCCTTAATATTTATAATGCATGGTAGGCAGGTAGGTATACTTTGGTTTTTCATGTGTTGTTTAGTTTTTCAGTTAGGTGTAACTTTAAACCTAAACCGAAAGCATTTAGAATGTCATTGGGTAGGATTTCTCAAAATTAACTCGTATAAGTATTTATAATCTTATTTGTACAAAACTTTCTAATCGGTTTATTTTTAAGTACTTAGGTAAAATACCTTACATAAAGTTTCTCACTAATCTTCTAGCTGTGAATATTTGAGGCTTAATTTGAGTTGTTTATCTTTTTATCTATGTTTTAAGGATTATTATTGTAAAGTACAATTCAATAGGATTGTAGATATTCTGAGAGTAAGTATTCTATAATTGATTAATTAGGTACAATAAGTACCTATTGAAAATATTACGTTATTCTTGATGATTATATTGAAATCAAACAAAATATTGCAACATATCCAATATATTACACAACATTTTACAACATCAATATAAATAATAAAAAAACATATTGGGCAGTGTCACCAGCCAACCGAACCGACACATTGATTAACAACTAAGACTAGAATAAAATAATAAATATAACAAAATAATGGTATTTGGAGACATGCTTATAAGTAAGTAGATAATGTAGGTACTGCCAAGTGAGTGGAAGTATATCACACTTATTAGAAACTAAACACTTCCACACGAACAGTAATTAAAATGCATCAGTGTGCAAAATGCAACATCTGGAACAAAAGACCAGTTACGAGTGGGGCGCTTGGCCCCCAATTAATGTCAGTTGGACTGTGAGAGTCAGTATACTGATAGTATAATGGTCAAAATAATTCTAACAAATAAATGCAAAACTGATTCAATTCAATCTTCACATTCAATCTTTTCCAAATATGACATCTTTTCAATTAAACCTTTCTGTCTTGGTCTTTAACCTCTTTTCCACAAAAGTTAGGTTTATAATGGTTCCAATTATTTAATCAGAAATAGTAAATTTACAAAAAATGACTAGTAAAGAAGTCCGTGTCCGGAGGGGTATTTATAGATAATAACTATAGTATCCTTCCGGGCCGGAAATAGATGGTAATGGCGCGAAACTGAGACGGTTCGTAGTAGAACTAAAATGTTTTGGCAGATTTTAGTAAATAGGTGTCAATCATTTTCAATAAAGTAATAAACTTTTAAAAACTATTTGAGGTTGGTTGGAAATATTGTAATATTTAGGTCAGATTCAGAATGCGAATATAAACTCTATGTATAACTCATAAATCAGCTTATGGTCAGTAGTCACTATCGGATTCCTGGTGCGAATCCCTGGGCTTGATGATGCCGAGTTTGGTGGCAAGCGCGGCGACGTTGGCGCGCACCTCCTCCTGCACCAAGTTGAAGGACATGGCCAGCAGCGCGATGCCGAACAGCAGGTACAGGGAGCACAGCGCTATGGAGTGCACGGCTGCTGCCGCGTCATCCACACTCTGACCCTGGGTGTACATAACATTGTCCATAAGCCGACCAATCGTCCAAGACTTACAAAGATACTGATGCTACCATGCTTGAAACGCGGATTGATGATTTAATAATTTACATATTTAAAGCACAAAACGAAGACCTGTTGCGGACACTAATTACCAAAATTCACAATGACTGAACTTTTTTTATTACGTCTTCACGTTCCTTCAAAGCGAAATTACCTGCGCAGGCACAAAGTCCCCAAAGCCGATGGTTGTGAGCGTGATGAAGCAGAAATAGGCCGCGTCAAGATACTCCCAGCTCTCCCAGCTCTTGAACAGGAACGTGCCCGCCACGATGTACGACGCCACCAGGAACACGCACAGCCAGATCGGGACGGGCTTTATCTGAACAGGAATTATTAGCTTGATAGATTGGAGATTTCAAGAAAGGTATAACATTCTGTCTTTGTCAAAAATCTGAGGATTGCATCAGAAACAAAGAGTATAACCTGCTCAGTTTTCTAGCCTACCCAGCGTAAGTAGTACCTATCATATGCATACTGCTGTAAAACAGTTAAACAAATAAACCGCCTATTCATGTAGGGAGAAGCAACAGTGTATTATCGCGTTGGCATGAGACTAAGATAGTTCGCTCACCTCTTCTTTAACAACATCGGATGGCGGGTGATAGATCTCGGACGCCCGAGAGCCCCACACTGCAAAACAAAGCAAATTAACTCTTAGCTCGTAGCAGAATATCCTATTTTTTTTTTTTTTTTTTATAAATTTACCTGCAGGTGGTCTGCTGCGTCGCGGCATCACGGCAACCTCGTCGCTCCAGTCATCTCTCTCCAGTGATGGTGTCTGCAAGAGTACAGATTACTGAATTGTGATAGTCAAATTTTCTTAAAATCTTTTACATAATGATGTGTTATAAATATTTTTAGATGAAGTCAGTCAGTATTATTTTAACAGTTTCAAACATCCAGAAGTGTTTATTCTTTCATCTTCTTTTTATTGTACTTCTCTAGGCTAGCAAATTTTTTGTGGCTGACAACACAACATACGGTAGTCAGCCACTATTTGGGATCTACACTATGTTACTAACACGTGCGTGATGTCTGGTGTCTTCCACCGTGTGCAGTCGTCTGAGGGGGCGGCGCGGTGGCGGCTCGGTCGGTCGGGGACGCTCGTCATCCCAACGCTGCTCGTGATCGTAGATAGCTGAGCGTGCTCGGCGCTGCCGCCGATTGGAGCGATCCCACGGCTCGTCCCGCTCGAAGTACTCCGACCTGCCGCGTTCTGACCTGATAGTGTAATTCATCAGTTACTTCAACTGTTTCATGCTTAATGTATGTTTTCTGTAGAACCTTAACTGCAGAACCAACATTCATACCTCCAGTCGCGTCTTGGCCGCCTTCCTTTTGGATAATCAAACTCGAAGTCGTCATCCTCGGGGTCATAGCCGTGGTCTCGATGCGAGTACAGCTCCTCCCGCTCCCGCCGCCGTTCCCTCTCCAGCGCCTGCCTCTCTTTATAATTTTCGTAGTCCACGTCATGCAGGTCATGCATCTCGAACGTATCCTTAGGTTCGTCATCAAAGTGTCTTTGCTCGTCAAAGTCCCGTCTAGGTCCATACTCGGGCTTTGCTTTAGCTGGACGAGGCAGAGACTTGCTCCGGAGCTCAGACTTTGACACTTTCATGTTATGGGTATCCAAATCTTTTAAAGCCGCTTCTAGGTCTTGTAGAGGAAGGGAAATTTTAGGAAAGTCCTCTGGAAATAATACATATCAATTAGAACGAGTGCAAGTATCACGCAAATCGAATTAGCGCGAGCCAGTTAATTCATGTTGGTAGATACCTTCGCCATCTTCATCGTAAGGGTCTCGACACTCACGACCGTATTTTTCATATCGAACTGGCGACGGATCCTCTACATCATACTCTCTTGCGGCTAGAACCAAATTAGACAAATGTTATTGACTCATGCCACACCTCCAAGGGATAGCTTCGTATGGATAGGATTATGATAAGAATAGGCATAAAACTCTATGTTTTGTCCGGTCAATTACTAATGATAAACACTACCATAAGGCCTAGCATGCAATGGTGGTTGCGAGCGTATACGCGGGAGCGAGGTGGTGTGCGCCGGCGCTGGTGGCAGTGGCTGCCGAGGCCTTCTCACTCGGCCGCTGCTATACCCGCTGTCACGATACCTGCGACATGGAATAACCAAGCAGTATTGAGTATACTCAAATTCTATGGTTAAAGTTATGAAGAGATATATATATCTCTTCATAACTTTAACCATAGAATTTATAACAGGCTGCAAACCTGGTGACGAAGGCGCTCAAGTTATAAAGTTCAGATGACATTCTATATAAGCTATAATCATCCACGCAATGCTCTATATATAGTGCGACTGCGGGCTTCAGAGAAACATGACTATTTGAGCGTCACATGCACCACTTATCATACAAACCCCGAGTACGCCTGCGGTACCCGTCACGGACATCTCGTAAGGTAGGGTTTTTTTGGAACCATTTTAGTAAATCTATTGTGTGCTGGCTACCTGCAGTCAGTGTCGGAATGTGCGCGCTCGATGGGGCGCACGCGCCGACGCGTCGACCCTCGCACGCTGCCGCCACGCACCGATCGTCTGGATACGATTTTTATTATTACGAAACTAAAATAACTTTAAAGCGATACAATTCTAGTTCACGTGTTTATCCAGAGATATCTATAGAACAAATAAAACTTTACTAATTATGTCATTTAGAAATTATTAGGTATTTCTAGTTACATTTAGTCTGTGTTTAGAAAAGGTACACACCCGAAGATTGCCTCTGACGTTTATAGTGCCATCAAGCTCTCTGCAAAATGGGTCCAGTTGATGGGTCTACTGCGAGGGTTTACAGTAACCCTCAAAGTAGACCCAGCTTAGTTACTACATCGAAGAGACAAAACTAAATTATAAGGAATATCTCATGGCAACATTTCTGCACGCACTTTCCATCTAAGATATGAACTTGATTCTCTGACCTTGTAGATGGATGGTGTCGATGGCGTCGTTTCGGTGGTCGGGTACACACATAGCAGCACACACGCCAATACAAAAATCTGGAAATATGAAAAAAACTAATCGACACAAATGTTTTGATTAAAAACCTCTTCTAAATCTTTAACAGCTTTTTTTTTTGTAAACTATAATCGATTATTATGCAAAATATAAACCTTCATTCCACTAGTACAAGTAGATAAATAAAATTAAGTACCTATCTTTATTATAAAAAGCGCCTACTAAAATAATACAAGCAATACTTTCAAATGCGAAATATTGCTAGCACCAGAATTTTTGCACCAAGAGAAGCTCTATTAAGGGAAGGTCTAAGATAAGATATAGGTACCTGAAGGATGAAGCCATGACGTCACCGATATTGGACAGGCACAGTAGCATTAGAGGGATACCGAGGATAGCATAGAATATTGTCACCACCTTGCCCGTCTGCGTCTTCGGCGCTATGTGCCCATATCCTGCAAAAACAAATCAATGTAGGTACCAACCTACTTTTTATACTAATATGATATTATTATTTTCCGAGTATAACTTGGGACATAATCACTATTTCCGTATACCCTAATTTCCAAAAAATATTTTTGTTTGTTTGTAACAATATTAGTGTTGCCTACATTTATATTTGAAAAAGGTAAAAAATATCCAGTCGAACAAAATCAAAAGTTATCTATATATGTATATAAACTACTATGTATGTAGTCATAAAAACGATCAGTATTACTTGTTGAGTGCGTGCGCAGTCACGTCATCTTAATACTATAGCAACGATAATAAAAGCTATACAATTATTTTAGCACTAATATCATGGGCATCGGTGGTTCAGTGGTAGAATGCTCGCCTGCCACGCGGGCGGCCCGGGTTCGATTCCCGGCCGATGCAATCTCTTTTTGCCATTATTTTTTAACTTTTTTCCTGTTGTTCACCAACTATTATTTAACCTAGAAAAATTACAGTATGTACCTATTGCATCATTTCTATTATAACAAATGAAATCATTAAGAAGTCGACTTGGCAGGTGTAGCAACACATTTTACTGACATTCTAACGCAACAGCTTGGGAATTCCTCGCGTTTGAGCACAACTGGTTATTTGTAAGTAGAACGCAACGGAACTACGTCACGATATCACGCATGCGCGAACATCGGACGCAGATAATAATCGCGAATTATCAAAACATCTGATTAGCAAGGGCCTTGACATCTGTTGAATTAAACCGACGCGCGACGTCTGTTTTTTATAAAGGTATCAAGGATTTGTCCTTATTAACAAGTTTTCTAAGAAAAATTAAAATATTCTTTTGAATGATAAGATAACATAATATTCTGATAAGCATTAAATTTTTTTAGAGATACAAATGGTGTCAGTCTCAGTACCAAACAAAGTACCTAATTCTGAAACTGCAAAACTCCTTGCAATGGTTCTTCTTCCACATTCATGAATCATTACTTATACACACGCACGCCGTTTGGCTGAGTACTTGATAAGCAACTCAACTACAAACAGTGCCATCGTAAGTTTATTACAAACAATTTCAATGTTAGAACATATCAAATCCTTATTAGGGAACACCCGAAAATTATAATTAAGTATTTATTTTGTTGAGCACCGCCGGATGAGTTCGGATCAAATTATGTTTTTTCGGCACCTTTTTACGCCCAATTGATTGCTATTAATATATCTCCCTTCCGTCCCTACATCCTAAATCACATGTTATTAGTCTACGTGACCGACAAAACGCAAAAACCAAATTATAATATTATTATCTGTGATCAATAATACAAGTTCGGTATATTATATGATTTTTTTTGTGAAATCGACGGTTTCCGTCGTTGTGTTTGAAACGGATACCACCGAGGTCGACTTCTTGATCGGCCTCTCCGAATGGTAACCAACATGGTGTGGTAAAGCTGAGGGCGTGGAACTGTTTTGGGATTTCGAGGTATATGACGCATCGTCTCAATTTAGCTTTGTGACAAAAATTAAATATTAATCCTGGTTTGGCTGTCATAATTCTTTCGGAAATGGTCTTTACGGCTGCGATAGTTTAAATAATAATTACTAAATTATGAATCAGGAATCATGAGAAAAATTGAACCAATGCACCAATAGGAATTTCTTAAATGAATTTGTAATATACAAACTTACTGCTGAATATAGGATCCTTTTATTCCACAGCCTATCTTGGACCGAGACATAAACCTCTCCCAGAATTAAAATTATTTAAATTATCTATTCACTGGTCACGGCACTCAATAAATGCAAATGGTACTATAAACATACCCGCTCCCGCGCCCGCTAACCGCTCGCCTAAGCCTACACAGGTCAATCAGAAGATAACTCCCCTAATAACAGCCATAACAATAGTAACAATACATCTGCTACTCTGCTCATAATTGGGTCATCGATAACAGAACAATGTGATTGGGCGTCGTTAGCAGCGACCTCCGTGCTTCCCCAGATGAGGTGAGGTGAGATGGTGCCTCGTACGACCATGCGACCTGTGCGCTTTGGCGGACACTTTCGCTTTTATAGGATCTGGTTATAAGAAATAGCTTTCTGAATAATGAATGTAACGACTTCAATATAAGTTATATGATTTTAGATTATTACTATCCTGATGTCGTTATAGGCACTGGTCACATCTACTCCATCTCATCATGTATTCAAAGTTGTCAAAAGCTTAATATTTCAACCGCCATTCCTTATCACGCTAGATTTGTCACTTTTCTAATATAAGATGACATAAAAATAATAATATTATTAAAAAATAAATAGCATTTAGCCTGTGTGTCCCAACGCAGGGTAAAAGCCATCTCCTCCCTGCTCACATGTCTAATTTTTGCTTGAGAATTTGTAATTATATTACTATACATGAATAATCTTTACAAAATGAAATTGCAGAGACACCTATGAGACGCAGAAGACTAAATAGGAGTAGGTATCAATCGTCCTCGTCACATTACATAAAAAGCATTTTCGGGGTCAAATAAATATATCCATATTTATTTTTAAAATCCAAACTAGGTAATTCCTAATAAGTAATACGAGTGCCCATGTCCCAGCGTCATCGTGAGAGATGGTCTTTTGAAGGGTGCGCAAGCGACCACGCGGCCTTCAACTTACGGCTAGCGACGTCACTGTTGCGCCGATAATAAGGCGCTGTGCTACAATCCAGTTTTTTGAAGGAAACCCAAAAAGCAAATTTATAAACGCTATGAAAGAGTACCATTTATATACTGCATACATATAATTTTAACACCTACTTACCTACATGCCAACTTTTCTCTCTCGTCAATTCGATACTTTGAATTTAAAACAAAAACTTAAACACATTCACCCGCCAGACTAGAATCGATATAATAAGGATCAATGCGACTGATTTCTCTGAAAAAGTATCTAATGATAAAAGATTTTATGGGCTTCGCTTATTTTATCTTATTTCTACTCTAGAAAAATAGATAGTCATATCGCGAAAAATCGGAATTAATGGAAAAATTAGATTTTCTATCAAACCTTCAATTGGTGCAATTCATCTCCAAGCGCGTTCTTAGCGGCGCGGCGCGTACGCCGTTGCAGCTGAAATCAGCAGCGCTTGCGGTACAACGCGCAGTTACATAACGTGGGGCGAGCAGAGCAGTCGCTCACAAGACAGTTTGTTATGATTGAACAGTGTGAAGTACTCACATATAATTGTACACAATTTATATGTTTAAAATTGGATAAACGAAATATTTGGTGTGAAACTCGAATAATTTAAAATGAATTTCGGTTCGTATTTTTTTTTAATTATTTTTAATAGTTTTTTTATATATCGAACAGCTATGCCTCTTTGTTTCTCTTATATACTCCAATTTTTCTTCCTTATATTAAAATCTTCTTGGAATACTATAGGTACGCTTGGTCGCATACTTATAATAAAATTTCTTTTATTATTAATGTCAATAATATGACCTTTATTTATTTACATACATCAATTGCTAAAATGGTCCAAAAATTGTATGGTTTAATTTTACATAGCCTCTTTCAGTTATTTTTAAAATATGTATAATACCAACTTATTCAAATTGTATAATAATATTAACAATTTATAGTGTTAACGTACTAGTTTTGGTCATATTCCTAATAGGTCCAGTAGGTCACAAAATCCTTGGAGTTTGCGCAACCCTCCAAGCCGCCCGCCCACATCCAACCTATCCTACCACCTTTTATCTACATAGCTGCATTTATACTAAGGTGTAACACGTGTCGCATCCCAAAACAAGCATTGAATATAAAACTACTAATTTCATCTTTAGTACTCATAATCTGAAATAATAGCGTGTGTAGATACTATAAATAAATTTTATCATTGGATAACATTAGGTACTTTGGTCCTTAATAAGAAGCAGGTTATAGATTTGTGTCTACAAACGAAACAAAAGGTTTTTTTTTTTTTTTTTCAAAAATGGCAATTTCTTTAAACGCATATTTTCTATATACTATAACAATGATTTGTAGAATGACATCAAACTAATGCTTAATCAAGGTTTTATTTAAGAGAAGATTGAAGAAAAACAATAATTTGATAAAAATTAAATCATAAAACAACCGACAGTGGAAAACCGCCTTCAACATTAATTTTCAAAACGTTATCTCCAAAAGTAAGATAATCATTGACAATGTTTTAATGATGTGTATAACTCTTCATTTCTAGATCAATTAGAAAATAAGTACCATTGTATTTCATTGGTAACGATCAGATCCAAACATCGTTTAGTTAATCTACAATGACATCAACTCATAGGTTGACATCATTGTCAACAGTTGTTTGTTTAATAATATACTACAGCGGACGTCCGCGTCCCTTCAAAGTCTAACTTACAAATTTGAGAGATATGTACACCTTACAAACAAAATTTAACACCACGTGGGAGTTTCATGATTTAATCATAGTTATGTAATTGCGTTGTGTTACATATGAATAATTAACGATTTCTAAGTAGAACAGGTAAGACTGTACGCTTCGCTTCCTTCTCTTCATGCAGTCCTGGGTAGTGTATATTTGCGTGATTTTCCGGAAATGTCTAAAATCAATCGGAAATCTACAAAACCTCAGTGTCCGTACAACAATGTTTCATCTTAATTCAACGTCTTACATCATGTTGTGTAAATCCAGATTCATCCATTGAATATATTATCATTCTTATATTCGCGTCTATTTCCGGAAATCTAATTCCGTGCAATCATAAACATGTATAATCTAAATTAACGTTTAATTCTAATCGGAATTACAACAATAGTGTAAGCTAGCAACTGCGGATATTTGTAAACCGTCCCTCGTTGGATACCTCCGCGGCTGCGTACTGCGATGTTTTCGAACATACGAATGAATCACCAATGAACTAAGCAAAAGATTATCTTCCATTGTTTACCAGCATCTATGTAACACTTGATGTGACGTCATTAATTGTCTCCAAATGATGTGATTGTGCTCTAATTGTAATTTTGTACCCATGTTTAAAACTTGTAAATTAATTATAAATTAACTTTTTATTTTTGAAAAACAGTATCCATGGAGATTCCTGTCGGTCTCTTCTCCATTGGACGTACCCCCTTTAGAAACCATGTGCCTAGAGCTTCGACTTTCTAAAAGTGCCTGCAAAGGCCTAGTTGAAATACAAAACTTTAACTTTAACATCAATGACATTAATAACTTCCATATTATACGGAGCTAAGAATACTTCGCCCGATATTGGAATTGGATGTCTAATTAGATTAATGTAAAGACCAAAGATAGTTATCTTGAAGGCTTTATCCATATTTTCCAGGAGTATCATGGTGGCTCCTGCTGCTGGCGTCGTCATGTGGTGCGGAGAAGTGGCGCTGGCCGGAGGTGGCGGCGGCGTCAGTACGCATCGACACCAAGGTGCGCTTCATCGACGACGACGACGCAAACGACCAGGGACGAAGAAAGTGAGTGAACACTTTCAACACGCTCACCAACCGATATTAACCATGCCGTGTTGTAATACTCTCTGTTAGTACTGAGTGGTTTGATTGTACAACTTTACTCCGGTTTCAATTAGGATTCTGTGGTTAATTTTCCAGTTTGGGAAAAGCCAACGTCCAACTAGTCTTCTGGCGTCTTATTACGCAATCGGTTTCTCTTAGATACGGCGCTGTGGGAGAGATCCAACCAGATCTTTTGCAAGAGCCCAGATTGGAAGTAGAAGCTCTTTAGTTTTATCAGTTTGTAGCAGAGTGTAAAGACTGCAGGCGAAGCTTCATGTAGTGAGCTTACTCTTATATTGCTCTTGCACAGCAATGCGACAGGTTGTCTACTTTCATAACATTGGCCCAGTAACCGCGCCTGGCGCATTCTGTTGTAACACTAACCAATTAGTAAGTAACGCCTTAGGTTACGCCTGGTTCGTTTCGTTTGTTATTACGACATGGACCCTTAGCACAGCACATAACAACTATTTTATGGCCCTATGTGTGACGCTGCCCACAATAATGGGCGATGTTGCCGAAGTTAAATAAACTATATCCTTAGTTGTGTATTATGTATTTCAAATTACATGGTATAGCTGATCTGGTTCGTTCGTCAGTAGCAGCCGACGGTTAGATGTCGTGCCACACCATTGATAACAGGCTTGCCCATTATAACCCTACCATATACATAGATAGGTGTTTTAATACCCACAAAACATGCGTATAATAGTAAGGTACATTACAGTTTTGTACATTTCTGCATATTTAAGTTTCTGTAAGAGTGGGCGTTTGTTGTTGTTATTGACATTTTATGATTATGACCTACATAACTAATTGGGCAGGCAGAGTCTTCACCTTGGATGTGGCCTACGGATTTCAAATTTTAACTAAACTTTAGTCTAAAATACTTGAGAAAACACCATTTGCGGCGAGTCTATCCAATTGACAAATATCAATGACGAATATCTAAATAAATATTTATCCTTGCGATATTTATCCTTGCGCTATTTATCCTTAATGGGATGAAAGAGCATAAATGCCATATCAAACCGTGTTGATGTATTACTAGGTGGAACAATAATCGTTTATTTTCCCGACACTTAAGCATTATTGAATACTGTCAGGACATGCGGTGAATGACATGTTCATCACCTGACGTTCCGACCGATTTTCACCAGCTGTGGTCACCATGGCCAGTTCGGTCAAAACGTCGGGAAATAAGGAAAAAAATAAACGCACAAAGCGAATGGTACAGCCTCTCGCTTTGTAAAACTTTATTCCCCAGATAATTTATTTGAAAAGTAAGATAGTGGTGAAACGGGTCCCAAAAGGCGAAGTTCGCATGGATGGCGCGGGAGACGTGATTTTTATCTTTTGCAGCTCATTTCGTAATAGTAACCTTGTCCCAATGCTTACGCACCTGTAAGCGAGGACAATCACGGAGACTTTTTATTCAACAGAGCTTGTAAGTAAGTTGTTTAAGGAAAAAACGCGTAAGTTCATTTACTTTCGCGTTGTGTACAAGTTCCAGTCGGCTCGGTTTCGGCACCTTGGCCGACATCGGGGCGGGAGCCACTCGGCCAGTATCTCCACACAATGGGTCCCACGTTAACTTGACACAAGAATAGCTTGCGTCATACCGCACGGGTTGCAATTTGGCTAATTTAACTAATAGCGTAATTGTATAGAATACAGTGATACTTCTACGTGAATAATGGCCGTGAGGTGATAATGCAATGAGTGTAAGACTATGCGCTAGCGCATGTGACGCATGTCGCGTATATTAGCGAAGATGTGCTCGTTCCAGTTGTACATACATCTCTTAGATATTCTACGTCAAACCCATACAAAAGGCTTTTATGATTGAGCTGCACATAAGAACAATCATAATATACCGCAGAAAGTATTTTAAAGAATCATCACAAAATAAATATAAATAAAAAAAAAGAAAATGTACCTACACAAAGAGCCTGAATTTATACATAATTATAAATAATTACTTACGTATATTTCAATTGATTATCTCATAATTCTGAGTGCAATTATAGTCACAGGATACATTACTCATATATTTGGGTTTCCCTGCGCACACGCAACGTTAGCCGATCTGAAGTTGTTTAATTACGTATAAAATCATTACATGACCTAAAAACACGGACACGCTACAATAATTATTGACTCTAAACATAACAACCAATCAAACGATATCCTATGAATCATAGTTAATTTGTATAGAGACGAAAAAACCAATCGCGAAATATATTGAAAAAGGAAACCAAAAAAAACACTGGCGAAATATATAAAAAAGTAAAGTGGCCCAGGTAGGATAGTTGGACATGATGTAATTATCGTTACAATAAATTTAGCAACGACGGATAGATTGTGGCGCAAAGTGCTATAGATAGACACTGGTTATACTGTGTGAGGCTTGCGACATGATCTCGTTACACTTGCAATAGAATGGAGATAAAGAAAATACCAAACGATTTGTACAATACTTCCTTCTTACATCAGTAGTGTATGCTCTACTGCAACTTTACAATGTTTCGTGGATATTTTCATGCAATATCGTTCATCTAAGCTCGGCAACTTTCCACAGGCCTTTTGGACTAAAGCCATCAGTCTCACCATAGGACTTCATTTCTGTTTTATCCGCTTTGAACTGTTTATGCCGTTTTTATTTTCCATTCGAAACACTTGTATAACTCATATTGTATTACCTCATTATGTAAGTAACGTTTTAATAAGTTTGTATTTTTCTTATATAATGCATGTTAATTTAGGATTTTTAAATGTAAATTATTTTTTTATTTTTTGAAACGAGTATCCCTGTATGTTCCTGTCGGTCTCTTCTCCATAGGACCTTCCCCCTTTGAAACCGTGCGCCTAGAGTCTCGACTTTTCAAAAGTGCCTGAAAAGGCCTAATTAAAATAACAACTTTGACTTTGACTTGGAAAATATCTCAAAATTATTATAGGCATCTTCATGAGAGATCACTAATGTAATAGTAATAAAAAAATTACGAAGTTGTCATAAATATCGATAAGTATTGTTATTACAAACAAAAGGACGCAAAGCTTTGGTTGTTTCGTCAATATCGCGAAAGTTGGTATCATGAGAAAGCGCCACAAACGCCACACAATTTAGGAGCCATAAAATAGTACAAACGGTAATATATTCGCCATTGAGTGCCGTGCGAAATACTCGGCGTTACGTATTTAAATAGCCACTGATTCGAACACTGTGATCTGCATTAATTAGTGGTCTGGCTGTATAAGGGCTAGTGCGCAATGGAGCACTGAGAAGGACTTTGGTACTGTGTCTATTTTGTCATGATTTATTTATGTAACATCGTATAAATACTAATGAATTTAAGTTTTACTATATTTTATATTTTGTTCGAATTCGAATATCTCGATTTGTCAGTATACTTCTATTTCTGTGTTCCTACTTCTATCGTGCCACATGCCAGTCTGCAATGATGGTATCGAAGCAGACCGCCCAGGATGCGCCAGACGATCTAAGTCAGTCTCTCGCCACTCGTGGAGGCTCTTTGTAGAAACTTGTATCTTCCAAAAGATTGTTGATTATAATGCCGCTGTATGGGGAATTAATCTGATAATAATAAACTGTCTTAATATTTACAGAGACAGTGACAAAGAGACCCGTAATGTGCAGTCGGACGAGGTGCCGTTCCGGCAGCCAGTAGAGACGGAGGGCTTCTACAACCGGCCGCCCGGCGCCGGACGCTATCCTGTCCGGGTGGAGGCGCACCGGGCACCGTACCGCGTCGATGATCACGGCATCTATCCCGTACATAACGAGCAGTAAGTCAAGCTTTGGATGAGGGACAGCATTCAGTCATTAACTGTGCTACTAGGATATGATATGATATGGTTGAATAATCGCAACCACGCCAGATATCCCTAATTCACATTCCAAAGACTTAATTCTCCAGGATAACGTGTCTTGTTACGGTTAAACCACGCTCATCTGCGTGATTATAATAGATAGTTTGTAAGATCATAACAATACAGTTAAATGCGCATAGTAAGCCAAATTCTAAAATTATGGGTATTAGTGATGGTCATAGCGAACAAGGGTCCAGGTCTGCCAAAGCATTGTTGGAATTTATGTTCGAAAATTTTCAGTAGTATCCCGGGAATCAGAATTGTGACAGTAACCAAATCCCTGTATGGGGGAACAAGGCAAGGCCCTCCGACCAGGCAAGGTGGTTAGTCTGGCGGGCCGAAGCCCAACGATTAATGTCGGACATTCGTATATGTATGTGTTAGAATCGGTCTAAACTCTCATAGTGCAATTCAGGGTTTGTTGTTGTAGCTTCACTCCGATAGATGGTGCTTTACTTTTTGCTATGTTGTGAGTCGTAGTCGCTACATCTGGAACATTTCTTGTGTGATATAAGATGTTTGGTGCAATTTGCATGCAAAGGTCTACCAACTAGTTTGTCATAAAAAAAAATATAATAAAGTGAGGTTTGTATTGTGTATATTCTTTCAGCAGTCAACAAAATCCGTTCCACTCAGACGGCACGCTGGACTCTCTCCAGTATTGTAAATGTGTCGCCAGCCCCGACTGCAACCCAAGACCTGACTCATTGGTAAGGACTACACAATCATACTCCGTATTAAATACATCTAACTGTTTTGTATGTAGCGGTCCACCTATACTCTTATCGCACGGCACTGTTCGTGTATTGGCTAAAGATTGGCTTTCTGCGCTACGGCTCGTAGGTTTGATTCCTACACACAACCAATATTTATCCAGTCAAGAATAGTAGTATCGAAACTGACTGCCCAGGGTGCGCCAGACGATCAAACCAGTGCCATCCTAACTTCCTAACTTTAATATTATAAATGCGAAAGTAAGTTTGTTTGTTACATTTTCACGCCTAAACCACTGAACCGATCATCATGAAATTTTGCATATACGTTGTCAGGGGTACAGAAAAGGACATAGGGTACCTTTCATCCAAAAAGAAAGTACTGTTCCCGAGCGAAAGAACAATAACTTTCGACAGTTACAATTGCTTTAGGACGCTAGATGGCGTTACGTGTCTTTCGAATCATGATTGAATCTTATTATTACAAACTTTAGTAGTGTGTTAATATAATTAAAGCGAGCGAAGCCGCAGGCAAAAGCTAGTTAACAATATATTAACGAAACAGTTATCGCAGTGGCTGAGAGATCGACTGCTGCGCTGCGGGTCGCGAGATCGTTTCCCGCACGGAACAAATATTTGTATGAACTACAGATTGTTGTTCCGGATTTGTGTGTATGTGAATATTGGTGTATGTGAATATTGGTGTTTGTAAACGCACCTACGATACGAGAATTATTTCAAGTCAAGGGCAACGTTTTTTTTTTTATTATAATCAGAAAATTTATAGTTAGTCCTCTCCGTCGCGACAGGACAAACCATTGTCGTTTGACTAACACATTGTTGTGTTACCGTTTACCATTCAATGCGCTACTTGTACTAGCTAGGCACCTCGTGTCGAGTCTGTAATAATATGATAACTGTAAGTATGCGCAGATACTTCAGTTCAACTTGTGACCCGTGATACTTTTCACCAGACTACATTTCAGGGATCGTGCGGCCCGGGCAAGTACCTCTGCTGCTACCGGCGGCCCAACAGAGTGGCGCATAAGAACTCAGGTACTTTATATTTTATCTACTTTCTCTCACTCATTACACTATATTAGGTCTACATTGTCACAGTTTAATTAATCTATAGATAGTTGAAAGACACCCTAGATGCACCCACACTAAATGACGAATGTTGAAAGTAACGCTCTACATATATATGTATTCAACGTATGTAATCTAAAATGTTTTAACCATTACTTTATCTTATATACAGAGTTCTTCAACGAAGTAGAGGACGAGCGCCCGATGCTCGTACCGGGACAACAGCACCTGGCGCGTCCGTTCCCGCCGCCGCCCAGCTCCTCTCTCAACGAGTTCTTCGGCCCAGGACACGGGCACGACAATACGCTCATCGGAGTCGGAGTGTTCGACAAACCACAAGGAGAACTCATCCGACCAGATGGACCTACAGGAGTCGTCGGTATACAACACAAAACGAATGGCCCACACGTACTCGTCGGCCCCGAGGGACCCACTGGCATCATCGGCCCAGTAAGCAATAACGATGACGAACGACGGAGCGAATCTGCACAGAGAGGAGTCCTAGTCGGTCCCGTCGGTCCTACGGGTAACATAGGGTACGGCCGGCGACCCGTACTAGTGGGGCCCGGTGGACCCACAGGAATCATCGGGCCTGGCAGAGGCGGACGCGGACCCGGCTTGCTCGTCGGGCCAGGTGGGCCCACCGGCATTATCGGCCCGGCGTATGGCAGGCAACCGGGTCCCGGGCTCCTCACCGGCCCTAGCGGCCCCACCGGCATTATCGGCCCAGGCCGGCCAATCCTCGTGGGCCCCGGAGGCCCCACCGGTAAAATCGGACCGCAGGGATACTTCGGTAAATAGCTGTGCCATGTGTCGTGCGGTCACTAATAGAGTAGACACTAACAGTAGTTACATGTCTTTGTTGTTTAAGTTAAGACTGAAGTGTATGTAACTCGTGTACATTAATGTAAATATTTTGTTTAACTTCTAACAAATGTGCGCCGCTAGTGCTAACTGCGATAAACCGAACAGCTTTGTATGTGATGTTACCGTGTCATCTGTGTAGCTCGTGTATGTCGTGTGTATTGTGTGTGACGGGTGGGACTCTTGCAGGCTGCGCTCGCGCTAGGCGGAGGAAAGGCACCAAATCGCCGAAGCCGACGCAAGTTCCGTCGAAAGAACCACACAAGCACAGACGAAATAATGAAGATGACGGTGAATTTTGTTTTTGTAACAAATAAAACGTGGAAATATAGCAGTTGTCTTTATGATTTAGCTAACAAAGCGCAAACAACCCAAGTGCCCCAAACATTATTCTTATCTTTGGTCTTACAGTCCTCACAACTATAAATCAAAGAAGAGACCGAGGTTACTTCTGCAACGCCTTTTAAGAGCGACCTGTGGCGATTTGAAAAGACTTTATGCTCTGTCGTGAAGACAGATATGGTAACATACCTATAGGATACCGCTCTACGCTAATTTCGTCCAAGGTGTTTGAACTCTACGGGTTATGTGCCCATGGTGAAGTTAACAAGCTGACATTCCGCCAGTCGGATGTGTCAAATTTATCACGAAAATAAACGGACGTGTGCGATCGAGAGCGTATAAAAAAATGTGACGGATGGATGGCGGGTTGGCACCGCGCCAGGCGCCGCCTGCGCACCTACACCTCGACACTCCGTCGCATCGGTCAACGAAACAAAAGGACAGAAGGCCAAGGCCTAATTGTCTTAGACCTTCTCTAAGTATACTTATTTATGATTGGTTTACTTACGATAATCATATACAGCAGATACCAAAATTTTATACGAAGTGTAATTGTGGTATCTTAACACTAGAATTTGAGAACGAGTGAACGACACTTACACTTCACTTTAGACATCGTAATCTCATAAGCCTTCGCTTACGCAAGCGATGCTATACACCCTTTAAGAACTATAATTTATGGGAAAGTATTTATGAAGACATATCTTGTCATATTTTTGTTTTTCTTTTTATCTGTGCCGCTACCGTCCACATGCGGGTTATGCAGGGCAATATTTCGTACAGGTATGTTCGGAATCGGTTTGAGGTTCTAATTTGGAGTTATCCTTCTTCATATTTTTTGTATCGCTGCGCCGCGCTTGCGCACTTAAATCTAACACACTTACATACATTGTGCTACCAATTCCTAATGCTGAATTTCAATTGGACAAGCATTTGAATAGAGGCGTTCGGCTCCATTTTACAAGAATACCTACGTTGATTTCTGATATTGCAGCACTTCAATTCAGAACATTGTTGTGAAGTACTTCAGTAGATAGGTCAATCGATAAGATTCTACTCTGTCCTTCCAGTACTTTAGTTTTCGTGAAAAAAAATCTTAAGGCTTATTTCACGACGACCATTTACTTTTATATTTTAAGCAGTAGACAATTTTTTGTCACTTAACTTGTCTCTTGATTAACGATCCAAGAATGATCAAAGGTTTACTGCTGTCAATTGTTTGAGAACGAAAAAGGATAGAATATGGTCACATCAAAGGCTAAGTAAGAGTTAGTAAGACGGGTTGGTGGCGACTCACCGATGGTGGTAATGACGATGATGGAGTAGAACAGCGCGCCCGTGAAGGTCCACTGGATGTGGTCGGTGCTCTCGTTGCCGTCCCAGCCGCGAACCTTCATTTCGAGGAGGATCGCGTTCTCGAAATCCTGGCAACGAACCATACTATTACACCTATCTACTCCTCAAACGTACTTTGCTATTGGGGAGGTTCAGCCTGGGTAAATACATAGTGGTATTATTTTATCCTGTAGCAGTGACTGTACCTGCAGTGGATTTAATACACGCAAAGATGAAAAATTTATTATTACAACCACAGAAACAGGAAGCAATATCTTTGATTACAACAATAACATCACGCCAGATATAAGATGAGCAGGACACTGGTATAAGTCTGTCGACGAAGGTATTAGGTGACATATAAGGGAGCGACCCGGGTACGTCTTAAAACTGCGACCAGACACCGGAGGACGGGCAGCAGCGTCCTCTCACTAATCGGTGAGCCACTGCGATTCCCAAGCCGCCTGCCAAGCGTGGGGATTATGGCAAACCCCCCCACTTGGGGGAGGGCTTCGATCAGCAGTGGACGTCTTCTGGCTGATGATGATGATGATGAAGGGAGCGAGCTTATTGTCATTTACCGGCCAAAGCTGCTTTGCTCATAGGAATTTATGAATATCCACTTTACCTAAGGAGCACTTGTAATTGCAACGTGACTGAAATGGACCAGAGCATCTAGATAATTAGGTGCCGCGGGCCACAACATAAAATTTAGGTACCTATTTTACTCCACGTGCCCACATTTTCTCTGCATCAGAGCGAAATTTAAAGTGGTTGACAACTTGACTATTGTGTCAGGTGGGCCACTCACGAAAGTGCGGCCCTCGGGCTGCAGGTTGAGTATTGCGGATCTACAGCATGAGGGACGACTGTCGCACTTGTCAAAGCATAAATAACTCGAGGCTTAATAATAACATATAAACAGATATCTATTTTTGTATGTTATGCCTTGACTGATATAAGACTACCACATTGGTCTAGTGGTCGCAAGCGTGACTGCTGAGCATCAGGTCATAGGTTCGATTCCCGGGTTGGGCAAATTGTTATTGGTTTTTCTGTATGGAAATTCTCAATAGCAGCACGGAGTCTGGAACTTTGTTCGGCAGATGGCAATAGGCTTTATTACATGGGACTCCATGACAGCATCGTCGAAATGTGGGTATGCAATAGTATACCTCTGCCTTACCATTTCGGAAATACAGGCGTGATGCTAATTAATGTTATGTTAACAACACATATCAGATATAAAACCAATAATAGACCAAAAGCAAGCCCATAAAGTCTGCGAACATTAAAAGATTCACAATATTATCATAGCGCCTTACAGTAGCTTGGAGCTATAAATATAAAGTTCTATGTATAGTTTGGCCAATTGTTCGCTATCAGGTGCGTTTATGTGAATTTTATTATATTTTGTTACGTTATACATACATCTCGTATAGGGCTCATAAAACATAATTTGTAAACCAACCTGCTCGTGCAGAATGTATATAGGTAATTTATTTCTTGGGTATATTAATGAATAGTATTATTCACGGTAATTTTGTAGTACATGATAGGCTGAGGTAACTTTATTAGATCACTTTTGGTAGTGTTCCAGATGTCACACTTTCCCTCAGGTTGAATCCTTAGGCTTTGGTGCTATATGATAAATGCACATATAATAAGATACGTCTCGCTACATAACATGTTAGTACCTTGAGCATGTCGACGACCTCGGAGGTCCAATTGCTCTGGTTGTACAGCAGCGCGGTGTGCGACATCGTCAGGATGCTCTGCGTCGTGTTGTTGCGGATCTGGGAGATGTTCTGCTTCACCTGGACATACAGTGTCAAACTTAACAGCCAAAGGGAAAGTCTTTTGTAAACCATGAGTCACTGGAAATCATGCCATCAATAGAGGTATGGTATCTACAGATTGACGTAAATAAAGGATCTTCATTAATTCTTTCTATATAGGTGACATGTGATGAAGAGAATTGAATACCAATGTGTTACTTAGTCATTATTACGGAATTGAAGTATGTGTCTATATGCTTTTACCAGCGCTATACGAACAAGTACACACGATATCTCATTACTGAAACACTAAACTAATAAATTCCGTGTTGAATCTTCACAATAAATTTCCGCCTTTCAACGAGAATTGGCTCGAATTCGGAGTTGTCTGGATATCGATGTGATTGTAAATAAACATTAAATACTCGTGGTGAACATCATACAACAGAGTCAGCACCGCGAACTGAGAAAAACAGATGAAACTCAATGTTCCATCAATCATCCAGCATCAGTAAGCGTTAACGTGAATGATGATCATTTGATCACGGATCTGTTGACAGGCTTTTAATTATTATGTCATGGAACACGCTAATCCTATTTTTCATATTATTTTAAACTGACTGTGTTTGGTCTGCATTACGTAAAATTTAATTATAAGGTACGATAACTCGTGTCTTTCGACGTTTCGGCCGAATTGCACAAACCGTGATCAGTTGGAAACATAATTCTTTGGTTTGACTGCGTTGGCGGACTGTCATATATTGTGAAGCGGAAGATTTTCACCCTCACTTGGCTTTTGTTTTTCATTAGCTACTACGTCACTATTTTAACGACATTTTCACGGCGACGGTTTAAAAATTATATCTGCACGTTTGATTTTTTCATTGCTTCACGTAAGTAGAGAGAGAGAGTTCGGGGAAATGGATTTTTGGATTATGTAGTTTCATCTAGTGATTGTAACCGGGTTCCAGCAAAATATTTTTGGTTGTTGACATTCTTCACCGCGGTGATTACGTTCCTTGAACCTTTTTGATATTGTTCACTCAATTTCGCCGAAATATCGAGAAAAACATGATGAACATATGTATACCAGTCACAATAGTTAAAAAACAAATCATTTCAGTCAAAATAACTTCATCTAAACGCTAATTGATGTCAATGTGTCTTCTTGAGTCGGCACCAGACTTTTACACTACAAACACATTGTTGTGATTTATAGCCCCTTGTGTTTTATTAAATTGTATTGTGTCGTGTTCGGCGTCGTTCACTAGTGTGCTCGACTGTATCATCAATCAGCTGACGTTGAGTACTCTGTGGCAGCATGCCATACACTGATAAACTGAAGCGACTTGATTGAAAATAGATTTGATTAATTTTCAGAACTCATATTTTTTATCTAAACTGGTGAATTTTAAATATCATAAAAAGAATCGTAATAGAATAGAAAGAAAAGAAATAGAAAGATAATAGTAATAATCGGGAATAGATAAAGCAGTTGATCCTAATCCAGAAGCAAGGGTTGATATATTTATGTTGATAACGCAAATCATCGGTCCACTCGATTTCAATGATTTAGATATAGATGAAGCAGTTACAATATTGATATTGGCAACTTACGATACACCAACACACGGTTATAAACAAGTATCCACTATTATTATAGCTGCATGGTATTCAGATACATTATAAATCTGATTTGGAATCTGGTCTTAGGACCACTGGTCATAAAATATTATAAGGAATGAATGCTTCATATGTCACATGGCTACATAACAAATCGATCGATCGTATCGTGCACACGAGTCACATACCTCCCTCTCGTGCTGCGCCTCCAGCTTCTCGAAGGTGACAGCTCCGAGGATGCAGTAGGCGACCACCAGGCTGATCATCACGAAGTGGGAGAACACCACCGCGCATAGCTTCCACGTGTAGTACAGCACCTGACAACATACAGACAGAACAGCTCTGTGTATTTCACTACGAAGTCTATGAGGTCTGCGACTGTGGGTGACTCATTCCTTCTTGTGAGAGTCTATTTTCCAACTGTGGACTCTAATAGGACTGAGGCGTATGGGAAAATCTATATGGTCAATGCATATAATCGCTAAATAACGTGATCTTTACACATCAAAACGGAGTTTGGAAGCCAAGGTGGTTACAGTAGCTGTCAGCAGTAGATGACTGCGCTCTCCATACTTCCCACCAAATGCAGTAAATGTATTCATTGCGGATATGATCTGGTAGTGGAGCATGGTCTCGTGGCTCAAGTTGAGTGTACCTCAAACAATACCAAGCCGAACGTCGTCTCTTGCTGAAATCTGGATGTCGAGTAGTTTGGTGTTAAACTATGCCGTGATAGCGCAGTCATAGTAAATATCTATCAATCAGCTTATTCAGTCAAGTCATCAGTGTAGAATTCAAATGTTTTACAAAGCAAAGAGGCGAATTTGTTTGTTTGTATAGTGCTACTGCCAAATTGCAGGATTCATAAATTCTTGTTCATTGATGTGTATCTAAGCTTTATCTTCAGCTGATGCTTCCCACAGTTTATATGTATGGAGGAATTTCCAACACGTTTGATGAAACGATTGTAGTCCATAATATATGACGACGAAAAAATTTATTGAGTGTGGCTCCCGGGTACCTATCGTATTTTGATGAATTTGTTTGACATAACATAACATAGCAACACGTCTGAATTCCCCGAAGGATAAGGTATTGCCATCTACCGGGCATAGTTCCAAATTCATGGTGCTACTTTTTCAATTTCCGTACAGAAAAACATAATAAAACTGCCCAATCTGGGAATCCAACCTCCACCTAGATCCAAAAGGCTGAATTATATCGACATGTTATTATTTTTATCAGTTGCGTTGATCACTTAAATCAAAGTGTATTATTTACTGTTAATAGAGTAGCTTTATATTATAAAAGAGCTATATACAAACATAAAGTCACGCCTTTTTTGCATGGGGGTAGGCAAAAACTACGGAACGCCACGTGTTACGATCCTTACATAACCCTTTTGCTTATATACGGACCTTATAAAAGAGTTACATATTCTTAAATCTATTACAACTGTTGTTCTTTAGCCTTTCCTTATATATATATATATATAGGTATAAAATTTTTGCCGATAATTATTATATTATTTACTTCATTATTTTGATATTGTAATGTCGTTTAAATTGAAATTATTTCTTATTTATAACCGCTATACATTGTAAATGTGAGTGAGATCTAGGCTGAACGCTCTTAATTTCATTAATTCTCACGATAACTGATGCATGCTTGCACTCTGTTGCGACAGGTTAGCTCAAATAGTTATGGCACTTTCTTCAAAAGGCTATTCCACCCTATATTTGTCTCACATAAACGCTTACATCATTACAATCTGTCTGGACTTTAAAATAGACTTTGACCTCTGAGTTTGTTTCGGCGTTTCTTCTCAGGGATAGTCATAGGAAATGCCGACGCCATCTAGTTTAAAAAAGACGTGTAAAACTGATTGAAAAATCCTAATTGCAAAATAAATAATTTCATTTCATTTAATTTCGTTGATAGTCATAAACAATATCAAACGTTCACAGCTTTTGAGTCGAAGCAAGCGCGAAGCCATCCTAGTCTAGACAATCCGTTATGAAAAGAATTCCAAGGTCCTCATTTATTATTGCCAATAACCTACTTCAGAAACATTTCGTGAACCCGAAACAATTCGCCGACATCTGATAATACCCACGTAATATTCGTAATAATGCTAATTCTTCTTAAATTCTTATATTATGACCGTTTCAAAACAATAAATGCATATAAATAACTAATAGGATAGGTATCCCATTAAATAAGGACTATAGAATTTCTGAATTACCGGAATTAATCCATAAATACTCACGATACATCCTGAACATCCTGATGTTATGTTGGATTCCCGAATAAATTTTTTCCCCTCACTAGGATTTCTCCTGTATCGTGGGCTGTACCCACAAGCGCCTACAATGTTTACAAACATACATGCACACACAACCAGACCCGAAACAACTATCTGTAGATCATACAAATATTTCTTCCGTGCGGGGATCGAACCCGCGACACGTAGCGCAGAAAGCTAATCGCTTAGCCACTGCGCCAACCGTGTCGTCGAAATATTGTGGCCAATATAATATCGCGACCTGATTCGAAATACTAAAATACAACTGGACTCCGGTGAACATATTACGAGTATTTGATTGCGTCAAAACAAGAGATCAACAGCAAGGCAAATCATCTAACATGTGAACACTGAAATGGTGATTGGTACATTTTTATGCAAATCAATTGCTATATGCCTACACACATTAAATTGACCTCTCATCAGTGGAGGAGCCGACAGTCGGTAAATAAACTTTATATGGAGTTTTGAATAATTCACAACTTCATCTTATTGACTGAACGTAATTTTCAAAGAATGAGAAACAGAAGACTTCAAAAATGTCAATAATTTGTATGAAATTTTACTTCTATATAACGTTAACCTAACTTGTCAATAGAATTAACTTCTATTTAAATGGCAGTCCATCAATGAAACTTACTTTAGCACACTTGCTGGGCGGCGGCAGAGGGTACTCCCCGCGGTCGACGCGGATCTCCCGGCGAGACATGGTCACTATTGGTCACCTCACTGGACAAACCGTCACTAACACTACTATCAACATAAGGCGTCTAGCCAACACTTCACCACATCATCACTCAATACATCAGCCTCACCATCATCCATGTTCTTTTGGTACAGTAAACCACTCGGCTGACGAGTGCCTGTTGCTACACTGGACAACACCACATCAACTCCTTGAAATACAGCAGTAATAGCACATAAATCTCACTGTTTACGTTCCATCTCAAAACACAACACTAATGCGGATAACAGATCTAACGCTATTGATCCACCTTATTGCGTTTAATTTATCCTTCCACCAATAAATCCCACGCAGACAGCGTTATGATTTGTTCAGCAAATATTTACGAAAGATGTATGTGTATGGTTATTGGATGAAGGAATAAAGTAATACGCGGGTGCGGGCGGGCCCGGCCGCTGGAATACTGCTCCGTGAGATATATCGGGAGCAGGCGCGAGCCCCAATCCGCGACCGCTGAGTTTACGATCAAAGCCGACGTTATTTGGGTCGTTATGCATAAAACCATTCACAAACCGAGCAATTACGAGCAGCCCACGTGCGAGGTACGCTCCACACGCGGGGACGTCCGGCCACTTGCGAAATTAAACTTATCACAGGAATTTAATAAGAGCTTGGCATCTTGGCATCATCGGTTGCGCTGGACCACCCGTACGTAGCGAGGTTCTGATGACCGGCACATATAAGGGACTTAGTGTAGTTGAAGTCAATAGATAGTAGATTTACTTTGTATGTAACATTATACTGGGCTGCCATTAACCATTTATTATAGACGACATTAACAAATGGCCTAATGACAGCTTGTCTCCGGCATACGCGGCGCGCGGCGCAGGCGACCTACGTCGAAATAATTATTATAAGTTAATTGACAACTTTTGCCAGTCAAAAATCTCTCAAGAACTTTTTCATGGTCAACAGACAATGTTTACCTACATTATCATCCACCTAACCTTCTCAAAAAAGTTCCTCTTAATTTATGATGTGGCTGGATATCGGTATTTTGAAATGTTTTGACTACTCTGATATAGCTTTGCTTATAATCTGACAGTCATGGTATAAATAAAACAATATGAATTATATTATTAAGTAATTTATTATTTACATAAGAGCAATATTATAACTATCACACGTCGATCCGTGCAGCTGCTTATTTGCTTACTTAATATAGTATAATAAATAGATCCTATTTACATACAACATGTTGGATATATAAACAACAGTGTTTTTGTATTCACAAGCATATTGTTGTCGGTCATCGTTACCTTGTTATCTCTATAGTATTTAAGACACAATTGCGAAACGCTGAGATATAACGGAAACGGTTGAGAACGTCCGCAGCTGCGCAAGTTACTTGGACTATTATGAAAATAATGTATTATGGACTTTACATACGAGTCAAAACACCGATGGATTAATATAGATACTTATCATTTTAGACTAAAATATCACCAGAGTGCTTGGAAAGCCCTCTTGCCGTCAATGCAGTCTGTTGAAGTTTCAGCCTCGGTCCATAGTCCATAACACATTGTAATTATACATTCGGTCAAACAAAAATATTAAATAATTATCATATTAAAAAATTACCATATTATTACCTAACGCCTAGCTCCTATAAATAACGTCTCCTGTTCTAAGTTACATATTCATACAATAGAAGGCTCGTGTGAGTAACTGCCAAGTGGGATACAGCTTGAAATACACACTATTTACAGCTTTATGACACTTTGTTTCGAAAACTTATGTTGTTCATCAGTTGCCATAGCAACGGTTATAAATAAATATATCAATTCAACGGAACATAAAATCTGCACAACGTAGCTAAGAACAATTATTCAATGAATAAATAAAGTTTTTAAATGCATCACAACCAGCGCCATCTATCAGTTATGGAATGTACTATTGGCAAAGTTACCGACTATTAATCGGCTAATAAATCTAAATCGGTACAAGATTGTTTTCAACGTTACAGATGAATTACAATTATCACATTATAGCTATAAATAACTCTTAGCTCCAACATTATTAACCACTCATTAGGTGGCTACATTAGGATATCAACATATTGTCTTTTTAGATTTAACACATTTGTACGAAACGGCCTCAAACTCCATACAGTCAGCAAGGGTTGGGCTTGCGCGGTCAAATGGGTGGGACAATGTCACGATATCATCCACAGCATGCAATGTCAAAGAAAGCATGAACTATGAAGTAGATAGTTCACAATGTATAGAACTAAGATGGGAGTTATCCGGCAGGAGTCATCACGCTCTGGTGGTCATTTGCACGTCCTCCTTCGGCGCGGCCGGGATCTTCCGCTGCGCAATCTGCTCGGCCTCGCGGATGGTGTCCGGCAGCCGCGTGTTAAGCGTCTCTGGCGTTGTCAGCATCAGACCTCCGGCTATCAGGGCAGTGGAGCCGAACAGAACTGATGGTAGCCAATCAACGTAGATCGCCTAAAAATGTTAGAAACAAATCGTTGAAATACTAATTCAGACCATTATTGTCCCATTCCTGGGTACAAAAATATTTCCTCAAATACTTTTAAGGGTGACAATACTGACCAGCAGTGGCATCTGCGGCGCCACGATGGATCCGATCCTGCCCACCATGGAGCAGAAGCCGAGCAGCGAGTGGCGCGCATGCGTTGGGAACAGCTCCGACGTATACATGTAGATGCCGCTGAACGCCTGCGTAATGGCCACCTTGCCGACCAGGTACAGCAGTGTTGCTAGCCATGGTAACGCTGTAAAATAAAAAAAACATAATAAAGGTCACAGAATACGCTACTAGACACTAATACTGTTACTGTTACTATTAGCCAGCATTATCCCACAGCTGGGCAACCTCCCGCCATGATTTCCACCAGCCAGTATGGACCAATCCCAACTTAATTTTGCGGCTTTATTATTTGCGTAATTGGTATTTTGGAGCGCAGTGTAGTGTTGCGAAGGCGGTTTGTTAATTTAACACCTAGAGCACTGCGCTCCCTAGCACGTTGACAGATATTTGACACAATTTAATCTAAGAAAATAAGTTGAAACAAATTAACAGTTAATCATGTAATAAATAATTATAAAAAGTTATTAAATAGTAAATAATATTAAAAAGTAAATAATTATTAAAGTAATCAGAGATTGAAATTTGATATATTACCATGTGGCTTTTTTTTATTTAATGCCTCATATTAGAGTTATCAAAAATAATTTGGCCTTACGCAAATTTAACGTGGCACTTTAATCACCTGAACTATTTAAGTGGTGTTAAATAATACTCTACCGGAATCAAGAATAACATAGTAGCAGGCGGGTATCATACAGATAAATTTGCCAAACATCCAGGCGCCCGCGCATTACGTCCAAGTTTCACAATACGCCAAAAGCAATCGCATTGTATAATCGCGTCATTTCTCGGCACTAGTTTAAAAACTTATTTTTTCTGAACCTTTCTAATGACATGATCTTTCCATAATTCAACCTGACACATGACTTGATTGAACATTAATTCAGAATCATCAAAAGTTTAATAACATTTAATATGAGTAAATTAAATGTTACCTACTAATAATTTAAATAACATAGTAATTGCAGTCTTAGAGATAAACACACCAATTTGCATTCGTTGATTATACTCACATTTAGGAACAAACGGTATAACAACACAGGCGATACCGCACACCGTATAAGCACAGAGCAAGGTCTTCTTCCTTCCAATGCGGTCGAGCACCAGCGCGTTGGTGACCACAGCGATCACCTCCACGCTCACCACCAGCATGTAGTTGGTGTACTTGTCCCCCGCGAGGGACACCGAGTTGATGGCCAGTCCGTAGAATACGAAGGTACACGTTATCCACCACCACGAGCAAATAGCGAGGCGAGTCATGATGATGGGAGAGTGGAACACTTGCATCCACAACCCTTCCTCTGGCTTCTCATCTTTCTTTTCATCCAGTGGCTTTGCCTTCTCCTCGGTCAACTGCTTCATCGTTTCATCTGATAACGTAACTTTATTCATCTTCGCTGCGCTCATTATAATTTCCACCGCCTCTTCTTTTCTTCCTTTTGAAAGTAACCACCTGATGCTTTCGGGCAACAGGTATATGTATAGGATGAATAACAGGGATGGTGGGTATACCACGAGGATGAAAGTTCGCCAGTATTGGAAGGCCTTCGCAAGGAGAGCGAAGCTGAGACCACCCAGGACCAGCATGATGCCTAGGAAGGCAGTGGTTAATACTCGTTTATCTTGACCTAGTAACTCGATCGCTGGAAAGAGCGGAAGAACCATTAACATTTCAATTTGATAACATTCAAGTATTTAAAACCTACCGTTGATTTAGTTATGATGTTATTTACTAACCAACTTATATTTATTTCATTGCACTTACTTAGGATGTAGGCTGCAGGGAAGGCACTGGCTCCAGCGATGGTTTCCAGAAACTCCACCGTGATGTACATCTCATAAGATATGGAGAAAGCTTTCAGTGTACCAATGGCACCGACCAACGTGCAACTTAAAACGAGCGCGCGCTTTCTGCCCCAACTGAAATATACACATCAAACATAATGGTCAAGATTTTACTGCACAATGAAGAGAAGGCAACTATCTCTTGCCCTCTTACCATAGTCGACTATAATACTTGAAGATGTGCGATGCTTACCGGTCAGAGATGTATCCCAGGATGGGCAGCGACACCAGCATGCCGATGTTGTGCACCGTGCCCACCAGTGTACGCTTCCACTCCTGACACGCCAGGTTAAACTGCAAATAAAATATCAACATTTTAATGAAGTTTATAGCCGAGACTGGACGCGTCACCTAAAGAACTCAAGTTTAACCCTTCGTAGATTCCTACGTTCCGTAGATGACGAAAAGAAGATGAGTCAATTGATATCAAAGAACATGACTAGTGAAGAGGTGACACAAAGTAAAGATCACAACTTTAGTCGGTATATTTGGGTCATACTTTGTATATTTCGTACAATTTTGTGATTCTGCTGTAAAGACCATGACGACTGTGCGTATCAACCGGATGATTTTCATCGAAGAGCTTCGGCGGCGCGCGCCTGCGTGACGTAGAGGACGCAGATGACATTGAGAGGCGCTGATCCGCAACCGCTCGCCTTATTTACTACATTAGCAGACCGCGGCCGCAACTACTGTAGCGATCAGTTTTCAATAGCCGTGACAAATGCTACACAGTTGACATCATCACAAACATGTCTGACCTCTCGTATTGGGAATTATGGCGAAGTTTTGGTGAGATAATAAATATGAAATCGTGGTGAATTCCTAACTTTTTAGATTAACACAATTTCACGAAACCTAACGGATACATGGGCAGCAGAGACCTTTACGGACTGGTGTAACATAATAATGACAGACAGTCGTAGTCGATGAATAGTATTAATTACCGTTACTATACAAACTTGGAGCCACAAGTGTCTGTATCTCATGATTGTTAAACTCATCACATGTATGGTCAAATTCTGTAACCCTTTAACGACACGGTTGATACAGTGACTGAGAGATTTTCTTTTTTTTTTCGTCGTGCTTTCAATTCCCATACTGAACAAATATTAGTATGTTCTACAGAGTGCGGGTCTGGATGTGTGTGGATGCGAGATTTATATATTCATAATGTACCTACGATAAAGGGGGAATCCTAAAACAACCCCTTGTTTTTACGCATTTAATACTAATGATTTAGACCTAACCCGTCTCGCAAAGTAGACATAATGGAAAATGTAATGGAACGTTCAAAATAAAAATAATAAAGAAAAGTTATGATAGTGGTGTCTCCAATTGATTTTTTATTTAGTATTTATATTAATTTGTTCTACTTGTATTTATATACATAATTAATAAATTTGTATTCAACACATCAATTGTTTCGCGTCGACAATGAATTGATCAAATAGAAAAGAGCCACAGATTATACCTAATAATAATAATATAACAAGTTACAATGGGACGTTGAACCAAAACAAATACGAATTAAAAATATTTAATAAGTGAGGAGGTATCATCCAGTACACAATGTTGTGTGTGTGTAAACTAGTAAAACTACAGATAAAAACAATAGATTGGTTCAGTTTAACGACACTTTACATAACAGCAGTTACACCTACTACAGGAAGTTATGTCATTAAACTGCACGTGTACATATTATGTCTCGTGACACAGCCGTGAGGAACCTTTGCAAGAATCTCAATGTTACTAAGTCGTGTGTTGTTCTCGGCAAAGAAGCTATTCTTGCCAACCTGGGTGTGGATAAAAGGCTAGACATTTTATCACGAGCGTGTGAAGTACTGTTGATGTCACTTCTCCCTCACACCTTTTTCAGTGTAGCAATCTATAAGATGGCACACAACAGCAGTTAAACCATTTAAACCATTTATTTTTGCTACACACATTACATATAATACACAGTATAAGAACAGAAAAGAGACATAAAATATGTGTAGCAAGGGATGCAGCTCAGTATTCGCTGTGCATAGTAAACAGTACTGATTTTCAGCTGATCCCTGTCATTTGCATTAAACATTAGGTTTTTACACGCACAACAAATTAAATCTATTGACCTAATATACTTAAGTACCTACCGATATGCAAAACCACTTTAACACCTTATTAAAACTCGACAAGCCGAAGGTCGCTGTGAAATTATTTAGGAGTGTTTGTTATCATACTTAAATAACACTAACTGCGCCTGCGATTCTGTTCGCCTGGAGTTCGGATAGGTTCCCAGGTAGCGCTAACATCTATATTTTATTACCAAAGTCACTTACTGGTACAATTGAAATTGTCATCACTCTTGATAGAGGTAACCAATTTTGATGAAATAAAGACAGTACTCTGAAGTTATTCCTTCACAAACAAACCTACAATAATTATGAAACAGATCAATCTATCCTAAAATAGTAATTTATTTTTTTGAATATTCCGTGTACCAGTTTAGTCTCGTTACGATTTTATTATAGGTATATATAGACAATTGTTAAATGGAGTGTTGAGCTGAAGTGCGACCTCGAGGGCACCACTGCTGACTGCTGACTGCTGACCTACATCGGCAATGCCAACACTTGTACTTATTTACTACGCAATGAGACAAGAATTTAGCGGTGTTTGTTAGGTCCGGTCCACTTTCCGTTTCTCTAGATCTTACTTTGAATCGTATCTATCCGACAAAAATGAAATGAAAATTAAGTACCTATTTCATTTTTACAGACTGGGAAAATTAATCATTTAGATTTCCCCCAACGTGCGCCTCGTCGTTTACCTATACATTTGAAAGAATGGTTTGTGTCACAAAAACGGTCAAAGATAGATCATGAGCGCAAAGGTGCTGTGGCCCTAGGTTGAATGGTGAATATACTTCTAGAATGAAGTGGCGCGACGTTACGAAAGTCGAGCGACCATCTCCCCGCGTAAGGCCAGCAATGATATGTCAGATGAATGTTTGCTCATGCGCTTGCAAAAGAGTACGCTATTATTTTTTTAATAACAGACTGACAGTATAATAGACCGGGAAAGGCTAAGATAATGAGTGTTTGTTTAATTGTAATGTAATATTATGTTAATGGTGATGGTGAGTATTTTTCAACGCATAGCGAATCTAGCGGTGCACGCGACCCTGTCAGATCATTACTACTACGCGGACGCACGAGACCGACATCCCAATGTACGGCGATTAAGAAGGCACACGCCATTTTAAATGTGTAAAAACTCTCGCACAAATGCACTAAACGAATCATTATTATCAGTCGGCAAAGCGTACTATCGTCAGGAGGAAGTCAAAACTACATTTTCTTTCTTTCGAAACTTTCTACCTACATCATAAAGATCCACCTATTAATGCTTCCACGATTGGGACTCAAACCTCCTCTTTGAGAATGGGACCACGCAAGGACAGCGCATATTTGTTAAAGTCACAAATCTTTGAAATTCTACGACATGCCGGTTTCCTCACGATGCAGATGTTTGCCATTCCCAGTTCAACTGAATGGACCTTCTAAATGAACCTGCTTATTATTGCAAATTATGTAAGTGTCAACTAAAGGCCATTTGTTAGTTCAATACCATTATAACTAGGTTCCCTTTCGCTTTGTGTTCTTATCGGGCGTGTACATGTCTGTCCACACGGCGCGCGGCGCCCGATGCCCAACGGCCCATCTATATCAAAGAGCCACTGTACTCTTTATACGCTGTTGGTCTGTCGCTAACAGAGTGCTGCTGCTCTTAAACTATTGAGTCGCATTCTTGGCTTATCTTCGCTTGATCTTCGCGAAATAGTAACAGCACTTCATATCCTCAATAATAATTGAAATAATGATAAGCTCGCGTCGTTAGGTAAGGTCAACGACGCTAAACACATTTTAAAATGATTGCAAATCCAACCAATTTTTTCCTGTAATTTTGTCAATGATTTTTCCTGTATCATCATTACATTTTGCGCATGAGTGTACTTGATTTTTAACATCCGCTTTGGTATTATTCATTGTATAATCTCATCAGATGTTGTTTAAATTGAGCGGTAGCTGAGACGAAACTGATTGAGTTTACGATTTAATATTTATTTATGATTCAAGAAGCACTGAAAGCAGAAATAGAATACAATAGTTATGAATACTACACCCCTTGGTATCGGAGACTAACAGGAATTACAGAGACTGAAATTGAATGGTTTCAATATGCAAATGTAAGGTAAAAGCATAACCATCGTCACCAACCACCACCGCCAAGCCCTAACCGGGTCTTTCACCGGCGGAATTTTCCTGATCATGTCATTTGGAAGGATCCATATCCTTTACCACCAGAGTTACGATGCAAGTAAGTCACTTGTTTTGTGTTTACAAACGCGCGTGCTGCTATGGTGAATAGGCAAACAAGGATACGCAAGTACCAACAAACCTCGGTAACAATAGTGTTGTTAGACTGGTAGAGCCAGTGGTCGCAGGGCATCAGCTCCTCCCCAAACGTGGTGCCATCCTGACAGGGCAGCTGGGGGTCGAGGGGTGCCCGGCGGGAGCAGCGGGACTCGATGCTGCCCGAAGGCAGGGCACCCTCCAGCCATGGTGTGCTGTACAGGGTACTGTTTGCTGCCTCGCACTCGGGGACCACACATCTGGAGGAAAATATAGAAAGGTAGAATTGTGGATTTATTAATTCCATATTTTTGGTCTGTACAAAGACCAAACTGTACTGGTCAAAGACTTTTCTAAATATAGACAGTTAAATGTTTCCGCCTGGTTGGGTCAGGTTAGTAAATAATATGTATAGGTATTACATTTTGCTTTCCTTCAAATCACTTAGTAACATAACTAAATATCCGACTCCTTTGAAACTAAATTAACAATTTCACAGTTCGTAAAGCTGTATAAACGAACTGACTAAATCCATAACGTACATTCTATTAATAACACAATACTACAAAGGCAGTTATTGTCTCCGAAACAAAACGATTTAAATAATAAATAACTGGGTTTGATACTTGAACAACTTTATAAATAAAATATATTATTTCCATACAATATTGACTCGCAATAAATTACAGAAAAGGTACGTAGTGTACAGTGTAAGTTTATGACAGACGTAACGACATATAACGACGGCGGCAGCACGAGCGATCACGATAACCCCATAATATTCACGATAACGTGAAACATGCACGATAGTACTTACGTGCTCGCACCTGCATTACTGCGGCTAGTATTTACTGCTTTATCATCTCATACCTGGGCAAAACTAGCGCTTGACTTGATACATTAATAATGCCATCATATTGGTGGTAAGGTACACCCAATACATAACACCGAATAGTGACCACAAAAAATTAACGCATTCAGTTTTTTTACAGCAGTGTGCAGTGACTGGAATACCTGCTCGTGTATGTCGCACAGTGGCAATATTAACCATAAACATAAGTACACTATCTCCGTGAACCCAACCAACAACAGATAAGCCAATAGAAGTCCGTACCGAAAGGAGAGATGTTTGTCAATCTCCTTGATAAATGTTGTTGTCGCCTTAACCGAGAGACAATATAAACATCACGCTATAATCTTAATGTACAAGTATTACACTATTAGACTCTGAAGGCTAAACACCTGACAGAGGTATCGTGTCAAGCTCTCGGGTCACAAAAACGTTTCAACGCTGAAAGCTAATTATTTTAATAAACCGGTTGTTTGTATCACGGGCGAGTGCGCAGTCGCAGCATAGCAATTGTCATAGTTCATGACATCAAAAAAAACGTAATCGTACTCTGGGACTGATCATATATTATCAATTCTTTTTTTTTTTTTCTTTCTCTTTTTTTTCATCTTTTTTTATATTTTCTTTTGTGTTTAGTCTTTTTTACATTGTATAATTTGTATATTGAAAAAGATTGTAAAACAGTTTTTTTGAAAAGAGTATCCATGGTATTTCTTGCCGGTCTCTTCTCCATAGGACCAACCCACTTTTGGAACCGCGCAACTAGAATCATAACGTTGTAAAAGCGCCCGTAAAGGCCCAATTGAAATAAAAACATTTGACTTTGATTCACAATTGGTTTCTGTTTTGCGGTTGACCAAGAGGTCAACTTACACTATGATTCAGGATCGACGGTATGGACCACAGTTAGCCTTAGCTTCTTAAAGAAATGTTCTCTTAGGCTTTACGGAGGTCGCTAAGTGTTAAGAGTAAAATTCGAAATTATTCTGTTCCAACAATTTCACATTTCACATCACCGAAATTAATAAACAACAACGTGGTCATAAGAAAAACGTTAGTGTTTAAAAATAACTGTGCCAGCATTATCGTCATAACTTACTGTTTGTGAAACCAAGTCCGAATTAATTATCAATATAACAATAGGCCGTTATGCCAGCTGTGGCAAATGGAAGCCAGCATATCATGTGTTTCATTCACAACCACATGCTACTGAGGAGTATAAATACAAATCACTTACAACGTATTACATTGTTTTAATGGTCTTGTCGTTCAACAGTTCAAATATTGTCATCGACACAATATTTAAATGTCGAGTCCACTGTCTCATTGGTGTAGTGGTGGTCGGTCTGACGGGATCCATCTATTGGGGAACGAGGTATGGTGTTCCTCCATTGAAAAGGGAGAAGAAGAAAAGGGCACTAACGACAGTATGTGCATATCTAAAACTGTATGAACTGCAACCGTTTGGTACCGGTGTGAATCTTTAGAGATGCACTTTACTTTCTAGCTGATGATTCAGCAATCAAATAACTTACAAATTAATCGTAAGTACTTCGTTTCATAACTAACTACAATACTACTCGCCGTTTGTTTGTGTGCGTGACACGGCTGTTTTTTTAAACTGAATGATGATTCTCACACATTGCCACATGCAACGTTTTTGTAACAATATTCAAACAAAACATTGAGGTTATGCAAAAACTACATCCATTAATGTGAGATGATTAGTAAGAATACTTGATTTCCTTGGGAACAGTATTTACGATGCTGGTTATCTTGAAATCTTAATATGCCGCGATAACTTCTATAAAACTTGATAGGATTTTACGGAAAATGGCGCGTTATTAACTGGCTGAGCTGAAATTATACACGCATTGTATATATTTTGGGTCCTTCTTTTCTTCTTTCTTTTACATTTTCTTTTTTTTTTTTGTCCCACACTAGGATTTCTCCTGTATCGGGGGTTCAGTTTACAAACCTACATATCACATTTACACACGACCAGACCCGAAACTATTAAATGTAGATCATACAAATATTTGTTCCGTGCGGCAAACCCGCCCGTCAAACCCGTGACACGTAACGCAGAAAGCTAATCGCTTAGCCACTGCGCCAACCGTGTCGTCCTTATGTGAAGAGGTTAAACGCAATATATTCCATGAGTGTGTTTCAGGTAAGGTTCAAATATGCTGAGCATCATAAATGTGGCTCCAAACAAAACCATACTCTCTCTACCTGTGAGTGTAGTAAACACAACCAGGAGATCATATCATTTCCTATGCTATTATATTATTACATCATTATATCATTTTAATCACCGATCCGTGTACCCAGCATGGTGATTATGCCCTAATTATTACTTCAGCGTGTCGAAGCAATCTCGTCGGAGGCGCCTTCTTCAGTAGGTAGTGGGTGTATACGTGCTGATCGTTATCATTTGTTAAAAGTACGTAATGGTGACCTGTGTAACACCATCGTAGCGTCAAACATTACTCAGTGACCTCCTGTTAGTACCATTTGGTATGCCGTACGCTTGTCGCACGAGGAAAACTATTTAGGAGGCTGATCTAATGTTCCTCGACTATTGTCTAGATATAACACGTTCACAAATAACTATAAAAACATTAGATATGTTATGGTTTTCCTTATTTTTAAAGCTACGTAGGTAGGTACATGTTACATTGAAAACTTGTTTTGATTTAAGATCTGCTGAATTAATAATTTTGATGGTACCACCCAGGCACAAACTGCGAACAAAACTTAGCGAAATTGGTTATCATCGATCCATTTAAAAGTCATTGCGATTGCAGTTTCAAACATAATCCCACACTGATTGTTTGATTGAACTAAGTGAAGTCATCATCACCCAGGTGCCCGTACACCTGCACAGTGCTGAGAGGTTCAACCACGCCACTGACAACGGTATAGGCGCCGGCGGTCACACATAACACACACAATGGCAATAGGCTCGCCCCCTATTACATGGGCCCTGATAACAATATCGGCGAAAAGTGGATGTTTAATAGTACACCTCTGCCTAATTCTTCGGGGGTACAGGCGTAATGATATAGCTATATAGGGGCATCGCTGGCTAATATCTAGCCATTGATACGAACACATTTAAATATATTGCAGCTGTGCGGCTGGAGCTATTGAATGAGTATGAACACGACGTCACTTCGCAATACAATTACTGGTCAATGAGCCGTCAGTGTCTCTGTGACACTAATTATAATTATAGCACTAATGAATACTATTGTGTGTAGATTAAAATAGCCCAGTGGCTAGTTCATCGACTGACCATATAATAATATTTGATTTGTAGGTACTTCTACGATAATAAGACGTGACTTCATAGACTCTGTGACCCGGCCGACTGTACCGCGGATAGTTTTAATTCTTGTTTAATAATAGTAGTAGATATGTATTATATTTTTATTATTTAAACGATATATTGTTATACCTAATTATTGTAGTACCTATATTATATACCTACATAATATAGGTACTAATACCAGTTTTCTCAGGCACTTACTCGACCGTTATGTGATTAAAATTCATCGCCATTCTGTTTGACGACAGATTACTTAGGAAAAATCACGGGACCAAAAAAATATTTTCGTGTCCCCAACAGCGATATAATATCGCTGTTGGGGTACCCAAAATATTTATTCTAATAAAATTGTCCCCCAACTGCAACATAAGTAATCTTCTTTCCCTTTTTTGACCCAGAATTTCCCCAGTATCTTTAACATGTCCTTAACTAATAAAACTTGTTTTTAACTTTAATGTTAGTTATTTTTCGAACATTTTTAGGGTTATTGAGTAGTCGGACTTTATAATTCCATGAAACCAGTATTTTATTTTTTGGAAAGTCGTGCAAAAAAACATCACACAGAATCTTATGTGCATAAATAGTTTAATTTAATTTCAAGTCTAGCATTCAAATAAAAATGGTCGCCTTTTAAAAAGAACAGGTGACAAACAAGCAGGCAGTGACATCCTTCTTTATTTATTTACTATGTTGTGGACCTCTACACAGAGGATACACAAATGACGTTCCATATTAAACTACCTAGGTAAATTTGTAGTTGTGAGTTGTGCTCCACCAATTAAACGAGATCACAGCATGCATCAACGACCACCCCTGTGGACGGACATGGAAAGCGTCATCAAAAAGAAGCTTCTGTCAACATGCAACTTGTTTGTTTCACACAATCAGTTCACAAGCACGTGTTTAAAGGTCGGTTGTCAGAAGTTGCACCTTGAGCGTTAGCTTTTCGTAACGAGGTCACTAACCATAATTAGTTGGCCGTCGGTCGACGAACTGTGGTCGTTAATGACACATTGTTCAAAAGTTTTATGACATCATATTATAGTTAAGCTGATAACAAAAAGTAACTTAGAAACACACTGTATATTACACACCATATTCTAATCTTTATGTAGCTAACACAAATATACCATATAGGTACATAGTAGCAATATTTATATACCATTAACCTTTAAATGTGACATTCGTAGTGTAGGTACTGAGGGCGCAAAGACTATGCACTAAATTGCTAATCAAAGTTAATTTGATCCTTAAACTTTACTTCTGTAAGAATCCAATTTTGACCTAAGACAAATATGAACATAGTTCACTGTGCCTATATTCAGCTAAAACGCCACATTATAGATTCAGACGGGCTTTTACCAGGGTCGTTTTTCTCATTCCGTTCCGCATGATGAACATGTACTTGGTGGCATAAACCGACGCTTGATGTTTGTCCTAATATGGAAACCCGACAGGCCGCCTAGCGCCGGTCCTAAGCGGACCACGGACGCATTAAGGAAAATGCCCATTAATCTTATGTAACACTAACTTTACGCAAAATACGCACGTCTACCTCCCTCGTCAACATATCGTACTAGACAGATAGCTACAGAAGGATTAGACCGAACACAAGCATTAGCTTGCATGTAGCATGCATTAACATGACAAGATAACTACATACCGTACCTACCAAACGTACACTATGTAAACGATGAAGATACAAAAATATTGCTGCCAACATTCAAAGAAACAATACTGTTCCATTTTAAATCGGTTATCACATGTAGTCAGGAGTGGGCTTTCTGGTTTTCTTTTTAGATGCTACAACCCTGACATTATGTAAATTGTCTAAACTTGTACATTTAACACCGCCAGGCACAGGTTAAACGATTGTCGGCGCCGGCGCCTAACACAGAATACACTGCCCGATTTGCGCAAAGGCAGCATTTGAGTTCCTGCCCTACGGTAGTAAGGGCAACGATGGAGTAGAAAACGTCTAATAAACGTTTAATCGTGTGTATGAACTTTTAAATTATTTTCTAATAGAAAGTAAGTAAGTAGTAGGTATATAATATACTACATAACATAACGCAAAGGGTTGCAGGTGCAAGGAAGGTGGGAGGTGCAAGGGAGGTGCACCCACTGCTGTGCTGTTATTAAGTCTCATGGCATAGGGGGCAAGCCTACTGCCATTGACCGGGCACAGTTCCAGATTCCGTACGACTGCTGAGAATGTATATACAAAAAACGCATTAACACTGCCTGACCATTAAAACAATATGGAAATATAATAATAAGAATTTCAAATTTTAAACATTTCAATTTTGTTTCGCCAACATTACAATTCTACACATATTAACTTTGAAAAAGCTTTTAAAAACTGTATGATGTTATAGATAAGTAATCATCAGTAAATAATAACTATGTTTTTGTTTCTATTTCAAGTCACAATACTTGCACAAGTAAGTCACGGTCGCATTATATAACGTAGGCACTGTGCGATATTTTCTACGACTGTTAAATCTGTTAGCGACACGAGCTCCACAGGTATGGAGTAAGCAAATCAACAGTGCTCCTTTTTAAAAAAAAAAACCAGGCTACGTGCGAGTCAGTACAACATCCGCACATGATACCAGTGCACTGCGGAACCCGTCAGTTGTCACTGCTCATCGCACAGCCGTGCGCATGCGTGATGTTCATAACATATACGACTCGTCTTTCAGAACATTTTTTGCAGCGCATAAATACTTAATAAATTAATATGTATGAAGCTGCCAACAAAGCGATCGACTATTCACTAGTCAATAGGTATAAAAATTTGACCTTGACCGAAGATTCATGTTTACTTATTAAAAATATCTATGTATTTATATGACAGTATCGTCCTGTCAGTTTGTATGGCAATCCTACACGATCAATGTCACCTTCTTTGACACTTAAAAACACTCCTTTATACATTATATATTTATAATTAAATAACTTTTAATTCATCTTAATACATGGTCCTCACGATAAATTTGAAATGATAAACGTGGCCCAGCAGAAGCAGCACTCTTGCGCAAGATTCGCATTATAGACATGCGTGGGAATTTATGTATGTACGATGTTATAGAGAAGCGGGTCAATGAACAACCGCATCTAATGAGACACTTCCGCGAGTTAATACTCTGATCTACCCAAGAACACTTAATTTAGATAATATTGTGATGATTTAAAAATAGATTGCATGTATAATTTTTAGGATATATTAGTTGTAGGAATTCAGACACAATGTAAAAATTGTTATTGAATAAATGAATTGAATTGAAAGAAAAACAACCAAGAAGATGATACCACTAACTGAACCATAGCGCCAATTTGGGGATTTTACAAATATAAATTAAATTCTATCAAGTGGAAGATAATTTGAATTTCAATCTCATAGTAGGTATATGTAATTATGAAAGTCCAATCGACATCTCTGCTACTAAGCAATATAATAACATCAGGGGACCACTTGCACTGCACCACCACAAATTACCTAATAGTATAGATATATATACCAGTGTCTCATTGGTCTAGTGGTCGCAAGTGCGACTGCTAAGCGTGAGGCCCTGGGTTCGATTCCCGGGTCGGGCGGAATTAAATTCGGTGGTAAATTCTTAGTAGTAGCATGGAGTCTGGAACTGTGCCCGGTAGAGGGCAATAGGCTCGCCCCCTATTACATGGGACTCAATAACGACATTGGCTTAAAGTGGGTGTACAATGGTGCATCTCTGCCTAACCCTTCGGAGAATACAGGCGTGATGCTATGATGATGATTATTTAAGTGATGTAAGCTGCGCTGAGAGCTTGGTTTTCGTACAGATGTACCACCGTAGTAGGAGATCTTCATTATTACAACTATAAAACTACTAAACTCGTAAGGACCATTTACCTTACACGATCTAAAACATCAACATCCTATCAGCATTGGTAAGAATTTCATTATATGTTAATAATATGCAAGCATATGCTAATAAGTTAAAATTTAAATAAGAGAGCGCCACATTAGCATATAATTAACATCGGTTTTCTTATACTTGCGTCCCACAACACGAGTTATGAATACTAATCGTATCGTATTATTATAAGGGAAATTGATTAGCAATTTATTCCACTGGAAAATATGTTTGTAAACACACCAAAGTAAAGAAAACAGAGAAACTGAATGTCTCCTGTCTCTATCTATCTTAGAGTAATCTATTAAAAAATCACAAGTTATGCTAATCACTGGCCTCTAAGTGTTGCAATAAGAATTGCTATTGTTTTTTGAAAAAAATATAACCCTGTCCCACACTAGGATTTCTCCTGAATCGTGGGTACAGTTTACAAACATACATGTCACATGCACATACAACCAGACCCGAAACTACTATCTGTAGATCATACAAATATTTGCTCCGTGCGGGATCGAACCGGTGACACGTAGCGCAGAAAGCTAATCGCTTAGGCACTGCGCCAAACGTGTCGTTAATTAAATATTGCATTACGACCAGATATTATATAATAATGACACACGCGATTGTGTTGGTTTGGTCGCCAATAATCTCTATGGCGTTGGTTGGTGGGCGTGGTCTGGTTAGATCCAAGTGTAATTTATGTAACACCTCATGTATACCCATATTCAGGCAAATAAACGATTTGATTTGATTTGAGTGATTTCTTCTACATGTGCTTCCATTGTCTAACGACTGTACGAGTATAATTTGGTCCACTATAAGTAGTAGTATTAGCAACGTCTTACGTCTGTAGAAACATCGGAGCTAGTCAACGGATGTGTCTAATTGCCATAATTCTGCTGATAATAGTGCGCAGGCGCATCGTCCTCGCACGTGTGCACACGTGAATGATCTACAAGAGTGATGTATTGTTATAAAAATGGGCACTTCACATTAAATGGCTTAGATGTTGTTAGCTAAGATAAAGATATCTCATCATTTGTAATAAAATATGGACTCCACATTAATAGGCTTGTTTCAAGGCGCTCGCGCAGCTCGGGCTAAAACAAAAGCTTATTATTGTGATACTAGGTAGTAGTGTTGTGTACTTTTAGGTATCTCACAGTTTACCGCCCTACATTCGGAACATAACTAAGCTAACAAATCTTGGAACATATCGAAATCATCTCGCTTGTCAGGGTAATCCTGGCGCTTCAGAATGACGGCGACAGAAGTATTAGCTTCTGTTGCTTGTCCCGCGTGTCACACCTTTCTCTTCTTAGATCATCCATTAGAGTTATCGATGCCTTTCATTAGTGTCTAATCGACACAACGCGTTTCTAAACTCGTAGTGTAATCATCACACTTTGGCCGCGTTCATACTGAACGTTCAGCCAGCGCTGACGCGACGGGAGTTGAATTCTGAATGGCTGATTTTGATTTAGCGTTATAATACAAAATATTTTGAGAACGAGAAATTTGGCAAATATTATTCAGAGAAAACAAAGAACAAGAAGAAAATTAAGAAAATTGAAAGGAAAAATAAGGGAACCCGCTGGATGCGGGCAGGACAGGTCCATGTGGCAATGCTTTTTTTTTAATAATATCCCACCCAATTATTTCTCCTGTGTCGTGGGAACACAACCAAACCCGAAACAACCGTCTGTAGATCATAAAAATATTTGTTCTGTGCGGGAATCGAACCCGCGACACTAAGCGCAGTAAGCTAATCACTTAGCCACTGCGCCGAGTCGCTTGGGAGAGGCCTATGTCCAACAGAGTACGTCTTTCGGCTGAGATGATGATTCAGAGTAATATAGCATTTTTTAAAACGTATTTATAATATAATTATAATGAATGCGCAGTTGCGATAGTGTTAAGTAAATTAATTTAAGTAAGTAGTGTACATATGTACATAATTATCTACGTTTACAAATAAATAAATGCTTATAAACCATTACTATTGACTTTCTCAGCAAACGAGCTGGCGTCGGTTTGTTCAATTAATTTCCGGAGAGACGCGTGTCGAAGCCATGGAATCAATTGAATCGGTTTCGGCTGATAGCCGCAGCAAGAAGCATATTAAATTGAGTGGCACTTTACGATATAATTTAATTGTGAATAAAACAATTAATGTCTCTAGAGTAGATTGTGTACATAAGTACATATACAGCACAAACCATCTTGTATAACAAGTAGTTCTCATCCTTTTTATTATACATTGTAACAACTGAGCGGATGTACGAGTACGTACGGACACTGTTATCATAATTAGCTAGATTTGATCTAAGTAATAAGGACCGCATAATAACACAGACAGACAGGCGATTTATGCACATTCGTCTGTCTAGTATCGTATTCTCACATAAACTAAACCCTCGCATCAGTTTTAATCTCAATGGTCTCACAAGTCACAATCTCACCGGACATATGTACAGTTCTTATCGAGAAGAAGATCGCATACTATAGAAGTTCTTTATGTTAAAACTTGTAACGTTATTCTTTTTTTCTGTAAAGATAATAGTATAAACACTACCTCTGTATACTCTGTTGATATATATCTCTGTGTATACACTATATAATATGTCTAACATACTATTGTGAAGTCAGGATAGAAATCAACCATGCTACTGAATAGTTGTGGTACGCGTGGACACTGACGTTATCAGGTATCGAGGTATTTGCAGTACTTCTTACATATTACTTCTGGACTGGGACTATTTAGATTGCCATCGATTCGCTAAGTAGGAGCCAGAATATTATACTAAGAGTTTTTGATAGCCGCCACCTCCAGCCTCTCAGGCCTCAACATAAATAGCATTATTAGTTTTATAGTTCGACTGAAGTGTTATTGTTTTGTTTTATTCACGCATGACGGCTGATCACTTTTTTATACAAGTTCCGGAAAATTCGTAGCAGGAAGGAAGTGCAGCTATGTTACGGGAAGGAAGCGGCGCGTTACTTGTAGATCAGTGTACGAACATCGAATTGTAATGCCATAGTCTAGATAAATTAGCATTTATTAGGAACACTATGTTCTGTGGACGTGAGTAATGTTTTAAATATTTCCGCACAAGTGGCGGAGTCAAGCAAAGTAATTCAAACGTGTTTATATGAAAGATTCTCTTAGTTAAGGCCACTTACATGTTATTTACCTCTGTAGATATTGCAGAGGTATTAGGTAAAACATTAAATCGTAGCTTTTAACAAAGACTTTTTATTGTTATGCAGCATAATTTTATCATATAATTCTATCATAAAAAATCAATCTGAATACCCAATCCCCATTCTTTGACCGTTCATTGGAGCACTTCTTGAGAAACACAAATCCAGCAATAAATATTTAGGGACTTAAATAAAAAACTCGATATTGAAGGATACTTAAAAACAATGTCCGTAAATAGGATCTAGACTTGCTAAGATATCATCTTAGCGATAAACTGAGAAAAAATTCAAGTTTACATCAAACACTTTGCGTCCGCTTCACTGCAAATATTAATGTAAGCGGCCAATGTTTTTATATTGAGAAACTTATACAACATGAGGCAGTAAATACTTCAGTTGGGGTTTTACGATTACGTGCCTTCGTGAGTGAAAAGCACGTAGTGTTTTTATCGTAAAGCTTCACTTTAATAATATTCATGTCACACACCCGCATCCGAAACGTATGACGAAATGAACAAAAGTTTTCCTCATTCGACACACATTTCCAATATTCCATGCGAAAGCTGATTATCGTTATACAGTTATAGTAAAAGATCTTTACGTACATACGTAGTTTTTTGAACATAATTATTGTAACAGGATTCCCTCGAGCTGCTACACAACTGATGTACATTTTGTGTTACTAGAAAAACTTATTGTAAAGAGAAAAAATCATTTCCCCATTCTACGAGTACATTACTGATTTATTTTTCTTGATATACAGAGAATAATATGGAAAAGAAAAATATAATTTTGCAAAATAAGGGCCTGGCCCGGGGGAAAGAGGGAGTATTTTATAAGTAAATAATTCCTCTGATGAATCCATATTAAAATTGTTCTATTTTCAAATTAACAGCTAGTTAACTTGTATCTGGGCAATGAGGCGTTAATACCCCCGTCACTCCTGAAGTGCTACACAAGCATTACTATTGAGCTTAATCGGACGTGTTCGCAGTAGTTCTACTATTGCAAAACACGCATTGCGAAACTTTGTAAAAGAATGTTTCTTTAATTTTTGTTAGCCTTCACACTGACTTAATTTATACAGCCTATACACATATTATGGCATTTTTTAATTCCATATTTAAAACCAAAACTCCAGTGAGCATTAAATTTACGAGCATTTTAACGGGAACACCATCGTGTCTTTAGCACGGATTGAGCATAATATATTATGTAAAGAGTTTGTAAATAAAGTCATAGGCGTTATACTTTCCTTTTATGTCCGTCAAAAACGTTATTACGACATCTGTTTTGTTAAAAATATTAGTCCTTTTAAAGACTTTCGTTCTGTGCAGTATTTTTTAATATTATCATCATCTTAGCTGTTATTTTCTCATTTATGCCCTTAAAAATCAGTTAATATGTCACGGTTAATGTTAGCAAAATTTAGACACAAAGATTTACACATAATAGCATTCAAATATCAAGGCTCTTTGTTGAATACCTTGATCGATGTTAAGCTACCTTTTACGATGCCCATTTTTGAGCGAAATTTAATAAAGATTCATCAAATGTAAATAAACATAAGAACAAATTATTTTTTCGACATGAATACCGTAATCCGCAAGTTGATTATATTGAAGAAGAGCTTGCGTCAGTTGCGTATTAACAATTATTTCCCCGGTGACTACTGCTCTGTACCTTCTATCTTCTACTATACTATAGTTACCGTCATGGACGCGAGGACTTCTCTGTAAGAATAATCTGAGTTCATGTTCACCTGTACGGCACGTCTGCTGCCAGAAACACGTAGTTGGTGGCATAGATGGCGGCCACATACACGCTGATGGCCAACAGTACATAGTTGCTGAGGTGGAACCGGCTCGACTGGCCCAGCTCCTTCATCAGCTGCTCCATGTCCACCCCCGCGCTCCCCGCGTACGTCTCCTCCATCACACCCTCGGGCTTCGACATCACAAACGAAACAAAAAGTCCGAACAAATGACTCGCTACAGAACAATAATTGTTCGTAAATATCACGAATAGTTTTAATTTGATTATTTCAATTAAGCGCGCGAAATGTTCGTATAATATCACATTGAAGTGAATCAGTATGATAGTGTGCGCACGCGCGTCGTCGTTGCTTGACAGTTGACAGTGGTTGACGCGTGCGCTTGCGCGGTACGGCGCTACTCACTGGCAAGGAGAAGCAGCGTCGCCATTTAACCTGCGTAGAGATGCCCTCGAACATCGTATTTACATGCGTCTGAAGCCTTTCGCAGATGTACGGTGTCGTCCGTAGTATTGCGGGTAGCGATATATAGCTAGATTATACGAGATCTAAATAGCAATCGCATTTGAGACCTAATCCTGCCTACCCCAAAACACACGTTCGATCGCCAGTACTTTTAGATTAACACAGTACGCCGTATTTAGATTTGCGTTTCCTATTTCGCAATTCTTGAGGCCAAAACTCTTTAAACTGTCGTACCTTTAATAACATTCGGTGACGAGTTGTCGACAACAAACTATGAGCGGAGTATCTGTGAACTGAGATGAGTATCCATAGCGACATTATTGAAGTAGCAGTCTATTAGGGCTATTCTTACGTTATTTGAGCAAATAAGCAATTCTAAAATAGAGCTCCTATACATTAATTAGAGTTAATTTCTTTAAACTACAGTAAAGTGAAAAATATAGCCAGCAATGTTTCCCGGAATAATGGAACGACGATCTGAAGACAGCTGGAGAAAAGTAGATGTGGGATGATGGAAACACGAGTGATAGTAACACAACTTATGGGAACCTGTCTAGCAGTGGACTGTGTGATAGACAAAGAGTTATCCAACATACGCCGGCCTATTCATACACACCTTGAATGTGTCTATTGTTAGACCTTCTCATTATAAAACCTATCTCGTTATTACAATAACATTTGAGTCGCCAAGTCCAATCAAAACAGAATTGTTGCACAGTATAGAGAGCAGGGTCACGAAATCAAGATAATAACTATGTTCAATAGCCTTAATCGATCGCTTGCATTGCTAGTTCGCTGTAGGTAATGGCACATGGCCCGACACTACGACAGACGTGCAGGAATTTAATTGCAAAATACTAGAAACTAGTCATTATTCATACTCATTTGTTGTACTCGAAACTGTTCATTAATTTCGTCAACGCCATTAATTAATTGCTATGTAATAAGTATTAAGCATATTACTATCCCGAAGTTGTAAATCCTAACTCAAGGTTGTTACTAAGAATTTCCTTAAAGAATAGTCCAAAATTCTTAGCCCGACCTGGTACCTAGGCCGAGACCTATAGCAGTATATTTTAATAAATCATTGATAATTAATTATTGTTTATATGATCATGTCAGCACAGTTATGTCCATAATGGCCAGTAATTCTCCATCGTCCACGTCCACGTCGTTCTAGATAGTTTCGCCTATCGCCCCTCGGTTGTATTTAGGGTATCTAAACAGTCTACAACTGATGATACATATATCCCTTCGCTCCTGTGTCAACATGTATAATTGTTTAGAGATAATAGCCTAAATTAAAAAGCAATTAGGTAGACATATTCAGTACAATTTTAATTAGAGAGTTCAGTTTAGAAATGTCTAAGTACATAACTTGATGACGTAGTTGTTTCTGAGAGCAATATAATTCTAAATGCGTTTGTTGCTATTTCTATCATGTAAACACATAATTTCCTGTGAGCATAGTACCTACACACCTTCTGGTCGTGTCGATATGAGCTCATATGGGAATGGTGTACGTCGTGGTGGCAAAATGGGTTGACTGACGACTGTTCAGAGTACCGCCGACGCACCTTAAGTGTTTATAGTCTCAGTATGGCTTCAATTTGTTGAATAACCACCGTTGTCGTTACCATAACTCTGCTAGAATACATAATAACATAATCACTCATCAGATCAGATCAGTGTATTACGGGAGCAATATAACATAACATAGCATCACGCCTATATTTCCCTAAGGGTAGGCAGAGGTGTAGTACACACCCACATATTTTCGTTGATGCCGTTATTGAGTGCCCTGTACTGTGTAGGTCGCGAGTAGAGGTCGCAAACCGGTATCCCGGATTTCGAAAATACCGGAATACTGGGCCAAATGAAGGACTCAAACATACCGGTATTAATTTCACAAAAACCGGGATTTTCGGTATTTAGTAAAAATTAAATTTCAATAAGTTATATTAATGATTGTATGTGTAAATAAATAAATAAAAACGCGTAGATTTTAAGAGATCTCGAGTTTAAACAAAATAACCTCATTCAACCAAGATTGAATGAATCTGATACCTAACAGATATATTTTATACAGGCTTTACTAAGAAAAATATATCAGAATTCAAGTTTTCATTTAGTAATTATAAAAAAAAGGTTCAATAAGACACTCCGGTCAGGAGAACAACAAACATTAACATTTACTTTTATTTTGTTTATGAGTACTTTAGCAATGTTGAACTCGATTCTACATATATTTATTTTTATTAGATGTGATTAGAAATAATAATTACATTTTTTTTTGCTAATTTTATTTTTAGATTTTATCCTAGTCAAACAAAATGTTTGAAGGTTTAAACAGGGGTACTTTAAGTACTCCTCGCTTTTGTATAGTGAAGTATTACTGTGGTAACAGACAGACACTAGCTTGCAAATATAATATTTTACAGTATTGCTTCAATATATACATATGTTATGGTACAAAAGTTGGTAACATAAAAGTATAGTTCCTAAACACATCCGCCTCTGCTAGAGGCATACGAATATTACTGAGAATTTCCTTACAGAAAAAGTCAATAACACTTTTCTCGGTCTGGGTATCGAACCTAAGACCTCGCGCTCAGCAGTTGCGCTTGCGACTACTAGGCCAATGAGGTGATAGGTCTAGAAGTAGAGTAGCAATAAAAATATTATAAAATTATAAGCGCCTGACAAATTATTCTGAGCAAACATTGGAATTTCATCGATATTGCTTTGTACATGTTGGTAGTACAACTAGCAACGGTATAGCGTCAAGATGGAAATGAGTACTCATTGGTTGATATGATTGAAAAAATACATTGTTAATTTTCCGCATGCGAGAATTTTATGTCGTTGAAATAACAGCACACTGCTTGTCAGAAAATTCCTTAAGGGGTGAAAAAAAAAAAAAAAACACAAATTCAGACTTATCATGTTTGATTACCTGCCTGGCAGTATTCTTGAGTTTTGGTAGCGGCCCGGCGTTTGAAATTCCTTAGATGCCAATAGGTAGCCATGCTTCCTATATGGGACTCAATAGCGACATCGGCGCTTTATTACCAAGTATAAGTCGACAGTTAATTTGAGTTTTTGTTTTTACGTGAATAATACCAACACACGGATCAGTTGCTCTATTGTTAATAATAAGTAATTATTTTATATCTATTTATGTATCTACTTATATCAAAATTATATTGCGAGTTACGTGTTGATATTGGTTCAACAATAATAGAGACACAAGTGTACCTAATGATGCGCATGAGCACGCGAGAGCAACGCACTCCATTTGTTTGCGGTTTGATTTCGGTACGTCACCCCAAGTGTAAAGGTTCTCTGAACAATGAATGGGTCTATCCATTATACATAATGGTGGTCCATTGATCCATTGTTCTGCTGGTCACACTCCAACAATCTATCTCATACAAACAACTCGGTTGCAGTATTATTCTTCTTTCAAGAAAACATTGTCTGTTACGCATCTCTTTATAATGACAATTTATTCATCAGAGAAACAAAGACTGGCTCGCACAAAGAAACCAAGTAAATTAACACAGTTTAGAGATTTAAGCCAGAAAATATATGTATATGAGTCGTCTAAGTCATCAACCTGTCATTCGCAGTCCATGCGTTTCTGCGTTGCGTAAAAAATAAAAGATAACGATTATTTTTTTAATTCCATCTATAATTATTATCTGGAACAGCTTGTCCCACAGATGTATTCACGACGCTCGCAATTACTTACCGTGATTTACCAATTTTTTAATTCTTTATAAGTAGGTATGTGCTTCGTGGGTATAATAAAACCAATCAATTTCAAACGTCCCGGATACCCCATCGCTAAATATGATGATTCACAGGCATTATAATACGTAGGTGTATTATTCTAAGATCACCGCCTCCACATCAAGCAACTATGTTCTTCAATCAAGACCGAACTGACTAGAACTAACTACAGAAGTACCTCGTAACTTGTAAGGCCTCTCGACAAAGCTACTTGAAGCTACTGCTATAGGCAAATGGTTAGTATCGCTCGAGAACGCCTTTTAATGAACTCTCAAACTGCTATAGGTACCTACATAATCACTATGTTTAGAAGGTGTGACAGAAGGCAGCTGCTGCCCATCCTTCTTGTAAACGGGGGTGGTCGCACATTAATATTTACCGACCTCCTACTCTGCCAACATTGCAATCACTCGATACTAAAATAAATGATTCTCAAATTCTATGTATCGCCGTACTTATCTCGCGTGGAGCTCGGCGGATATTCGATTTGTTATGGATACGGTATTTTATATACGTAATGATAGCATATTGTTCGCGCCTGCTTCCGAATGACAATCTGCAAAACATGACAATGGGCGGATCTATTGTCTGCTCATGTACAGAGCGCGGCGATGGCGACGGCGCACGCGACGCTTGCGATACGCGTCGTGGACGCAATATAGATAGCTACAGAAGCTCCACAGCATATCGAAAATGTATCAGAATCCACAACTGGACTTAAGCCAATTAGGAGGATCTCCCAATTAGGACCCTACTGAGCCTGTTGTGGAGTTCTAATTTCGTTATTCCGTATTGAATCCAAGTATCACGCGGCGTCGATTTCATAGTCACACTTCTGCTTCTTCTTGCTACGTGTGCTGTTTGTTGTACTCGCACCGTGTTTTCAATACACTTCTGTTACAAGCACCACTCCACCATGACCAGCGCTGTATGCTCGGCAAATATTTGGTTATGCTCTCTTTCAACAGTTTCAATTAATGGCCTCGCGAAGCGTCTTATTTTATTTTTGTGGGTGAAAATTAATAATACATGACACTATTATAGTAACTTGATAGTACCCTGTAGGATCCTCGTTAAATTACACAAGTTTACTGCATATTATATCTACCTACTTATAATCAACTGTTTCCCACCTCACCCACTTGGTATGATAGCGTTGGGCTATTAGATTGACAAACAGTTTTTATAGACAGTAGTCTTTATAGACAGTTTTTCTTACAAGTTCTCCAAAAATTACCCAAATAATCTTAAACCAACTGAAATATAGTGATACGACTTACCTGTAAGGTACACTACCAGCGAGGAAAATGTACGTAGTATGCAGCAGGCCCACCTGCACCGCGACCAGCGCCAGCAGCACGTACACGCGCAGGTGGAAGCGGCCCGCCTGCCCCAGCTGCTGCACCACGCTGTCCGCGTTCACCTCGCCTGGCTGCACACCATCCGCACCCGGAGCCTTCGCCATGTCTGCCACCCGTTGCGCACGCCAGCACTGACACCACTGCTCCGCCTGAACGCGCAGCCCTCAGGGCACTCGCAAGTGATGAATTAGAAAGCCGATACTGGGCCAAGGCCGACACTGTCAATCAAATCTCACTCGAGATGCAATCGCGAAACGCGCCAATCTGTGTAGTGCCGCTGAGCACTTGCTATAAAGTCCTTACGGCCGGTAGAACCTTCCTTTTTATGTTTATGTTGTTATGTAACAAACTCGGCTGGAAATCCCAGACAGAGATTTTTAACTAAGTTCCATACGATGTATATGAACTGCAGTAAAATACTACCTCACAATCACATGAAACAGGATAACTAGAACAGTTGCCGTAACTAATGTCTCTACAACTGAACAAACACTATCGGTAGGTGTTAATATACTAAACACATACAGGAAAAAAAAATGTTATCTGAACGCGGGACTCTTACGGCCATAAAAAGACAGGTGCAAATTTCCCCGGGTTGGATTAAAGAAAATAAAAGCCCCGCTGCACTCTTGAATGAATCCGTCGCGGTACTGCATACCCGTATGAGCACGACGCCTATTGTATAGTGGTATAGGGCATAACACAACTTAAACAGACGAACGCGCGACGGAGTCAGGCGACCCAGACAGAGTCTTCGGGTAGCATCCGATTGTATCACTACTTGCAACAGACAACGATGCGACGATAGAAGAGTAGCTTGGTAGAGTAACAGTACTATAGCACACAGGACGCTGCTTGTTGTTGACCGTAGGATGCTAAACAAACGCGCATATTACGTTCAATCAATCTATTGACATTATGTCAGTAACAGTTCGTATGGAAAAGTGTATAATAGCCCTTATTTGAAAATGCATATTTCACATACAGCACGTTTCGATGCCCTTATGAAGTTATTTAGGCTTGAAGCGCGTGTCATAATACCCGTATTTCTGTGATATTTTCCTTAACATTCTAAAGTGTACTAATTTGAATGCGGATAGTAGTTAGTTACTACATTACCACATAGTTCGAACGCTTACAACTAGAACTTTCGAAAATTACTCATCTTTTGAAATTCATCACCAAATGTCATAGCATCATTAATTATAAAACACTAATTACCGTACAGCAATTAGCTAATCATCCTTTCGTATAACAACGCCTACTTGCCTACGGTGTTCTTCAAGGCATTATATTTGGACCACTATCACTTATCTCGCAGCGGTAACCCTGGCCCCATGACTACTAATTATTGATGACCTTCTAGCGACACATAGTGTAATTAACTTTTAGTTTAACAATAACACTGCCTGATCAAATAAACCAACTCGGCGCCAATAAAATGTTTTAATGATAAATTAAATAGCGTAGACCATGACTGTCAATTGACAAAGCAATCGACACAGAGATTTCAGGATTATTATTTTACATACGCGATGCAAAGTGTAATGGTGAGTACTTATAAAATGTTAAATCTGTAATAAGACAAATCTGTGTCAAGTATATCTTTATCTTTAGCGGAACACCTGTCAAAATATTGACATAAATATGAAGAGAAATAAAACCACACACGCTCTTGTTCTATTTAAAATTTCTCTTTATTGTTAATTGTTTAATTAATACTACTTATGGTAAGCAAGTGTCCGTCGTAGTGACCAGCACTGTTAACTATTCTACTAATACTATATACTACAAGTATCGTGCATTTTAAAGTCTAAACGATCTTGGACCATTACAACTACATATATATGTATATGTCAGGTTACCAGCGTATATAATAACGACCCATCACCGTCGGCTAAATCTTACACATTACCTACTTCAACAGAGAGAATAAATTTGTACTTTCACGTGAAACTTGGAGTAGTGTCGAACAACGACTCCTTGAGATCATTTTATTAATTGAGACGCTAATTATATAGAAGGTGTTATCACTTGCATTGTTCCAAATACAACTATTTAACCACATCGTAGCCCCTCCAAGCCAGACTTCTCCAACAATACTTATAATTTTCTGTTGAGATATTATATAGAACACAATATAATGAAAAAGATCCTTTAATATTCTGTGGTATAGGCAAAATCACGGAGTTCCTCTAGTAAACAGAAATGCCTAACAACTTATTAATGTTTTAATGATGTGAGAGCTCTGAGTTTGAGTTTATTTGTGATATGATTCCATTCAACAACATAACTTACAATCTAATCAATATTACTAAATATTTCACAAACGATACATGTCATGGAAACAATTATCCTCAGAATTTGATGTGAGTTTTTGAGAGGTTCGAAAATACAATATACTTAATATTATGGAGTCAAGATTTTAACGATATCACTCATCTACTGTAGCTATATTGGTCTACATAAAATCGACGTAGAAGAGCCTCAAAATTTTCCTTTGTACTACAGATTACCACTAATATCGAAATGGATATTTATAGAAAAAATAAAGATCTTGCGCAAGATATAACATAGAGAAACAATAACCTAAGAAAGAGCTATATTAAACTTGCAAATTTTGATCAGAAAAATAAAACCGCGTGCAGGAATAGAACCTGCGACATTCCGTTTCAGTAACCAGCCGCTCTAGCCTCTGAGCTACCGCGATATTTCCTTGCGTCTTGTGATGACGATATAGCTCAGAAACTAGAACCACACGGTTCGGTTCCTGCTCGCGAACGTATTTTTCATTCCACAATTTACAACTTTAGTATGCTCTTCGCAGGCGTTATTGTGTATAATTCATATAATATAGTAAGCTTGTACCACTTGTGTGATTATAATTATGATAATATAACAGATTTTTATTACTTCGCTATAGCTTCTTAAGTTACGGTATTTGTACTCAAGAAAATATTATCTTGTACTTAAATTAATTCACAAAATATAACTGGGATGTTCATAAAGATTATCCTATCTTTTAAAAATGGACTAACACGCCACCACTCTAATAAGTGATAATGTACATACCTCTACACCGAGATAGTAAGAAAAAGTATAAATTCAAATTCAATAGATCAACCAAAATGCAAATGATTTTGGAGCTTTCTAAATATAAAAGATGGCGAGGATCACAAGCCTAATATTGTCTTAAACAGAGCTTGAACCCTTGCTGATATAGAATCTAATATTGGAGAATATGAGAATGTTGTCGACGACATTAACCAACATTGAGTTATATGTTCAAACATCATAGCCATAAGCCTTAACTAATTACAAACAATGCACCAGTTGATGAGTCATTAGGCTGAAGCTAAACTTTCACTTGAACTTATTCAAGTCCTAGAGCGATTGTTGTTGAATAAGCTAGCTCTGTCAGACGGTATTGAGTATCGGCGTAGGCGGCGCAGCAGGCTCCTCTTGGTTCGCGGCGAGGTCTGCAAAGGAGTCGGGCAGGCGGCGGTGCAGCGTGTCGGGCACCAGCCGCGTCAGCGCCGCGCTCAGCAGTGGCAGCGAACCGAACAGCAGCGTCGGCAGCCACCACTTGTATACCGCCTGAAACAACACGGAGTCAATCAAAAATCAAAGCTCATTGTAGTAATCGTATAATTCTACAAGTGAAATGTTTTGAAAGCTAGAGCTTTACGTTACTCTTTACTCTACCTGATACATGCAATTCCTGTACCGTAGAATTTATTCCTATAAGATGAATGTCGTTAATATATTTTATCAGTAGGAACACCCGAGGTATTGACAATGTCAGCGAAATCATCCTGGTTAAAATTATAGACATCGGTGCAATCAATATGAACTAACTAAAAACTCAGTTGAACGAACAACCGAAAGAATGTAACGCAAGCTTACATATTCTTTCGGTTGTTTTAACTTAATTGTCGACCGCGTGCAGGTGAGAGTGGAGCTGAATATGTAACTTGCACTTATTACTCACCAGAAGCGGTGTGAGCGGCGCGAGGATGGCTCCCACTCGGCCAAGCGTGGAGCAAGCGGCAAGCAGGCGCTGTCGCGCACGCGTCGGGAAGAGCTCCGCCGTGTACACGTACAGCGCGTTCAGCGTCATGGTCGCGCCCATCTTGCCAGCCAGGTATAGACCGGTGCTCCACAGACCGCTTGCTGAACAGACAATGAAAACCAATCAGTACCACATATTGAATATAGAACATCCCTGGCTACCTCGCCAAGGATAGAATGTAGCAAATATTAGTCGTTATATTATTATAAGTATAAAAAAATCTTAAACGACGGCACCGATTTTGTTTACACATAAGACACAGGCACAAACACATAACATCGTTCACACATAAGATTAGTCCTTTGAGCCGGACTCTTTTGGTCTTTTGAGCTGCTTTCTAATAGGTATTAGTATTCAAATGAAATTAGGAAGCATTTACTCATTCATCACTGTTTCTGGACGATTAATATTATCTTGATACTTGACTGTGTTGCGACATGACAGGAAGTTTATCAGTTCAATAAAGGTGTCAAATGATATCACAGTGTCAAAGCATAGTATCCCAGACTTGGTCCTTACGATATCAGTTGTAAACACAGTCTCAAAGTTTGCGTTATCTTATCAGACCGACAAACGTCAGGTTATATCGTACGCAAGGGCTAAAGCTCATAGTGCGTGACTTTTGGCCCTTGTTACATGGATATGATATCGTTATCCACTTGTTGAACTGAGAAACTTTTAGATTTGCGCATTATTGTCGTCTACTATAAATAGAAAAGATCCAATTTGGAGTGTACGTGCTACAGCTAAAAATTTATTGTTAATAAGAAGCTTTTAAACCAATAATCGTCGTAGAACTTAACTTATCATAAATAAATAAAAAATAAATAAATTCAACCCATTACTGTCCCACTGCTGGGCAAGGGTCTCTTCTCAGAACGAGAAGGGTTAGGCCTTTAGTACACCACGCTGGTCCGGTGCGGGTTGGCGGACTACACACACCGTCAAGAACTTTATAGAGCCCTCTCAGGTGTGCAGGTTTCCTCACGATGTTTTCCTTCACCGTAAACGCAAGTGATAATCAAATTCTGATCCGCACATGATTCCGAAAAGTCAGAGGTGCAGGCCGGGTTTGAACTCAGACCCTCCTGCATGGAAGGCAAGCGTTCAACCGCTAGACTATTTTTGCATATTATCATAATGTTTACTAAATACTCGCAGGCTAATGAATTGCTGAATTACATAAATAATATTATTTTTTGCATTTTAATTAATATCTAGTTATGTATGGTATTGCGCATCATCTCAAACAAGTGGATAAACACGTTACTAGTTATTGAACTTCACGCAGGATTTCTATGTTATGTGTGTATTTAACTTTATGTACCATTGTACCTAGAGGTACGGTCACCTTGGTGTGATGAGGTTGCTGATTTACTCTCATAGCATTTGACGATGTGTTCTATATTACTCGTTATGACTTGATTCATTTTGATGTCATAGAATCTATAGCAAAACATATATGTTCGTTGTTGTTGAGTTATCGAGAACCGCATAACTTACACAGTTCTCGAACTGTTTATGTGCCCTTAGTTGGTACAGGTACTCAATTAGCAGTAAATACATATCGAACAAACCCTGACTTACGTTACCGTATACACGGAATGTTGAATTCCTATATACCTAATGTTAATTTTACGATGTTTATGTATATGCATTCTCCGTATTTAAATTAAATGTAATTTCTGCATCTAATTGTTGTTATATTCCCCAAGAACGCGAGCGCACTGACCTTGTGGTAGGCACGGTATGGCGATGAGTGCGGTGGCAGTGATCAGCAGCGCTGCGGTGAGCAGCGGCCGCCTCCCCACGCGGTCCAGTAGCAGCGTGTTGAGCAGCAGTGCGGGCAGTTCTGCTGCCGCTATGAGCGCGTAGTTGGCGTGCGGCTCGCCGGCCAGCCCGTGCGCAGACACCGCCAGCCCGTAGAACACGAACACCGCCGACATCCACCACACGAAGCACACGCACAGCCGACGACGGAGCTCTGCGTACCTGGAACCATAAGATTGTCAATGATTAACAACATTTCTTGAAGGGTTAAACAAAGGTGCGGTCATCAAGCCTCATAAAAAAGAACCATGGCACAATTTTAAAATGATGCCTGCTACTGATAGTTTTTCTAATAGGAACCTAATAACATTTTAACCGTCCCGAAGCTCGAACCCAGGACCTCACAATCAGCTATCGAGTTCGCGTTTACTAGATCAATGAGGCAATTATTTATGTATGTATGTATTTCCAAGTAATGAAACGGTCTATTTTCATATATTCATTTAACAACATACCATTCTGCAAGTAGCAGGTGATTTGATGTCGTTTTATTATTTATAAAGATTTGTGAGATAATAGTGACTACTGCGTAGATCAATCGATTTATGAAGTAAGTAATTATATTAACGCAAAACTACTGCCACACCCGACGTCCTGGTCATAATATAAGAGAAGAGATAGTTGTTACCCGTGTCTCCGTCTGCCGTGTTAAAAACATCCATAATATACTTGTAATACAGATATTTCCCACAGTTTGGATTACGAGGACCATATAGCGGCCTCTCTGTCAACAACACTGATGTAGTCAGTCACTTTTGATGAGACCAACACTCTCCAACTTAATTATTTGTCAACATCAGGGATGATGATAACATGACTTTGTTCAACTCACTTGACCAGCGCAGTAAACAGTCCCTCATCTATGTTAGTCTCCGCGCTGCCACCGATCTGGTCCTTCTCCAACAACATCTTCTCCAGCGCTTCTCCCGGTATCCGAATGCGATTGAATTTGGCCGCTTTCTTGATTATGTGGACGGCATCATCCAGCCTTCCTCTCGAGACCAGCCAGCGCACACTCTCAGGGAGTAACCACGGGTAGAGCAGCAGTAGGAATGACGGCGGGTAGGCGAGGCGCGCCCACGTGCGCCAGTAGCCCGTCAGGTAGTCCAGTAGCGCTAGGGACGCTGCGCCCAGAGACAAGGGAATGCCGAGCACCAAGCTGGCTAGGATGCGGTGCTCCACGCCCAGCCACTCGATCACTGAAAATATTGTAAACAGATAATGTTAAAAGGTTTATTCTTCATATATATATATTATATACTTTCAAAATATCTCCCTATTTTATATACAGTCGTAACACAACATTCGTAGAGGAATGCTTTTTACAAAAATTACTGGGTTCAGTTCGAGTGTGTCATTTTTGTGCATGTTTAATAAATATTTTATAGAAATGGCCTATTCAACTTTTTGTAGTTTTTGCCTGTTGAAACAAACGTGAGAGACAAGGGGCTGGTGCAACTGTACCTACATACCTATCCAATAACTTGTGTAAAGATTTGGCTTCCAAGATGTTCAACGTTGATACAGTATTTAGTCATGTGTTCAAAGAATTTTTATGTACAATATGGTACTTATACTAACTGAGCACGAAAGCGGAGGGGTAGACACTGGCGCCGAGCACAGTCTCAAGCAGCTCGCCGAGCAGGTACGTGTGGTAGGAGACCGCGAAGGACTTGGCTAGCCCCAGCACGCCGGCGCCGCACCCGCTCACCACCAGCGCCGTGCGGCGACCCCATCTGCAACGCACCAAATGACCACGCGATCAGAAGCTGCAATTTTCAACGTATCGAAATACCAGAGGAAAGGTACGAGTGTCTAGTGAACTTACAAGTTAATCACATGCACACATCAACACTTTTACACAAAAGCTTTATCCTGCCAGTACTGCCATCATCATGTTTGATAAGATAACAATTTTAATTTTGTGTTGTCTATTTTATCTGTCTTCATAATGAAGTTCAAGGTGATTTATTTATCATGTATTTTGTAATAATATTTTACTCAGGCTTTGTTATCACATACATATTAATTTTAAAAAATAATCTGGAAGTCCCTATCAAATTATTATTTTTTCGAACATAATTTATCAGATTAAGCTTTTATTAAATTTGACGCCGTTTCATTATGACAAGCCTCGCCGGCCAAACTATACTGTCTCATCACAATCTTCACCACACGATCTTATCCATACAAGTGATTTTATATGTAGTTACAACTATTTTTTTATTAAAACATATTGTAATCAAGTTTATTTTCTTCATCTGAGATATGAAGCCCTTCGATTTCTTTAAAATCCACTTATGTGGAACAAGACCAAAGGTTAAAATTGAAGGCTAACATCATAACACCGCCTTAAAAATAGAACAAAGCACATGTTCATACTATAAATGGCACAAACTGGTGAGAAACATCGATGAATTTAATTTACTTACTAATTAATGTTATGTTACTTCTTATATGAACCTTGATCCAAAGGTTTCAGATTAAGGCCTATAGTTCTCACGCACAAATGAATGATCATCAGTTAAATAATCGATTTAGCTCATATCATTTATTAAATAAACTTATTTTTAAATAAGTATCGCATGGTCAATGTTCTGCATCAATAAACAATAGCTAACATGCATTAAATTGTTCAACCAATACAAAATACTCATTAAACACCAAGGATAAGCTATTAAAATACATTTGATGAGAATGACGTCGACTAACGAATATATATATATATATTCTATTTAATTACTCATTATATCTTCAAAATAAAGTGTACCTGTCCGAGACAAACCCCATGATGGGCAGTGATATGAGCATGCCGATGTTGTGCACCGTGCCCACCAGCGATCGCTTCCACTCCTGACAACCGAGGTCGAACTGGAAGCGAAGTTATTCATTTTATATATCATAAACTCCTTAATTACTCCTTTATATTAAACTAAGAAGAAGAAAACGTCAAAGAGAAAACCTAATTCGATGAAAATTGAAAGGACATTAATTTTTAATTTCAACTAATTTCTAGAGGTTAGGCATGGTCAATGAATTAGTATCTACGTGAACGTACGACGGACTGGACGAGTAACACATAGGTGGTCGTAAATCATCAGTACCGTACACACTCGTAAGGAGGTCTACATTCTGAGTCACCGTCACGTGCTCCGCGCCACTTGCGAAACCAGTTCCTTCCTCAGGCGACACAAATGTGCGCAGAACTGCAAAAATACATTCTTACGAGTCTCACGAACTCTTGTCAATAAAAGGCGACTGAAACAAAAACAAGCCACTACCTCCGACACTCATGCTTGTTTTGTGCAACGAAAATACAAACATTCTTTCCAACCCACTCTGGGGGCCAAACAAATATTGGATTCTGTTAGCAGCTTGTCCTGAAATGAACTTGCCGAGCTAGATAGGCTCTGTTAATTGCTACTTTATATGCATTTCTTATCATATATACTTTACATGCGAGATATGGTCAAGTGTGCCTTTAATGATGCACTGGGTACAATGGCTGGGTTCTTACAGATCTTTTCGAATCGATATCAATGTAATGAAGTTCTTAAGTATTTTATTATTTTTCGATCTATCTAACAATATGACCTGTATGTACGAGTGGAGCAGACAGTCGCACTGCGTACAATTCTGAATTCGGCCGCATCTAAAGCTGAACTACCGACCGACTGTATTTATGAACACAGTTGGAAGATGACTAGGTATAAATGTACCACCTCAGAAACGATGCTGCTGCCGTGCTGGTACACATATCGCTCGCAGGCCACAGCACTGGTGTTGTCGAAGACGTCAGGCGTGCACGCATGCGCACTAGACTCCCATCGCTCACAGCGCGCGCCCTCCGGCAGCGCCCACTGCGACCAATCGGCCGACCACTGCTCGGAGCTCGCAACCCCGATGGATGAATTGCCTTCACATTCTGGCACATGACACCTGCGGAAAAAGGGTTGATTGATTATAAATCTTACATTCGAGTGTCCACTGATAAGCGAACTCTATCGACCCCAGCTTGACCATCAGACCACAAATAAAGGGCACCTCCATGTCTTATTATTTTTTTCATATACATAAGTCATTTTTTTATTAATAGTTTATTGACTTCAAGTGAAGAATGAATGAAGCATGGTTGTGACGCGAGGTGTACGTACACCTCGCGTCACAACCATGCTTCATAATTACATAATATCTGTTTAGTTAGCACTTTTCCTTTTTGGTTAAACTTCTTTGCCGAAGCTTGCGTGAAAAGCAACAGAAAGTAACGAATTCTATTGATAGGCTTCTGTGGCTTACCACCAAGATTTCACAGCCTTGACAACATAAAAATAAAAATTATAAGTAAACACGTTTCTTGTTTACCAAAAAACTGGTTTCTGTACATTTTAAAAAAAGATTGTTACACGTGTTATCATTTCACGATTATTACTATTTTTTAACCCCGATACAACTTACAGCCTGCTATTGGTTGTTTGATATCTATATGACCTATATCGAGAGCTTGCCAAAGACTGGTAAAGTTGATCATTGTATATAGAAACCGATCTAATTAATTTTATTAAGGTACTTAAAGATAATCAGCTATTCTGCCTTGAAAAACAATTATCATGTGATTAAGGGGCTGACATTGAAAGTTTCTAATTTAAAATGCAATAATAATAATATATCAAGAGGCTCTCGTTGGGCGGCTGGGTCAAGGGACTGATTCAGAAAGCGGTACTCCTTGATACGGCACGTATTGTGAGGAGGTTTCTGTCTCTGGAGCCGTAACCACCGGTAACTTGGACCCTGTTCCCGATGCCGATTGGTCCCTTTTTTTATATTTATAAATGTATTTTTATTTATTAATTATATTTATAAATTAAAAAATATATGTAAGTAATATAAATAAAGGAGTATGACCTTACGTCTGCCTTTTTTTCGTGTGGGTTTTACATTGTCGGCAGGCGCCATGGTTTTCCGTAGTTCCCCATAACCTGTTCCACTAACATCCCATAACAATAGCCCAAGTAGTTTTTCTCCACATTTTCTGCAATAGTCCTACAAATCCAAGGACAATCTTGGATGCATTTCTATAGTGTATACAGGGACAATAACTGGGTCACCATAACTATTCATTAAAACTGTCTTAAAGGGCCTCTATGTGTTGGCTTCGGCACCACGCGCGCCTGTCAAACGTCCGGAACTCTATAGTCCCGTGCAAGGAGAAGACATAAATAATGTATATAGATACAAAAGGAAGACCGCATCACTCAACCTTACCTTCTAAATATGATTTCCTAAATAAGGCAGAACATACCCAATCTACATATTATAGTATCCTGAATAACTCTGAAGAATACTTAATTTTGAAATGTTAGTTTTGCTCCCTCTATCACTGGTTCAATGCTTGAAGGATTGGAAATACTTGCAGAATACTTATGTGTTTTCGTTATCTGCCAAATAGAAGTGAAGGTCACAAAAGAAAGAGGTTTGAATTAAAACCAGAATGGAATAGACTCGTTAATTCGGCGTTAATTAAGTAGGTATGTGAATTAGTCAGAGGTTGATTAAGTCTTAGCGGTACCAGAAATAAAACTTTGATGTCATACATCAAAAACTTTTTTTTTTAATACCGTTATCACAGCTCCTATTCTCATAAATATGAAACAAAGATAATTTAACAACAGATAACTTGTGAACGAGAGCTATAAAGAACCTACTTATTGATATTAGTGTATCTAAAATACTTTTATTAGATCCGTAGAATTCAAATCATAAGCTTTTGTGCAAATAACTGACAAATGGAATAAACAAAGATCCACAATCACTGTTAGTTACTATCTTCCTATGACTGTCCAGGTACCTAGGTCCGTGTTATTATATTTTAGTCAATGCGCCATCAAGCAGGAAATCGTTAGACGGTCAGTTACACTTGGCCCTACTAATCTATTTGTTGAGTCAATACTCAACCGACTAATTTTAATACGTTACTTCCGTATTAAATGTGTACCATGAAGTGTTATCGTGCTCAAAACTACAGCAGACATTCGGCTGCGCACCCAAATAGAATAGAATGAGCTCGTACGCGCGCGACCCGAGACGCGCACGTCAAGAGCGGAGAGCGAGCGCAACACGCCTGCGCCACTGTTATTGCTTGCACCAAGCTTTTACCCAGTTGTAAGAAAAAAGAGTCACGGTCAGGGAAAAGGGCCGACTGAGAAAATTCCACTCTCAACAGAAAAACGAAATTACATTCCATAAGAAATTAGATTAGCTCAGTTCACGGTCAGGTTTTTGCCAACTCTGGATATAGTACAACAAAAAGTAATTGTTGGATTAGATCAGTATTCTATTATTGTAGTCACATGATAGGCAATCAAGTCTTTAGATTTGCATATACTGGAGGCAACAAAAAATTAAGTGGTTGCGGTTTTAGTTCTGCTTAAAAAATAATGAATGACGTTTGCAAAAAAAGGCTTTGTGTATGTTGGCAGTTTTACTGAGAATATAACAATACCCTTCTTAGTGTACCGCTATGCGCTAGTAAATTGTCAGCCGCCACATGTGACGTCGCGCGACGCCACCAGCGTCGGCGCAGCATGGAGCGTGGCGCATGCGTGCACGATATGTCAAGTTATCAACTCTACCACAGACGAGTCACAGAACTTGACAGAGAAGCTTTATTGTCAATAAGTACTCGTGATAAACACGCGCTGCGTGCTGCGTGCGACCATCAATAGAGCTTTGATGGGGCCACTGGACTGGACACACGCTTCGTTCATATGTGCAAAGTTTATCTCTAAATTAATTATTATGTAGCAGTCTAATTGTAATTAACGATATCAGTTATGTGGGATGGAAACAACTTGTGTGCAATCTGGGATACAACATTCAACTCATTGATTGATGTTATCTAATAAGTAGAATATCATTAACTTTTTCCCAATATCCGAATCTGCTCAAGCTCAGATGATACAGCGCCATTGAGTAACAACTAGCATTCTTTGCGACTTCACTAATATTTAAATTAAAATACAACAAAACAAATAAAGAACAGGTTTATCAACTATTAATTCTATAAAAACGTTGTGTTATGTGCGTTTGCGGCGATCAATATTAATGCAGGATCATTAACATAAATCACGATGGTAATAACAATTCACGTGATACTGATTACCATATCATTTGTATTTGACAAATGAATGGACGCGAACCGACGAAATACTCCGTATGAGCAACGGAAGGGTTTGCGCGTGGAGAAACTCTTTAAAATAAATACTATAGGCAATACTTAGACAATAGTTAACTGTCGTCACAGTTCTGATATTTACCATAAATTTGCCATTTCCCATCTTTTTGAGAATCCTTTTACGATACCAAAAACAGGGCACGTAGTACATAAAAAGCCTGGATCAACACTTTAAGCTTACAAACAAATATACGCAAAAAACAACACCAATAAACCAATGACTACATCATTGTTATAGCGATCGCAAGCACGAATGCTGAACATAATGTCCCGGGTTCGGTTATCGGATCAGGCAAAGATTTCTTGGGCTTTCGTATTTTTTCCGCTTTCTTAGGTAATTCTCAGCAGCAACACGAAGTTTGAAGCTGTGCGATAGATGGCAATAAGCTCGCCCCCTATCATATGGACTGGGAGTACAGGCGTAATGCTATGTTATGTTAAACACATGGTGTGTTTACAGTAATAACAATAAACAACATTATCACCATAATATTATTAGGTACAGACACACTGACTAACCTTATTGTGGTCAGTAGGAAGATATGTGTCACTGTAACAGGAACAACCACTTAATTATAAATATTGGAGCGTGCGGTCATGTGTCAGAGGTGCGGGTTTGATACCCGGGGCATGCACTGATAAGATGTCACTGATGTCATTTTTAACCTAACTGACAGATAGTGATACTTTAATGTTAGACTAAACAAATAACATTGATTATAATTAAAATAATTCAGCCATTACCACGGCTGGGCATGGGCCGCTTCTCGGAACGAGTCCGCCACGCTGGCCTGGTGCGGGTTGACAGTGCAGACCACACACACACTATTGACAACTTTATGGTTCAAGTGAGTCTGGTGAGCAAGTTTCCTCAAGATGTTTTGTTTCATCGTTAACGCTAGTGATAGTCAAATTCTGATGCGCACAAAAATGTGAAAATTTAAAGATGCGTCGCATCTACCGCGTAACTCTAGTAATGGTTATTATTTGGTCTTTTGTCTTAAAATTAATTGCCAGAATATTTATTCAATACCACCGGTATTACGCTGTAGACGTGCAGGCTTGAACTCAAACCTTCTTGCACGCAAAACCAGTGTTTAACCGCTAGGCTAGGGGTCTTTTTATTGATAAATATTTAGTGATAAATAACTGGCCTCTTTTTTTATAAGTTGGTCACTGCTTATCATAAAATTTAAAACCTTGATATAGCGTACCTACGTACGATACGTACTAATATAGAGAACATGTCTTCAGCAACCTCCTCAGCTACCTAATACTGACAATATTATAGAAAATAATCGATGTTTAATATGTGTGTCATATCTACACGTTATGATAACAAACACTACCAATACCAAGGTAAGCTACTCGTACGTACAGTGTTGAGTTTCGGCAAGAGTCAGTAAACACCAGTTCAAAACGCGCGCGCGCGCAGTTATCCTGCTCTGAAATAACTTAGGTATACACTTAACATAAGTACGGGAAAATATGATATAATTACAGTGACACGTGTAGTGCGCACAGGCAGGCAATGTATATTAATTAATTATTATTCATTGTTACGCGACAACAACAGTAAATATTGTACTGATTGATGTTTTTTCGTCAGTCAGTAGGATTTTGTTTCGATGTACTAAGTAGCACTAAGAGAATTGAATTAAATATTGACACCTAATAAATAACTTATGTTTTATTTAATACTAAATCTAATAGGTAGTTATATTTCATGTGGATATTAAATAATGTAAAAGCAAGCTAGGTAGATACATACTTTCATAACGACACGGTTGGCGCAGTGGCTAAGCGATTAGCTTTCTGCGCTACGTGTCGCTGGTTCGATCCCCGTACGGAAAAAATATTTGTATGATCTACAGGTAGTTGCTTCGGGTCTGGTTGTGTGTGCATGTGACATGTATGTTTGTAAACTGTACTGTGTACCCACGATACAGGAGAAATCCTAGTGTGGGGCAACGTTTGTAAAAAAAGAAAGAAAATGAAAGGAAGGAAATATAAGATAGGCTCCATCTATAGGACGGCACCAACCTTGTAAGAATTCTTTTATAAAAAGCTGTTATTTTATTTTAAAATACCCCATATCTACATAATTATATTATAATACAGATTAATAAAGAGTTAAGATATTTATACGTTAAGTTAACATATTACGTAGTCAAAATAACCGGCTCAACAGTTGCTTATAAATGGAAACGAAAGACGATTGAATGTCCAAAGAAATACGTTTCTTCTTCCTAAGAACATAACCTAACTCCGTGAATTATTCCGTTGGGGTCGAAGGCTTTATCAGTTGGAGTCAGTAATAACAGTATTGACTCATAGCAGTCGTCACATTAGAGACTGTTCTTACCAATTACTGAAGTGCTCGAGAAGGACCACTTTCAACCACAGTAGTCCAGCCTACTGCCTACTTACTGAACGGTCTTTTGTTACCTGAGTGCGACAATTGCGCACATACCCACAAGCGCGTTTATATTAATATACTCTCGTTCTTAGTCATGCGGCAAATATGCCTCCAACAGTTAATTTTATCTATTTAATCGCTAGACAAACCTATGGTCAAATAATATCTGTAGGCATTAAAGTTTAAGTAAAGTTTTGTTTTCACATAGTTAATTTTTAAGTTGTAAGTTAATAAAGGATCCAGTATTTAGTTTCGTTTAGTACTTTATTTAATAAAATATATTATTATTTTATTTTTATTTGCGAACGTTTTGTGCCTGTCAACGTAAAAAAATAAAACTCGTTCTACTGGCTCCTACTCTTTAGTACACATTCCTTACATATTATGTTGAAGTCATATCAGTTGGGAAAGTTATTTGATAGCAGCATAATGATTGAATATTTTTAATAACAATAACAAAAAGGAAAATTCTAAACGGACTTACGAAAATCAGTATTATCTATAAGTTTGTTTACATACAACTTAAAATAATTTCCTTCATGTAAACCCAAGAGTTACCTGTGAGGCGTGGGCGCAGCGAGGAACACGTAGTTGGTGCCGTAAGCGCCGGTCAGCAGTACCGGCAACGCTAGCAGCAGCGCCAACCGCGCCTGCCAGCGACCCCAGCCCGAGCACCATTCCTCGCTCACTGGCCCAGACATAGCGCACTGTACTTACTGGTACACTACACACAACAACTACCCCGAAACGACCAGTTACCAGTCAACACTGATTTATTGACCCGCGACAATTTACTTGATACGCAAAAAATGTCGCAGATATTAGTTCGCGAGTTTGACCAACTAAGAATGAAGCATGGCCACAAGCTAGCTACACCTAACGTTAAATGGAGCGTCCCTCCAGCCGGCAGGTCGGCGTACTAGTGGCACTGGTGGCACAGCAGCGCCGCGCCCACGCCGCCTCCGCCGCCGGCCCGGCTTCAGGATCACCTGTTTCAGACGACTGTTGATAGCTAAAAGGAGATAGGCAGTCCGCTTGACAGTTGACCCTTTCTGTGATAATGTTTGCTAAAGAACAGTGGATCTTATAGCGCTAGGAATACGGTCCAGTGAAGCCAGCCGGCGCCGGTAGCACGCTCGCCACGTGCTCTGTTCAATGTAAACACTAAAATAAATAAGTACCTAGTAGTAGGTTATCCGCATTTAGTTGAACACGATTTTGAAGGTGATGCCTTTACAGCGGGCAATTTTTCATGAGTTATTTTTGGCTGGGTGCCAATTAGAACGACAACATATCAGCAAGCTTGTTCTTTTGCGGATCGCTAGTAGTTAGTAACGATCAACAATTTTTGCGTAAGACTCCTCAGATACGCAATATAGTAGTTCGTGCGTAACGTAATAGATGGCGTTTTTATTTCTAAGTTAATTTTAATGAAGAAATTCTACCTTCTACTCGTACAGTACCTATATAATGTATACTTACAGTCAGCGTCAGTGTATTTTCCACTGATTGTTAAGCAGGTCTAAGTCTCCTCCTAACAAAAAAAAAAGTAATATTGTGTACAAATTTATTTATAATAATGTTTTCTTCTGATAATGTTTGGAGGTCATAGACTAAATTAGAATTAATAGGACACATGTTATCATTATATTTCATTTGTGAATAAGTTACTTCTAGGCAACCGTGCATCATCATTCATCGTCAACCGCATCTTCACTTACAGATAGTCGACACGGTCAGATAGTCGACAAACGTGTAACTGTCATTAACAAAAAGAATGTAACTCGTAACAATACAGTTAAGATAGCAGAAAATTAACCAAATGATTCTACACAGCCGATACCAGTAGACGTATTGCACATACACCAAGACGATCAAGTATTTTCGATCTTATGAATAGGAGATAGATGGAAATAGAAGGATATCTGTAGAGTAACGTGCACCAAAATATCTTACTCAAAAAGTAAAGTAAATAATAAAGGGCATAAAATACTACCCTGTGGCACACCTGCTGAGGTATTGTGCCAAGCAATGAAATGTTTAAGATGGTTTAAAAACAGCAGGAAGTAAAGGAACACTACCCTGGGGCACACCTGCGGACATATACCAATAGAAGAATATGGTCTCAGTGGTACGAATACAGAGAAGACGAATGGAGAACCAGTCAAACTTTAGAATGCTCATCAATTGGGCGCCTAACCAAAAATTTAAAGCAAATGCGCTGCTATTTAACTTTATTCTATAATATTTATCATGGGGCAATATAAATAAACCTTTTTCATTTGTCACGTCCGCTATAGAATGTGACAGGACACGTACTTGCCGGCTGATGTGATCTTATCAATATGTCAAATTAGATTGATGTAATTTACTGATATATGTTATCATAAGCACATATTTATCATATTAGTACAAAGAGGAAAGTTGTGTATATATGCATAAGTAATGAGTTCACAGGAAAGCGTCCTGGTTTATACGAGTAGGAGTATAGGGAGATTACTATTAACGGATTATTGGATACCATAGAATCGATATAGTCCGAATTGTCTCAAGATAAGTAACTTGGACATAATAGGTAATACAACTTCCACCGAAGCTGACGTAAGCACAAGTGTTCCACGTGTCAAAAGAAGTTAGCTACCACAATTTGAAAAACAGGGAATACTCAAGATGATAATAGAGTGGTATTTCTTTTTTATCACCTATCATGAGACCAAGAACCACTGGATCACCTGTCTTATCCAAATCCTTTTTGAATAAAGATGTTAAATATCATTGTTTTTTACCAAATACTTAATTTTTTCTTATAAATTACACGTTGATGTACTGTAACAATAATTTTCAGACGTCAAAATCTGAGCAAAATAAAGAATTTTCATCTGCATATTATGATTTATGAATTACTATCTCTGCAATCATATTACAGTTATGATGATGAAGAAAGTAGCTGAAGCGCGCTCCGTTGTTGGTGATACGTAACTTGTATGTTATCGTGCGGTGACGACACGGCAGCGCAGGTGTCGCGGCGGAGCTCGCCAGTCTGCGCCGCGAACTGACGCGACATGGTGGAGGCAGCCGTCCGGAGCCGCGCCGGCGCCGCGCAGCCCAGTACCAAGCACGCGCACCACGACACAGGCGACACGCTCGAGGCCGCCCTGCAGCAGCTCGGGCCCTTCGGCTTCTGGCAGGGCTACATGCTGGTCATGCTGTGCATCCCCAACCTGCTCGCCTGCATGTACTCGCTCAACTACATCTTCGTGGCTGACCAGGTGCCTTTCCGGTAAGTGGCTAAACACTGGCTATACGCTTGAACATACTTTGTTAGTTCTACTAAACCTACCTGAGATTTCCAATATTTGGCTGTGATTACTATAACAGTAAGTACCGATATAGATAATATGAATCGGTTGCATTGTGATTCGAGCTCATTAACAAGGGTATCAATTTATTTGTCCATTTATACATAGAGCCTACTGTGTAATCCAATATATTCTGGTCCAGTTTACACTTGCTGGTATGCTGCTTAGCATATTATTTTTTACAAACTGTTGGGGTTAGGTATGACTCGGTATAGTTTGTATGGATATCTGCAGATAAGTGGGAATGTATTTTAATATAAAGTATTTCCCAGTCATCCAGCTTGTGATACAGCTTGCTGCTGCTGTTCTGGAGTTGACAGCTGTATGTCGAACAGATCGTGGCGAATGTCATTTAAAGATTCTAATAGGGTATCCTAGGTACCTGTGGAACATTACAGTAGGGTGGTACTCGTGGTTAATGCTGGTACAATCAGATCCTGTATGAGACTCAAGTTAATCATTTCGCGTTTGACTCCACTATTCATATTTTGTAATCCGTTCAAATGTAGATTTATGTTGATTCCCCCATCAAGTGATGCAAATGAGACAATAGAATATAATATCCGAACCTCGGACCAAACACGGTCGGAGAGCTAGACTAGTTGTAGTCCACAAGATGATGATGTCGTTTTTTATTTTGGTAAATCACGCAACAGAGATCTGTTTCGTGATTTACAAAAATGTATCAATAATACAATATCCAATATCAATAGTCAATATTTCCATAAAAATTATCACATCATGGACAACCACGATAATTACCTTATCAGGCTTATAGAGATTTATAAATATAAACATACTGTTACTGTATCTAGTTAGAATCCACAATTTTCCTAATGTTACCATGCGCAAGAGTCTGTAGCGTGTGTGTGTCTATACAAGAGCATCACTCTATCGTCTCCGAGCGTATCTTATCGAGAGATCGTTTGATAACAATCGTTGTGCCTTATTTTTATCCTCAGTTACGAGAAAACAAACATAATGTGACACATCTTCACGTAAATAAAGAATTTGTAATAATTCCAAAACGTGACATGGCCAGAGAGTTCCCTGATACAATCATGATAGGAAAGAAAGTGATCCTTTAGATCCTTTAAACTTTGGAGATCTTTCCCAAAAAACAGCGAGATGGATGTGTAAAAATAATAATATGACTCATATTAACAAAGACGAGCATCACTCACGTTAAGTGATCAAATATTGCTTAGATTTAATTCGATTCAGTTTAACAGAGACCTCGGCTGTTCCCTATATCTGCAACTGGTTGCGACGCACATAGTGTGGAGCGTGTTTACAATGTCGTCGGCATCCATAGTTCCGCACAATGGCGTTTTACGAGCAATACAGCTGTATTTCACCGTATATCGTGCGCTACCTACCTACCTGTAAACTGTACGAAATTACATTTTCTTGTGATAACAGTAACGCGGCCAGTGCAGGTGCATGTGATACAATGCCGCTGGAGCGCACGGATCTCTTTGTTGAGTCACGTCTCAAGTTATACACGTACCTACATTTTTACGTTAGCATTGCATTTGTATGAGTTGTTTGACCGAGGCACCCCTCTCTACTTGGTTAATAGTGAACCCCTTTATAGTTCGGCACATAATGAACAATATACTCAATATTCATAAAAAAAAATGTAAATTATTGTAAGTAATTATATAATATGTAATTAATTATCAGATTGAGTTACTGGTCAAATAAATAGAAGAGTAGAACTACCTAATTTTAGTAGGTATTGTAGGTAGGTATACTTATGTATAAGCATAAGCATATCAGGCCATAATTATGAACAAAAGCTTGATAGGTAGGCTTGTAGGTACAGTTTATAAACATATGTACATGTCACATGCACACAGACCCAAAACATCTATCTATAGATCATACAAATATTTGTTCCGTGTGGGGATCGAACTCGCGATGCGTAGCACAGAAAGCTTATCGCTTAGCCACTGCGCCAAACGTGTTGTCAAAATTGTTTTAATATTATTAATCACGAGGTTATGTATGCTTCATTGAATTACAAAACAATTGTTAAGGATGCAATACTGGTATAATATATACATATATAAGGATATAATACATACAGACACATGTCATGCTAGTATAATACCTATCTGTAAGAGTCCCCGTCGCCAAGCACCAAGCTCCTGCAAATATAAACATAGTGACTGACTAGACCTCTCTGTAATATTATGTCTGTTACCCGAAGCTAGATAGAGCCACTCTCATATAACAAACTATGATGTGACGGTAGGTGTGTGGTGCCGGAGTGCGAGGGCGGTACCGTGCAGTTCGACAACGAGGCTGCGTGGGCGCTGTTGCCGAGCGCTGCCTGCAGCCGGTACGCGCCGCTGGAGCACGCCGCCTGCGAGCGGGATGGCTTTCACCCCAATGAAACCATCGCCTGTGACAGCTTCGTCTACCAGAATCATGACACTATCTTCGCTGAGGTAATTGATGATTCAACATTATCTACGTACATATGTATATATATACATCTAACTCCCACAGCCGGGCGCAAAAAATAATTCCCGTAAAGAAGAACACGTTCGGCAATGTAAAAGAGAATCCAGCATCCCCAAACCCTGCAGCCCTCTGACAAAATTCTTACGACCGGTGCGCACGAAAGGCATTGAATAAAGTATAAATTTCGGCAATGTAAAAGAGAATCCAGCATCCCCAAACCCTGCAGCCCTCTGACAAAATTCTTACGACCGGTGCGCACGAAAGGCATTGAATAAAGTATAAATGTAAACTTTAAATAACGAATACGTGATGGAGACCAGTCTGTAGTAACGAGCGACTCTAAATCATTAGAGCGCAACTTTTCAGTCTGACCTCGTTGTGTAAATCTAATCCATCGCTTCTACATTACATAAGCGTACACGGTGATGAAGCTCACTCACATTTTAACGTGCATTCACATTACAACTGCTGCATTACTTGTATTCATACTTGCCTTCTTGTCTTGATCTGTAGATGTCTGCGATATACCTTTCACATACATAGAGAAAATATAATATTAGTCAATAGAAATGTAATAATGATTTGTGTGACGTCTACATTGTATAAGTACTTACCTATATAATATTTCAGTTCAACCTAGGGTGTCACGAGTGGATGCGCACGCTGGTGGGCACGGTGCGCAACATCGCGCTGCCCTTCGCGCTCATACTCACCGGCTACGTCTCAGACACGTTAGTACAGAACACCTAGTTGAATAAATGATTATCATTGAAATGTATCGTGTAGGGTGGCAATTGATAGGCGAGAGCTAATAAACAAATCCTCAACAAATGGCATGAACTTTTCGATTCTGGAGGAAAAACCAGTTTAAGCTTTTTATCAAGTGACCGCTTTTTAAATTATAAAATTTGATTGTGTTTGACACCACCTCACCTGATGGTAAGTGACGTTGAATTTCAACAAGAATCCACAACATAATTAACAAAAACGCATAACCAACAAAGAAAAGTTATTCAGTTAATTTAAAGCTTACTCTATTTCAGGTACGGACGTCGCACGGCGTTTTGCGTGTTCTCGGCGTTTGCGGGTGTGATGGGCATCATCAAGGCGTTCTCACTCAACTACTCCATGTTCCTCGCCATGGAGTTCTTTGAGGCCGCGCTGGGCTACGGCTTCAACAGCGCCGGATACGTCATGAGTAAGGCGAGATACTATAGCGACGCATCAATAAACCTTTTAAGATAAGGACAATCTCTTTTTGTCGGCGGAAATAAACTGCATGATCAATCTTGCACGACAATTCAGGAATTAATGAATAGTTATAGGAAGAAGGACAAACAGAGACTGCAATCTATCTGACTGTAAAAATCCCCGAGTTCCCTTTTTCGACATCCAGAAAAGAAGATAACATGACTTCCGAAAAAGTGACATAATCTTTGTTGTGCTATTGTTTTAACAATGACCAAAGCTAATTATTTATGTGATGTGTTATAGTGGTAGAGATCGCGCATCCGTCCCTCCGCGCAGTGTTCGCATGCGCCACGGGTGTCGCGTACGGCGTGGGCGGCGTGCTGTTCGCATGGATCTCGTGGGGTGTACCCTACTGGCGCCACCTGCTGCTGACTGTACACTCACTGGCGCTGTTGCTGCCCGTCTACTGGCTGCTGCTCGACGAGAGTCCGCGCTGGCTGCACGCTAAAGGCGACGTCGACAGAACGGCTGCTGTTATAAGAAAAGCTGCTGCCTGGAATAAGGTCAGTTCTCGCCTTAACGCAAAATTCCTAAAAGCAGGTTGGTGGAGGCAGGATCAGCCCTGTGTACACTACTCTGCTGTTTGTCACCGACTTGCTAACCTTACAGTTTGGTTGTTTATCAAGCTATCATTCGGTCGTCTGCACCAGGAAAACTGAAGAGAAGCGTTTTTCATTTTCACTACACAAATATTTTGTAGATCACTGTGGACGAAGAACTAATGAGAAAACTCGGTAACGACACACAAAATGAAGGAAACGCCGTGAAACAAAACCCGTGGCTGAGCCTCCTGCGGTCACGCGTGCTCATGTGGCGGTTCGCTGTATGCTGCTGGTGCTGGGCCGCCACCACCTTCGTGTACTACGGCCTCACCATCAACTCGGTGTCGCTTTCTGGCAACAAGCACATCAACTTCGCGCTCAACATGTCCATGGAGATCGCCGCCTCGCTGCTCATCATGATGGCGCTCGAACGCATCGGACGCAAGTTGTGCATATTCCTCGCGTTTCTTCTTTGCGGCGTCGCTTCCATTTCACCGTATTTTATAGGTAAGTCCACCCATGTTTATTAAAATGGTAACAAAATAAAATAAATTACAGTATGTTATTAACTGTCTAATACAGCTCACGATGTTTTCCACAGTAGTGATGAGTAATGCCCAAGTAGGTAATTAATAAATGGTGCGCTCCTGCCACCACCCACCCACCCACACCTTTTACTCGTAAGTTGATGGCCCAGTAACCGAAACCAATCTAGTCTTATCTTAGACAAAAAGTAATACATTTTATAAAACTTTGTATTGTGTATCTAGCGCATGAGGGCACATCTCTGGGATTGTTCTTCGTGGGCAAACTGGCCATCACATTCGCATTCAACTCACTGTACGTGTTCACGGCGGAGCTGTACCCTACGCATGCGCGAAGCTCGGCGCTGGCGGCCTGCTCACTTGTGGGACGTTTAGGATCCGTGCTCGCACCGCAGACGCCCTTACTGGTCAGTACTAATATGCAAAAAAAAAAATGCACACTGTCATCATTGCAATAAGACACACCGTTGCCGTTGTTAATCCTGAGATGGTCCAATCATAGATGATTTTGGTTTAAAAGGCCATGCCAAAAAAAAAAAAAAAAAAAAAAACAAAAACTGCTAAGCTAGCGACGGTTAACTGGAAATGCACGGCGTAATTTGATTCTATGTGTAATCTAATGACCTACAATGTAACCAGATAAATAAAAATATGTATATCATTGTCAGAACATGTACGTGCAAGCGCTGCTGTACGGCATTTGCAGCGGTTCAGCGGCGCTGGCGGTGCTGGCCGTGCCGGAGACGCGAGGCGCGCGCCTGCCGCAGCGCGTCGCCGACGCCGAGCACATCTGCAGCGCCGAGCCCGCGCTGGACCTGGCGCCGCCCGCGCCTGCGCCGCCGCGCCTGCTGTCTGCCGACACGTGACAGGACGCCCTACTACCTACACCGAGGAGGAGTAAACAAATGGGGCTAGGTTACAGTACTGTCTCCAGAGCCAAGCAGGATATCCTATTAGACTTAAAATGTTCGACAACAGTCCTTGTGAGTAGTGATATTGGGTCGAAGACTCCGACATTGGCACTCCATCTGTTAACTACTCCGTGAATGGTAGCGGATAATATTGATAACAATATTCCTGGTTCAGTTCCTTGCTCACGCATACATACGCAACTGAGTGCAGATCCCACCGCCACCGTGCACCGCGACCAAGTGAAGCTGCCACTCGACGAATGTAATGCTATGCATGAGCAATCTTATGAACTTTCCATTGTAACATGATGGAAGATAGTTACCTATATTATCTGGTATAATTATATGACTGTGATCTCGACGACTTCGCTAGGTTTAAGAATTAACTTTGAGGCGATGGTGTTGGTGATAATGAAGCGAATGGTTTTGTCTTCTAGTTTTTATAAATATTTTGTATACTGTGATAATGATGTACTTACTGGGAACCAATAAAACTTTCATAACTACACACATACTATGTCCTGTAACCCTGCCCAACTCCTTTTTAAGAAGGCGTTAGATACCATATATGCAAGTACTTATTAATCAAGGTGACCAATTACACCTGATCATATTTAAGATTATCCGTTGAGCACACACGCACAAATTAAACAGGTGTTTGAAAAATTATGAAGTAGTAGGTATGATAATATCTTGTATCTACGTACGATAATTTAGTCCAGGTACATTACTAAGTACGTGACGTGAGGCACGTAACCATTCCATATTAACAATATCTTTGTTTTAACATTTCATTGATATTGTGGCGTCTTGAGCCAACAAGATGCAGGGACAATAAGCAAGGGTCCCAGAACACTGCCCTGTGGTACGCTATGATAGTTGATAGTGGTGATCTATGTATCGTCATTGCGCCGAGCCTTCGGTGCCAGTAACCTGTGAACACTAAAGTCTAGGTTGAGTACTTACCTACGTAACTATCCATACAATCGTGTTTCTTTCGAAAAAGATTGGTGTTCATTTTGTAGGGTAGTGAGGAACACCACACTAATTAAATAATTATTATGATCAAAACAATGTAGCCTTATCAATGTCAATTGACAACGATACAAAAGGTATTCAAAGATAGTGGAGGGAAATAAAAATAGTTTGTAATATTTTATATTATAATTCATTCGAAGTCATCTAAATATAGGTACATTAAATTAGCAAAAATATACAAAATATTTTATACAAGTAAGAAGTATACCATGCAATTGAGCGTTATATTATCTGTCTAGTCAAATAGTACGTACATACATATCTTATATAAATAAGTCTGTCGTAAACATGAATGAATCGCAGTCCAAACAGGCGACAATATCATAACAAACATAATCGTTTTGTATAACAATATGTTTATACATGTTAATTTTTACCACCCTGCGTACGAGACAGATGTTATTTATTTACAGTATAATTATTATATTAGCTATACATATAAAATAATAAAATATATTTTATTCATATAGACCAGTTAAAGGCATTTGAATAGTCATACTTATAAATACATTGTTCCCTCAACGTGATTTGAGGAAAATGTAATACTAGGTCTAAACTAAACAAACTGATAACTATAATGTTCGGAAATTTCTGATAGTACTGCCATGACAGCTAAGAGCTGACCAGTCCCAGTCCCAGTCCAGAATGAACAGAAGTGAAGTGTAGGCGCACTATCCACAAGGTCTCCACAAACATTTACTTTCATAAGACACACCTTTTGGTTGCCATTTATGTAAAGTTTTTGGTGTAATAAAATAAAATAAGTATGTGATTATTTTCACCAAAAACCATAATATTTTTGGATGGTAATTTAAAAATTATGCTGTATCTGTAATATGTTACCGTGATGATCCAAAGTCTAGTAAACAACGTATTAATAAAATTAAAACGCACAATAGAATTCAAGCAATGTCGTTCTATATCGGATACTGGTACCGTACCCTAGGGCTTGCAGGCTGATTTTCTCTTTTTATATCTACTATTGGCAAAGGGCAATAGTTACTTCTAGATGTGGCTGTGTAGAAACAAAAGTGTTCTAATGCTTGTGGATACTCTACATGTTTGCATGGGTGCAAGGAAAGAGCCTTCACGAGTGACGAATCATGAGATCGTCCGGCACACGCTGGGCAGTCAGCCTCAACACCAACACTGCTGACTGGCTAATCTTTCTACTACGGCATGAGCGACCTATGTAATAGCTCGTGCCGATTCGAGAGAAGAAAAAAGAAGAAGACTTTGCACGTTTACTATTTAGTACGGGTAATTTCGGTATTTGACTGTTACATATTATATTAACATAAACACTACACGGAACACCCTGCAAACAGTTCTAAGTCTATGCTGCAAACAGACATTGTTTATCTATGTATCAGCTAAGACGTTATCTAAACTCAGTCTTATGATATACCTAATACCGACACTAACTTATCATAATGGCAATAAAACAATAGCTATATACCTAACTTACTATAGGAGTTATGTACGTCATGCGGCAGTTCCAATCAAATTGATCGTCGTTGTTCTTCAGTTCTAAAGTATAGGTAAATACTGTTTAGCAGGTACTTAAGTAACTGTTAAATAGAAGAAAATACAGAATATAATTTTCGTTCGTCGTAATCAGTCGCTTTTCTTCTCGCAGGAAATTTGTATCGCAATAGTACGATACACATTCTTTTGTCAATTATAACTAACCACGTAAACATTTATTGTGATATACAAGCCCAGCAGCCTTCCTATTGACGACCTAACATAACAGCGCTTTATGATGCTTTATTCATACTTTCAAAGCGATGTGACGTCAAGTTCCCTACACCCACGAACGAATTCCCTACTCTCACGAACGAATCGACTCATTGCAAAACAAGTCTCTTAGTACAACTAGTTGTAATTTTTAGCGACCTTGATGGCCGCGGCGTGACGTCACGTGTGGTTGTCCTCCTTGAGCGGGCGTAGCTCGTGCGACACTTGCGCGGCGGGAGCAAGCGGCGGCGCGCGCAGGCGGCCGTACACGAGGCGCAGCGCCACCAGCGCCGCCAGCGTCAGCGCCGCCGTGCTGCCGAACGTGGCGTCGGGCCCGCTCCGCGCGTACACCGCCGACACGAACACCGGGCCCAGCGCGCGCGACAGGCAGCCCGCGCCCGTCAGCACGCCCATCCACACACCCTGACACAAGACGGACTCACAAACTCAGGACTAATATTTCAATAACGTGTACTCAGACTAGTACTAAAAAGTGATCAAAATAGAATAGGATTAGTGACTAGAGTCGACACTTTACACATGGCCAAAGATTTCGAGGAGCTCTTTATTTTAAGTTTTATAACGGGAGAATCGTTGTCAAACGATTCTCAAAACACAAAACCTTAGACAAAAATGATTTACGGGGATAGATTCTGAAGCTACTGGCGGAATCAAATAGTCATCGACTCACCTGAGGTCTCGGTCCTAACACTTTGGAGAAGATAGTCTGTATGAGCGTCACGCCGAGCGAGTACCCGACGGACACACAGGCGTAGCCGGCCAGGAACTGCGGCACGGTGAGGCCGCGCGACTCGGCGCACCACGGCTGCGTGGCCTGCGGGCAGCCGCCGCCCGCCTCGGTGGCGTTGGCGGGCGCCAGCGGCGGCGGGCCCGGCCCCCACGGGATGCACAGCAGCGACGCCATGCCCGTCAGCAGGAACCCGCCCCACAGCAGCAGGGCCCTACAATTACATCATTATATCAAATAAACGGTCAATTGACAACGCAGTCTGCAGCAGTTGCACCGCACGCCGTCCGTGCAATCTTCAGCAGTTCCGATTCAATTATGTCAACTGCGCAAAAACTGCATTCAAACTGCTATTTTACAGCCAGCTCAGTTGCGATCCGAATGCAGACCCTCTGAATGGGCCCTGAGTATTTTAATAGTGATTGCCATAGATATCAACGCACTACTCACCATTTACAAACGCTCCCAATATATGAAAAGTATCCAAAGGTTAAGACAAACGTACCGCTCTTCAAATACTTTGGTGAGTGGACCAATACACGCGAAGGTGAGGCACGCGACCACAGCACCAACGCTCATGAGCGCGCCCATGTACTCGAGAGCCTGGCGCTTGCTCCACGCGAACTGGTCCATGGTGAGCAGTGTAGCTAGCGTCTCCAGCAACACGAAGTTGAACACCAGCACGAAGAACGCTGCCACTAGCGTCCAACTGCTCACCAGGTCCGGCTTCAGAGCTTTCAAAGCCTCTTTTTCTGGAAATAAATTGTGACCATTATGAAATGTGTTAAGTATCAACATGAAATCTGACTCTAAACTAGTTAATCAAATTGTTTCTAACCACCCGAGTCTATACGTTTAAACCTTCGGTATTCGATATTAAGGGTCGGCGGTTGACACAAAGTGTCAGTTGTCACCACGATGCGTCAGATGTCGTCAAAAAATAAAACGTATAAGTCTAGACCCATAAACATCCCTTTTATATTAACTCTTGTTGAATCACCGTTTATTAAGATAATTAAGAAATTCATCAAAGTAAATAATATCAAGTTATAACTCATTAATACGTTCAATTTCTAATTTCCATATTCCCATACCTTTATGCTTCTTTAAATACTTTTAAATATTTTTCATGCTGGATTGTCTTTTTTAGGTAACCCATCCAGTGACTACACCGCCCACGTCATTTCACCGCCCATCCTCAACATACACATGCTTGTTTTATTCAACCTTGACATTGGCAGAATCATCGTCACACCACGATGGAGCCATTAAATTAAAATTGGAATTGGAAAACGTATAAGTTATCTTCGTGAACAAGATAATCAATACGCACCATTATCCGTCCCCTGCGCGATCATAGCTTCCCTTGCCGCGATCTTCCTCTCTTTGAAACACCAGGGCAAGAACAGCAGGAAGTTGATGAGTCCGAGGACAGCGTTGATCCAGCCAGCGGCGGTGTACATGTCCAGCCGTAAGGGCGCGGAGTAGTCGCCAGGTGGCATATAGGGGCCGCCCGCCCCCAGCGGCGCCGCAGCCGCCTGCAGGGCCGGGCCGACCACGAATCCTAGCACCTGCGCCAGCGATACCACCGCAACTGCGCGCGTGCGCTCGCTCAACAATGTCGCTGATGACAGGTAAGAGCGGGCTACTGCTATGTTCGCTGCGGGCATAATTAACACATTATTTATTAGCGTCGACTGCCAAGGACGTAACCTAGCCTACTACGTTACTAGCAGACATTGATAATTTAAGGTAAGACCGGTCGTCACTCCTTTTGGACTGCTGATACAGTGATACAGTGGTAAAGACGTACCTACTATAATCACAGATTCGTACCGATTAACGTAATTGAAAGAGGTAAATAGAAAAGCAGTTTGATTACCCGAGCTGACGCCAACGAGGAACCTTGCGAACACCATCCAGTACTTAGCGTAGGGTCGTGTGAGGTGCAGCTCCGCGTATAGCACGCTGGCCAGTACGAATAGGGCGAGTGTCGCCAGCAGCGGCGCTCGCGCATTTCCCGCGCGGTTTGCCCACAACCCCAACAGCGGCGAGAAGATCAGCTGCCCCAACGGGTTGGCGCCTACTGCCAGACCCAACACCTCTTTTTGTGCTCCGGGCTCTAACTAAAACGTGGAAAACAAAATATTAAACAAATAACCCCGTTTGATTAAGTGGTTAAACATAATCTACCCCTTCCCTTCTCCTGGGTGTCGTTACACTCGTTACAGGCCAATAAGTGATTGTGCCGGGAAGATGGGGAACAGCATCCTCATGAGCATACAACACCAATCCATTAATGGCAATATTATTAAACCGTTCGTTATTAAAATAATCAAATAAATCTTTAATTTCGATTATGTTGATGTCAATTTGTCACTTCCTTAGCTTCTTGTACAATACTGCGTATCTCTCTCCCCGTGAGTTTACATTTTGGGGACATTTGAAATGGCAGGCAAAATTAATGTGAAATTACGGTGGTAACTTTTCAATTTACTAGTCTACAACTACAAACAGTAGTATACAATAGTCCAAATAAACGTTGCCGTTATTGTTCTATAGAGGCAAACATAATTATTATATTAGTCAGGGTTTGACGTGTTGTTGTTATGTTATGTTCACAATACTGGCACAAATAAGATAAATTTGTGCGAGCATTGCGTATCATTGTGGGAATATTTGAATTGGAGGAAGTCATAAACTTGTCACAGTTCGCAGTATGTGGAGCGGAATCGTCAATACGATATGAGTCATTATGTCGTGACTTGTTTTGTTTTCACATTATTAACAAAGGGACGACGAGTCATTATAATACAAATAATATAATCAATCGATAGTTTTGAATTGTACTGATGAATTACTGGAATATTTGGTTTGACATTGGTTACGTATAACATCAACATCAGTCCAGTTGGTGCTAGCACTTATCAAGTATAAATGATCAGTAGGTACCTATATAATGGATATAATACTTATTCAGTAAGGTCTGGTTGAGGATTGCGCACGCTATAGTCAGCGAGCTCGGGTGGAGCATCATAGTTTGTTGCGTGTATAAGTTCACCTCATGGTCGCGGCTGTGACTGGCGGACAGCGACGCCCTTCAGCCGCAGCCGACAGACGCGATGCGCCCGCACACCGCCGCGGCCGCCTCGTGCCTCTCAATAACGAGTATTTTTAGACTTCACACGTCGCCGTCGAGCATGCATCAAGTGAAAGAATGCCGTCTCCTAGCCGCTGACCGGTGACCGGTGACACGCGGCTCCATAGTGCAACACGCTCAGCTGCATCGCATACTTGAGCTACATTGTATGTTCAAATATGTAAATCTAATGAACCTATGTAATGTTTATCAGATATACATATTGGAATAGACTAAAACTTTAGTAAATAACACTTATCTATGTTTACACATTGCCACTACATGACGCTAATTTATAACTGATTCAACATTACACAACATTCATCTAAATGTGCTTCCATATCACCAGTATGAAAGGAACATAATGTGAGGTGCACAGGTAGGTTAGGTGTGCCCTTGAAGGCTCACGTCCATGGTTGCTCACGAGGCACAAGTATCGTCGGTTTCACGGTCTCTACTCTTTTCACTAATATTCGGTGAGCGGTCATCACATACGTGCTAATGAGTACATGACACTGTTTAAATAAGTCACCGATCCATTTATTTAAATGACTCACGATAAGTTCGACTTTCAAATCTATTATGTATTTAATTGCAGTATAAACAACATACATATGTATTATAATAACCCTTACGACACGTAATGTAGGTAGCTAATCTGATACCTACTCGTGAACACCGCTTATTTATTTTCCATGTTTCTCAAATCGCCTTCAAGCGAGGTAAATGCATGGTCGTTGTATGTAGGTAACTACTATACTATATTTATTTCCTACATTGAATGATACAAGGACACGAACCACTGCAATGAGATCAAAATATAAGAATTTATTGTGTACAGGTCAATTTAACACTGCATTGCTGAAAAAAAACATTATTGGTATGGCACCTATTATATTCAACAAATTGCCGAATAGTATAAAGGATCAGCCCTTAAGGAAATTTAAACAACTCCTGTCTTCGCTGTTATTAAAGAAGTGTTAAATTACTCTGTTACTGATTTCCTAAATGATGAACTGTAACACTCTCCTTATTTAAGATCTCAATCTTTATAATAAACTTTTTATGATCTCATTCTTAAATTTATCTTAGTACCTAGTTTAAAATTAGCTGTAAGTTTCTCCTTCAATTTTGTATGCCAACAGGTAGAATGTACTGGGATTGAATATATTTTAACTAAGACCATACTTGTACCTGCATTCTATACAAATAAAGAAATTATTATTATTATTCTCTTTATTCGCTTATATATACATATAGATTACATTTTTAAATATTAGTATTTAAATTTATTATTATTATTATTATTATAACCTATATGTACTAAATTATAATTATGTACAGTTACACAGTTTCAATATGAGCCGTATGTTTATATCTTATTATTTCGTTTTCACCTTATATTAGCTCGACCAGAACTCGACCTTCAGCTACCTTTTCCGATTATGGAAACCACTGCACCGTTACAAAATATTTGTTGAATGTATTTATCTATCAGCTACTGGTTCGATAACAATGTGGCAATCGGTTATCTGCTGCAATAGTAAGACATTACTGTGCAGAACGAATCGCATTGTTCGTAATCGATAGCAAGTGTTACACGCTTGGTTGGACTTAGGTACTACCACAGAAATAGGAATCCAATATCTTTGGGTAATACACAATTTATATATACATAGTATAAATATGAGCATGTTTAGTTCTAGTGTCACTTTATGATAAAGGGCCAATTATACTAAAAATCAAACATTTTTGGAATTATTTCTTATGTAAAAACTGTCCAAAAGTCGTCGATTGGTTGCGTTTATATTGGTTTAGTTTGTGCAATCGGCCCCATTATAATAGAATCTGACTCTAAAAATAACCAATTGTGGTATTGGCGCGATCAAAAGGCGATGAAGGTACTTGAAAGTATTTTTGAGATGCGACTCTATAGCTTTATTCTTTTACTAAGCTGATAAGCTTATTTTTATTGTATTCTGATGTGGATGACGGTGTGAGTTGCACATTCGAACACTTGTTGTTTACTGTTAATCATCTAAGATAGAATGTGTAACTGTTTGTTTATTCCAAATAAATAAATAAATACTAGAACACAAGGAAATTGGCCTATCGCTCATATTAAGACCCCGTTCTCATTTTTAGACAAAACATTGCTTTGACATGCATTGTGCGACTTTCCCGGATTATCACTCGAGGCCTCTTTGAAGCTCGTGAAAAAATAGAAATTTAAGAAACGTTTACAATAGCATTATGAAGTTGGTTGTTAGTGTTTCATAATTATACAGATATATTTAATAATAGGTTCAGGGTCACGGTGATACAACAAATGGCTATAACCTGTAAGCCGACCCAGAAAATAGCAAGTAGCTGTGCCTGCCTTGTACGAGTACGAGATATGATACGCTGTACGAAGTACATGTGACCTTTATTCTTACGTTATGATTAAATCTAATTTTACAATTTTGTAAATTAAAACTTTCAAGAAGATTAGTCGCCTGAACATTTCTCGGTTAATCTCCCTCATCACGCCAATAACATGCCTGGAGACCATTCAATGTTCACAGGCAGAATCGTGGGAATGACTCGTGTACTTATACCTACATACTTGAAGTCTATTTATTTTTTCTCAAAGTTAATCTGCAATCAAAGGCAATAATTCCTAACAATTTGTGTGAAGTTCCTGCGGCCTGCGGCTGCTACACGCTACTAACGAATGGAAGGTCTACGACGGACGCTACGGGCGGGCTACGGTTTAGAGACTGCACCTCATTGATGAGTAAATAACAGTGGTGTTTGTAATAAGGTTCATAATTGATTTACCGGGATTTAGATGAATAAAATATGTCATGTAGAATGGCAACTACTGCAAGCGTATTGGCTACTGAGATTCACATTACCGACCGACTAATCTTTCCACTGCGGACGTGCGGTTCTCATGTGGTAACTTGTGCCGCAAGAAGCTCGCTGCTGTACAGACTCAGTACATAAACGTGACTGTCACATTATGATAAAATAATAATTGCAAGTACGACGGTACTTCCTGCAGCAGTACATAATACCTAGTTATTTCGTAGACTGCTCGACTACCTACTATTAGTAAAAAACAACCTAATATTAGTATATTAGGTTGTTTTTGTTGGTGTCATTACGTTGTGATTATGAGGTAGGTAAGTATACTTTACAGCCACATTAAGCTCGACATCGCTCCAGTAAAAATGGAAATACGCTACGTACGAACTGCCTAGTTCGTAGATATTTACTGGTTACTGAGGTATTCTGTAAGGACACGAGGCCAATTGCTGTCATTTGCTGGTACCATTTCTTAGGCCTTATTAGTGCACCGAGCGTACTGCACCCAGTACATGTATACCCACCTATACCTAATGTGGTACGACAATGTGATGTCAAAATGTATTAAGTAACAAGTAAGTACCGTGTTATATATGTTCAATGTTCATGCAGTTTTCATAACTTGATCGCGTTACTTGCATGATATCTATATATCGAAATGGCATGGCGTATAAGTGATATATGTATATTTAGATTCGTGACATGACGGGCACCAGGGGCCAGATAAAATTCAAATTGAAATGGTCTGGCATAGTAATTTTAAATTGTAAGAGCATTCAATAATTGGGGGCTTCAAGTTGCAGGCAGACAGGGATTCTTAGCATCACGCCTGTACTCCCCGAAGGGTTAGGCAGAGGTGTACACCTACATTTCGCCGATGCTGTTATTGAGTCCCATGTAATAGACGGCAATAGGCTCGCCTATAGCATGCAACTTGTAAATATTTTATTAATAAATAAGTCCATCTTATGTTAAATGCTATTACTATAATTTCATTAACAATTTTCATCAACCAATTTACCTAATCAAACGTTCACCAATGACGACAGCACATAGGTTACTAGCTGTGTAGTAAACATCAATCTAAGTATCTTATTTTAAATATTTAAATTTATATATTTATTTACAGCTTGGAAAACCAACAGCTATACAAAAGTGGCTTAATAACTAGTATAAGTTACAATTAGCTAATTACTAGTTTTCACGAATAGAAGTAGAAAAAAATGATTGAAAAATGATTGAATGATTTTTTTACGATCACAAGCACAAATATGTTCATTAGAATTAACGATATAAAGTATTATCGGAAAAAATAAAGATTCAGCCTAGTGCGTGCCTGTAAATGGTTATTTTAAAATAGATAGTGTAGTTTTCGGAACGATATGATACTTATAAATAAATATATTGGTATTTTATTTTCATCTACATTAGGGTGTCCCAAATATGACCAAAAAAAATTTTTTTTCGAATTTTGAAATGCATACCCTCTATATCTTTTATAAATGCAAAACCATACTCAAATATGAAATTTTATCATTCTAGCATGATTGCAACCCGTGCCGACCGAGCCACAAAGTTTATCAACTCTCATGTTTAATGTTAATATTTGGTTCTCCTATAAAATTAATAAAAATGCAATAAATGAAGTAAATAAAACACAAAATCAAATTAGAAAAATATTTACCTTTATTTAAACACATAAAATAACAACAATCAGCCAGGGTAATTTCTCTTTAGGGTATGTTTTTTACAGTCTGGATAAAAATTTCTATGTTCCTGGATACAACGCAACAGGAATTATTTTTGCTCTTCTTTAGCCGTGATAAGTCCGTAAAATCTTGCATTAATTTGACAGTTCTTTCAGCAGTGTCATTTAAAATCTTCAAACGAGTTATTCTTCTTTTAGTTTCCAGAAAAGCAGCATTATCTTCCCAAGGCACATATTCCTGAAGAAAAATGTCGTCGATTTTCAGTCGAGATTTTTATTTTTCTTCTTTTCTATCTGAATTTCCCCCTCAAAACACTACGCATAATTCGACCGATTCGTGATAATCGTCTCTTATTAAAGCTTTGTTCAGTTGTGCTATAAAAAACATTAACAAAGATGTAATGTTTGTCTCAGCAACATGGTATTTTACGAAATCAAGGCATTTTTCAATAATAATAATAATAATAATAATAATAACAATGTTATTTGAATCGATGTTTTTCCAATTGTATCTGAACTTTTTAAAGATCGGAATATCTGGAGTGCTAGTAATTTGCTTTATCTTGTTACAGTTTTATGAACCAACTCATAAACATGATGACGACAAGCGAAAAGTAACAATTCTCTTTCTAAAGTCTGCTCCAAAAGAGCACAAGCTCCATTTAAACGTCCAATATTCGAAGATGTTGTGTCGCAACACATTATTTGTACCTTGTCATTAACATTCCAGTTATAGAGGGCAGTTGAGATGGTTTTAGCAAATCGGCGAATTTGCTGAATCGACGATTTGTTAATGGAGATGTAATCGATGTTCAGACCAAGCGCTTCTACGAGCGCATGAAGAATGTAAACGGAGTCTCATATGCTTAGCTGGCGTCGATCTAAAGCTACGACGAGTTTAGGTGTTATCAGATTCTTTCCGCTGGCAATCTGACTTCGTCTGAATCATGTGGATATTCCAAGTTATGTGTAGTATAAGTCCATGCAAGAGCCAGTAACTCTTTTTGTCTTAGTTTTCTTTCCTTCTCCTCTAATCGTCTTAGTCTAGCTCTTTTGTGTTTGTCCGCCAAGTTTTTGTGTACATCAGGTAAGCATCCCGGTCGACCTGGCTCTCTCTGATTCTTCAAAAATACTTTGTCTTCCTCTATTTTCATTCTTTCAAACGCATCAGCATGTGCAATATCAAATAAGTTATCAAGGTGTCTTTCACAATTATTTTCTGAGTTCTTTTACAATTTTTTGCAGCTCTCTCCAGACGTGGTTTTTGTAGGAATTCTTATGTTTTTCCAAAATATAATGCACTTCCTAATCACAAGATTAGCACTTTCATTAAAAGTCATTTGACTTCGCGAATATTGTCAAACAAGACAGCGAGAACTTGTCGACAAGATGGTAATTTTACACCATTTATTAAATGGTTTTGGAAGTCTGGTAAGAAAAATACTTTGTTTATCACTCCGTAATTCAACTGACATCTTTATGCAAGAAATAACAGCGTACTAATATTCTAAAAAATCACGTATGAAATGACAAATAAAACACGTAGTTACAGGTCGCAGTGCAGTACCCGCGAAATTTGTATGGGCGAGTTTAAATCGCAAGTCGGCACGGGTTATCGTTCATAAAATGGACTAATCTTTTGTTTTTAGACTATATTGGGTTATTACGAAAGTTTTTAGAAGGTATGCGTTAAAAAAAATCGCACTTGAAATTTATGGGACACCCTAATCTACATATACTAATATTATGAAGAGGTAAAATTTGTTTGTATGTAGGGGCTATATCTCCGGAACTAATGATACGATTCTAAAATTTCGTTCACTGGTAGAAAGCTACAATATTCCTGAGTGCTATAGGCTATAAATTATATGTTGCACGATGACGCGGGCAAAGGCTAGTAGTCTCTACAATTTATATTACTTAGCTTGCTTTGGTTTTGTTTTACTTGTTTTACCTCTTCGCATACAGAGTGTATTCGTACCTCAACATACATATATAATTTAATATAGATTCCGTACGATAGCGATAATAATGATAGCTTTAGTACTCTACCAAGCCACGTTTTGTTTGATCGAGACATTCTGTCAAACTATAGTGTTATACTACGACCCCAATAGTCCCAACATTTTATTAATTGAATCGATTAGATTAATTAAATCGACCACGAATGTGTCTAACAGTAACTTTAATACCTGCGTTGTAGTAGTGACTTCACACACTTTCTCCGAGTGAACGACACCCACTAAGTGGAACACCTTGAAGGGCCAGCTTACCTTGTCGAGGTAGGGCCACACGCCAGTCAGCACGATGCTGAACCCAAGCGACATCTGGAACATGGTGAAGTAGATGACGTAGACGCTGCGCCAGCGCTCGCGCCGCTCCTGTGCCGTCTCCAGCAGCGGTGCGGCAGCATCAGCCACTGGCGCCTCTGGGAGCTCGTCCTCGTCGCCTGGCTCCCGTCGCACCCTCCCCGCCAGGCCCTTAAACCACTCCATATCGCAAACGCACTAACACTCGTCTTCGGAAACTCTCAAGCAATACAGTGTTGATACGTACAAACTGTTACCGAAGCAGCTGAGATGCATCTTGTAAGCGATAGCAACTTAGTGTTTGGAGTTCGAAATAAAAACACAAAGTAAACAAAGAAGCGCGCGCGCTGCTCGGAGCGTGTGGCTACGCGAGGTGTGGTGGTGTGTTGCGCAAGCGCTCCGCCGCCCGCGCCTCTCGCGACTGACCCTACTCGTGTGATGTCGTTCGTTGGCATCGTTTCCCTCCGCATAATCTCGAGACTCGCCGTCACTATGCTGATAGCGTCTATTATATTGTTAATGTGGCAACAAGCTAGCTGCGTGAATTTTTTGTAGGTTTAGACGGCAATCGCAGCTAGGTAATATAGGTATTCAATTATTTATGTGCGAACACAATGGTCGGTAAAACTTTAACGGGTTAACAACTGCGTATGACTCAACATCGACGCCATGAATCATCCTTCAGCTGTATGAAATCCTATACTTAATCAATCCTGTTATACATACTATAATCTATTTTACTGTAACGTTATGCGGAGCTACTGCAGTAATCAAAGTTGATTAACTAATGGGATACTGTGGTCGAAAACCTGACTGCGAATCATGCGGTCCTGGGTTAAGTAACCGTGACAGAAAATTATCAACATAAGGTAGATATAGTTTAAGAATATTAATCATTCTTACAAGCTTAAATAACTAGCAATGTTTGTGTGTACATATGTCCGTTCGGTTTAAATCTTGCAACTGAAATTTAAAGCAGTTATCCTCAACCGATTGAGATGAAAATTTGCATACACCTTTAGTTTGGATGACAATTCATGCTTAGCTAAGTGATGTCATTCTTAATCCAATATGGCGGACGGCCCAAGATGGCGGACTAGTTATTTTTTGTGCACTCCCATGATATGGGACATGGGTATCAAATGAAAGGGTTTGCTGAGAAAAATACGAATATACAACAACACAGCGATACCTAAAAAATAAATTAATATTAAAAAAAAAAAATTTAAAACAAGCTTTTATTCATAAGCTCTGAAAAGGTTAAAATAAACTTTAAACTGAATAAAACACATCAATTTATTACATTACATACATAACGTGACCATACGTCCCAGGGGGACAGTCCCGCTTTCAGACTGTCTGTCCCACTGTCCCCAGTGAGGGCAAAAACGTCCCGCTTTCGCAAACAGACCAAATGATAAATTAATTTAAGAATCTATCTATTGTTTTTGCACTTGTAATATGATTTGTTCCGCCGACAAATACAAAACGACTGCTTAGACACTAGAAGTCTTGTGACACAGGTTTAGTAACTCAACTAAAATGTACTAAAAAAAAACCTACTTATTAATATATATTATGTTATTAATTTTCTAATAAACGCTAGTAAAATAACAAAAACTTGTTTTTTTACATATATCGAGACTCCGTCCCGCTCTGACGAAAAAAAATAATGGTCACGTTATACATACATAATAACAAAGATATGAGGTCCGATATTATATAATAATATAAATATATAATTTACTTAATTATTAAATGTTACGATTCATCATTGATTGTCAATCTTCTATGCATGTATAGAATGTATATTCCGAAGTTCGAAAACAATGGACACCCTATAGATAGAGACAGAAGGTAAGCTAACTAAAATTCCAATGATCGAGATCATTGGACCGAATTTTAGTTAGGCTTGCATATTTCAGTTGAAATAAATTAACTCCCTTGGTTAACTGTGCTTCACGTATACTAACGTGAGACACGACACAGACTACACCAGCCATACTCAACCTTTTTTCCATAAGGACAACAAAAACGTATTAGTTAAGGTGCCGCGGGCCACATCACAAAATTTAACTGTTAATAAAAAACGTTATATTTAAATACCGTAAAACAAGGCAACGAAAAAAAAATGTTCTAAGTCTTATAATGTGAGGATATTATGAGGTAATCATGCGATCTGCGCGAAATTTAAAGTGGTTGACAACTTGACTACTATACCAGGTGTGCCACTCACAAGAGCTCGGCGGGCCGCATGCCGCCCGAGGGCCACATGTTGAGTATGACTGGACTATACTAACTAACTAATGTGATTACGTGGTGTTAGTTATAGTCTGTGGCTTGTGTCTCTGTGAGCTACTTGCTGCATGTTGCCAACCCATAGACTTAGAATTTCGTGCCAACCATACGATTTAAATCGTATTTATACGACCTTTTTGCTCAGAGGCCCTAGTGTAAGTTTCTTTCGACAAACTCGATTTACTACATCGAATTTGTCGAAAGAAACTTACACTAGGCCCTCTGATACGATGTACGATCGTATCAGAGTGTTCCGGCGTGAAGTACCGTCTCACCTTTGCTAGGATCCCCAGCTTTTTAGCAGCCACTTGAGCCCTTGTCTCTATGAAAGGGCCAAAATTGAGGGTCGATGTTAATGTGACACCAAGAAGCTCAAGCCGGTCGGTTATCGGCACGGTTACACCCCGGAAAGATGGAGCTGGGTGGAATTGGCTCCTTTTAGCGGAAAAAAGACACGCCTGGGTCTTAGCAGCATTGAACTTGACCAGATTGACATCGCCCCATTCAGAGACAGCCTGTAAGGACAAGTTCAAGCGCACAACCATAGCCTCTCGGAGAGACCGGATCTGCGACCCACCAGCACGTGCGTTGGACACGTATCTCTCAGCAACAGTGCTGTCATCTGCATACCCAAAGGTACCGGGTTTTAGCAGATCATTAATATGCAGCAAGAACAATGTTGCCGAGAGTACCGACCCCTGAGGAACCCCGGCATTAATATCCAGCAGTCCGGACGAGCAGCCATCTATGACCACTCGGATAGACCGATCCCTCAGGAAATCTGCAATCCAATCACACAATCAGGCGGGTAGACCGAAGGAAGGAAGCTTACCAACGAGGCTATCGTGCCAGACCCTGTCGAAGGCCTTCGTGATGTCAAGGGAGACCGCAAGTGCCTCCCCGTGTTTCTCGATGGCCTCACTCCAGATGTGAATGGCATACGCTAGAAGATCCCCTGTTGACCGACGAATAGTATTACCAACTAATGACCCTATTACCCCAACTCTAATTGAAATTTTAATGCGTACAATTTTATTTTTTCTTGGATTCTTGGCAAAATATTATTTTTCCTAGTGTATGGTACGATCCCCTAAAAAATAAAGTTGGCAATACTAGAGCCAAGATCAAGAGTAGAGATGGAATGTTATTTTAATACCGATAAAATTATCGATATTTAAATCGACAGATATCGATAATTGATAATAATTGCTCGGCTGGAGGCCCTTCTGGTCTCGCCATTTGCTCGGTTAAGCAGTAAAAGCTCCCTCAGCTAACTGCGAGAGACAACTCATAAAAAAAAAAAGATAATTGATACTATCGAACATTTTTATAGATATTATCGATATTCTGTGAAAATATTTAAGAACGCCGTCCTTACTTTCAAAAGAGTGCAACGTAGTCTAGTAATGAATTAAAAGTAAGAAGATTTTATACAAAAAAGTTACAAATAATATATCAACAAGCTTGTTTTTTTTTTAAAGATGTATGTTCTAAATTCTGTGAAATATGTATATGTCAAAAATCCAAATTATGTGTATAGTTTACTATGGAATACGTCGATCTCGTATATTTCTGAATCTAGGATATTATTTCTAAAAAGCAGCTGTTGATAAGAAACTTGTTTTTAAATAATAAGTAGATTACGTTCCTATTGTTTTAATGGTTGGGACGACATTGTTGCAACACCAAACATAACTATCATAGAGTATGTTTATAACTATAGACACGCACCGTTCGATGTTGACATGTTGTGAAAGTAAAAAAATACCACAATCCGTGGGAAAATCTATTCTCAGTGAATAAAATAGTTAAAAATTCCATCTTGGTTGATAATCTTCTCGGTCATATCGATAATATCGTATTATTATTATATCGAAAATTTTGCTTCGATATTATCGGTTTTCCGATAAATTGTTGCAACACTAATCATAATCAAGAGATTACATACGTACTCTGTGGTTGCCTATTGCCTGTATTTTATGCTGTTCAGTTTTTCAGTGGATTTTCAAGAAAATTAACTGAATTCGTAATCATGTTCGTCTCACGTCCGATTGTATCCAGGTTGTTCCAGCAGTCTGGTATGATTTTTTTCATCTAGGATTTAATCCTATTTCTTATTTTGAATAAGGATCGATATTCATTTATTTTAGCAAACACTGTTTTATTTATGTACTTGTCATAATTAATTATTTTCCAAGCCTTATTTAAATACTAGTGGCGTAAAGTAGGTAAAGCTAAACATATATTTATCTTATTGTATGTAAATCGTTACATAACATCTGCAAAGATAACCTAACTCTGTCAGTTCAGTGCATAGTTTCAATACTTAAATATTTTTTCTATAAAGTGACATTAAAAATGAAATCATAAAGGTTTTCAATTAATCATCCTCAATATTTTCCATTCAATAAAAATCTCGGTCATAGGGTCGTATAAATAAAATCTTCTACCCTACTAGATATTCTATAGCATGAAAATACCATATGAAAATGCAAGTGGTAACTTCAACTCTGGAAAAGGCAAATTGTCTCTGGTTGTAAATCTGCATGTATTGATGTAAAATATGTGCACTAATGAGGAATAAATAGTATGAACTCATCATTTATAACTCTTACTTTACATGTATGTCATCATACTATTGTGGGTGTAACTATTGACTATTAAATAAATATGAAAATTATGACTTTTAAGGAAAATATCCCAGACTGCATAACAATATTGATGTTTCCTATGTACAGTATCAAAACTGAAAATTTGTGTTTTCATATATCTGTATGTATAAATTTATGTATGTGTAAATTTTAATATGATAGGTATGATAAAGTGTGTAATGATAGTTGTTTCTCAGACATGTTTGTATATTGCAATGTTGCAGTGCGTCGTTACCACAATGAGCACTTCAAGCCCCCAACTATGGATGAACTGCCAGTCCCCAGTGGCTCCTGGCAGGCACAGTATGATGCCAACCAGCGCCGCTACAATGCTACCCTTTTGTTCGGAATCGCCTTTGCTACTGGCACTTTAATCGCAGTAAGTAATATTAAAAGCAATTTAAGAGAGTGTTCCAATTTGTATGTTCAATGTTAACAATGGCTTTTGTCAAAACTTAGACATACTGCTGAAAAAAGCATCCACATTGTCACTGAATATCACACAGATTGCAATCATTCATATATGGTACTTTAATTAATAAATTTATATGAGAACAGTAATTAACAATGCTTTATAATACAGGTGCGATCGCAACCAAACACTTTGGAGTCATATTAACACTAAACTGACTGGGGGGGGGGGGTTGAAGTTCAGCAAATGAGAATTAATTTCACAAAAAAATTAAATATTAATATAAAAAAAACTTCCATTTTTGATTTCATTGTTTAGACATTTTAAGCAGGAATTTGTTAATTTGTTTAAAATTTTTGGAAACTGTTCATTTTTAGGGGTCATGACTCTCACGAACTAAATATGTAATGAATGATAACAAGATTTTCAGAATCAATTGGTTATATATATTGTACAATACATATTAATATTGTTTGTTACAGGCCAAGGCTTCAGGACTTATCTACCTCAACTATTCACCTCCCAAGTCCCTGGACTAAATGTTTCCCACAAATGGAATAGTTACATTCAGCTTTTGTAAAATAACACTGAAACAAAGAGTTGTTGCATTTGGCTATGAGCATCCATTGTATTACTGACATTTTACAAAAACTGAACACCACCAAATATGATAGTGTAATATATATAATCAATAAATATTTTCTTTTTTTTTTTTCTTGGATTACCATCTTTAGCAATTTCCTTCTGAACGGTCATTTCTATCGACATCTGTAGATACGCTTAGTGTTTTCAAAAAGCGCGACGTGTCGCTATCAACTAAGTTATCTACTTCTCAATGTCTCTAACAGGAACATTTTATAACAAATTAAAAAACCAACTTCAAGCAATCAAAAGCAATACTCACTAAAAGGAATAAAAGGAAAAAATAAATTGAAGTCGGTGCCAAGTAAAACATAAAAGTTATATATGTATGTACCTTGCTGCTATAATAGCGACTTTGAAACAAAGAGTTCACATAAAAATTGTCGAGTGCGAGGTGAATTGTGCGTCGGACTATGCGACAAATGCACTTTGCCAATCGCGTCGGCTTATCACTGCATGTTTTACTTGGCACCGACTTAATTTTTTTTTTTTACTTCTCTTTTAGAAACATACATGTCACATACACACAACCAAACCCTAAACAACTATTTGTAGATCATACAGATATTTATTCAACGCGGGAATCGAACCCGTGACACCTAGCGCAGAAAGCTAACTAAGCTATTAATTCCGTATTTTCAACAAAAAAGATGAATGAAGCCTGTTAGGTACTTGAAATTCGAACCCATTCCAATGAGAAAATGAACTAGCCATTTATAAATCATTTCGTTTTAAGCTCTTTCCAATAGATCTGGGGGCACGGTAGTGCCTCCGCCAAGAAGAGCCAAGCGAAGCGCAAGGGCACTACCTACCTTTTCTCGAAGTGTTTCGTTGTTTTTTGAACCCTCATAGAGTTGGTTTCCGATGTACCAGATAGTTCATATTCTCAGGATATGATGTCAATAATAGACTAATTAAACATACAAAGTCTCAATTGAATAGCTCTAATACTTTAGATTTTATTGATATCTAAAATACACCGATTTCGTCACTGACACACTGATGAACATCAAAATGTTTGGCTACTTCCTGAAGTGCTAGAAAGCTGAAATTTGGTATGTAATCTAAGTTTAGTATACAACCAACAAAAAAATTCATAAACTTATAACTTTCGCCCCCCATCCCCTAAAATGGGGGGGGGGGGGGGGGGTGGAAGTTTGTATGAGACTTCAAAATGTTAGGGTACTTCCTGAAGTGCTAGAAAGCCGAAATTTGGTATGTAAACAAAGTTCAGTACCTATACAAAAAAACACTACCGTGCCCCCAGATAAAATTGGGGGGGGGGGAGTTTGAATGTGACTTTCACCAATTTTATGAATTAGGACATGAAAGTTTACACGGGACTGTAGACAGTAACTAAAAAACCTATTAATAAGTACCTACAAGAACCTCTGCCTTAATCAAGAGTCTCATGGTAGGTCTCAGTTATTTATGCCCTTTGACGACGAGGTGAGCAAATTGACTGTAAGTACTTAATTAATACGATAAGATATAATACTAAAGTTAGGTATATAAATAAAATAATTTTATTAATAATACCTTAGCAACTTACAAAAAGAACTGAAAACCCACCAAAAAAATTTCATGTAAAATGTTGCCAAGACGATCACATAAGGTTTTCCCGGATTTACGTGTTTCATTTTAAGAAAATTCAAACTAAATACACGTAGATGAAGTGGCGGGTAACAGCTTCTCGAAAAGGCCTCTAACAATTTCGATGACATTTACAATATAGGGGTTTTCGGGGATGAAAAAACGATCATAGATGGTGTCATCTCTGTGGAAATTCGTTATCAGTAAAGAAAATATTTTGTTCGGAGCTCTGTCCACCAGATATCAATCGACTGAAATGAAAAACAAACGCTTCTGGGTAACTGGGTGTCCATAAAGAACGCAAAAAAAAAAAATCATAAAACGTGAATGGACTAGAGACCCTAGTGTAAGTTGCTTTTGACAAATTCGATTTTAACGCATCGAACGCGTTCGGCGCTCCGATTGGTCCGTTTCGTGCTCTCCACCAATCGGAGCTCCAAACGCCTTTGACGCGTAAATCGAATTTTTCAAAAGAAACAGACTACAGCCTCAGACCTAAATAGCTTGTACACCAAACGATATATACTACAACACAATCATTTTATACCATAATTTTGTCCAAAATATTGGCAGCCATGTTAACTTAGAACTTAGAAAATTAATAGAGATACCTAGATCTTTGGTAATGAGTAGGTATGTGTATACATTTTTATTTAACATAGCATCACGCCTATATTCCCCGAAGGGTTAGGCAGAGGTCTATTGTACACTCACATTCGGCCAATGCCGTTGCCAATGAGTCCCATGTAATACGGGATAAGCTTATTGCTTTCTAATGGGCACAGTTCCAGACTCGATGCATCAACTAAGAATTTCCATACAGAAAACCCAATAACACTTTGCCCGACCCAGGAATTTACCCAATACCTTACGCTTGGCAGTCGCGCTTGTGACTACTACACCAGAACAGGGCATAATACTTTTATTTAATTTTCTAGATATTGTTTCCGAGTTATTTACTTCAAAATAAATGTTTCATTAAGTTGCAGTCACTTTAATCAATTTAGAATATAATATGTACTATTCTAATTAACTTAGTTTTAACCAAAATAACTTAGTTTTAGCTGCAAAATATATTCGCGGATTTTTTAAATTTATGAAGTTAATAGTTTTCATCATATAAAAAAAATATTTATAACATATTTAAATTATTATCTACCAAAAATCTATAATGTATGCATTCCGAACAAATAGCTTTAATGATAATAGCTATTCAACAAAACAGAACACTATTTTTGAACATTTTTAATTTAGAATGTGACATTAGAACCGTCGTCGTCAAAAAAACATACCTAGTATGGCTTGTCAATTTGCAAAACTGTGTAATTGACAAACGTACATAGTATTCATGCACATGTAAATGCTTTTAAATGTGTGTTGATTTCACGCAACGGGTGTCTCGAATTGAATACGGAAAAGTACCTAAACATGCTGCCGCGTCGCCATCGTTCCTATTTTTATTAAAAATAGGTTTTACTCGTAGCAAATACATTCCTGTAAGCTGCACTGAAAATATTAACCTGAGCAGCCCAAGGACTGAATCTGTTTGTGGTGGAATTAAGTAAGGTGGAAGAGTGACTATAAACATCATGAATATAAACAACGATTTTTAATATACAATTTACATTACCAAACATTAAACATAATATACAAGTCTTTTCTAGAGAATCATCTATTTACATTACACCATCACACATGTATTCCCCGAAGGTATAGGCAGAGGTGTACTATGGCACACCCGCACGTAGTCACTAGTCAGTGCTGCTATACAATATCATGTCAAAGGGGGAAAGGCAAGTATATTATCTATATAATATAATTAACAATACATCTGATTAATACCTAATCATATCTAACAATTACTTCATTAGCAGCAATTGTCAAAATTTTAATCTTGTTGTCTCCAAGAGCGCTACCTGGCTGTATAAGACGTGTTGCATAGTGGGCTGGTGTACGAGCGCGTCAGTGCTCGCGCGCGATGTCGGAGAAGGCGTCGAGGATGTGCTGCGTGGTGAGCGGCAGCGCCAGGCCAGCGCCGCTGGTGTACGAGCGCGTCAGTGCTCGCGCGCGATGTCGGAGAAGGCGTCGAGGATGTGCTGCGTGGTGAGCGGCAGCGCCAGGCCAGCGCCGCTGGTGTACGAGCGCGTCAGTGCTCGCGCGCGATGTCGGAGAAGGCGTCGAGGATGTGCTGCGTGGTGAGCGGCAGCGCCAGGCCAGCGCCGCTGGTGTACGAGCGCGTCAGTGCTCGCGCGCGATGTCGGAGAAGGCGTCGAGGATGTGCTGCGTGGTGAGCGGCAGCGCCAGGCCAGCGCCGCTGGTGTACGAGCGCGTCAGTGCTCGCGCGCGATGTCGGAGAAGGCGTCGAGGATGTGCTGCGTGGTGAGCGGCAGCGCCAGGCCAGCGCCGCTGGTGTACGAGCGCGTCAGTGCTCGCGCGCGATGTCGGAGAAGGCGTCGAGGATGTGCTGCGTGGTGAGCGGCAGCGCCAGGCCAGCGCCGCTGGTGTACGAGCGCGTCAGTGCTCGCGCGCGATGTCGGAGAAGGCGTCGAGGATGTGCTGCGTGGTGAGCGGCAGCGCCAGGCCAGCCGCGGGGTAGCACGCCGCGATGCGCGCCTGCAACATGGCGACATACACACGTCACACACGACAAACGCGCTACACACACGTCACAAGTTCGACACACACGACACCTCCGATGAAAACCACGAGCATTTATGAAACCCCGCTACCAGTTTTTGTACACACGCGCATCAAACATGGAGATGCACTTGCCATGGGCATAACTTAGATCGGTCGCAACAGTTTGGTCCCGGTCGAAAGATATTAACTTCTAAAAAAACCTGTGTGAGTGATAGAATAGTGTAAACCTGCAAGGCGACGTGTTGCGCAATGAACTCCTCCTGCATGGCTCGCCACACCACCTGCAGCAGCCCGCCCTCCTCACTCAAGTGCTTCTCCACCGTGCGGTACAGACGGTGCAGCGACTTGCGAACTGACACAACAAACACTTCGTTAGGCGAACCCATTGTAGAGCCCATGCCCTTAGTGACATAGACACATTATACATATAATTGGTACTTTAGGACACTAATCTGCCTCGACAGAATTCATTTTAGTATTATAAAGTTCTCGACAGAATTCATTTTAGTAATATAAAGTTTCAAGAGGTTTATTACGTCTTAGTAACAACACAGATGTCTGTAATTAACCTTAGTCGAATCAGTAATAAGTTATGCTCTCGATAGCTATGGGCTAGCAATCAAAACTTACATTGATAAATTAGAAAGTTTGCAAATAAGATTCTTAAAACTGATGAAAAAAAGACCAAAACATGTTGTAAAGGTGACTACAAAAAATATGAAAAATCTTACCAGTTAGCTTGAAACATAAATATCTTCTGATTATAAACCAAATTGGCAGAAAAGCATAGAATAGAATAGATTTTATTTGCATGAAACATACACAACACAAGATTTTACATTAATTGTTACAGTTCATGTTTCACCAACAACACGGCATGCAAAATAGTGGTTAATATAAGTATTATAAATAGTGAACTGACTTATTTTGCGAGCCCATATTGCAACATATTTATAATCTTCAAGAAATGTCTAAAATTTTTATTTGTAATTATCATGTTCATATTTAATATATACATTTTACTAACTACTTATGCTAATGTATTAATTAAACCTTATAAAAAACAAAAATGAAAATCTATATTAAACGAATACTTAGGCGTCAAAGTACTCCTCCACATAGCTGTCAACTGGTAGCGTGCCCAGAAGACTGGCAGCATACTACATATATATAACCCTTTTTCGTCATTTACATTCATGCCTCGTTTCATATATGATCGCCGGTTGTGGGTACTGCGCGCGTGACCTTTTTGAAGGACATCACCAATAAGATCCGTATATAATGTCCTTCTAGGGCAGAGGTTTTCAAACTTATTTCATTTACCGCCCACTTCGAAAATCATTATTTTTCAGCGCCCCCAATTATTTTATTTTTTTACTTTACCATATATTAAAGAGCACAATGACATTCATTACTTTAATCAATTTAATTATAGTGTGGTATATAAGTCTGCTCTGAAGTTTAAACTTACATTCTGAACGTGACATTTTTACCAGTGAGAGCAATTAAAACGCAACTTTATAATATTAAGAGTATCTTTAATTCAAATGAAAACAAACATAATCAATTTTAATTTTAAAACTAATCTAATGTGAAGGATGAATCTGATGACTTTTAACAAGTTTGTTGATATCAGGTTCGAACTAACTCAAAAACAGCCGCAAGTCGCCGCGTTCGGATACATGCAAACGATTTCTCTTTTTAGTACGCAGCGTTGCCACAACACTAAATCCACGTTCACACAAATATGACGATGGGAATGCTATCAAAAATCGTTGAACGATCGACTACAATCCAGGGTACAATTCCGGGATTTCAGTTCAGGTTGTCGCGCAATTTTGTCTTTTTTTTTTCAAGAGCAATCTATCACAGAGTCAAACATTATAAAATCGAGTCAGAAAATTGCCTATTGATAGCCAATGCACTTCTGTATGAAACAGCAATCGGTTGAAATCTTCATCATTAGCAACCAAAGCTGAGTAAATAATCTATCATTCAAAGAGCTGTTTCGGATTTTATTGACTCCTTTGATGACATGTTGCAGTGATTGAAAAAGTCGTTCACTTAAATTTCTAGCAACCAAACGTGGTCGATATTTTTTTTATTAATGGTTCACAAATCGGGCAATACCATAGATTTAGAATGTAAAGATGAACAATGACAGCTTGTAGGAGATACCGAAAAATAATATGCATATGTGTTAGTGACTGATATGTCAGATGAAAATAGGGTTGTGTATTTGCATTGTCAATATAGTATAGTTTCGATAGATTAAATCTTGCCCTAATGAATAGAGGTATATACGCTACTAATTAAATCCTCTTATTGTAAATTAATAAACGGATAAAATAATTTTATTTATGAAAATACAAAGAGTATTAAAAAATATAATAATAATTTTAAGATGATGTTGTATGCAGCATACAGATAAGTATAGTACAAAGATTTAATCTTGTTATATCCACTAGTCACAGTTTTGATAATGCTAAAGAAATGTATGATAATGATAAAGAAATGTATGATATTACCATAGCTAGTTCCCTTAGGCCCGAATACTTAATAATCAGATAAAAATCTATCGACATTTTATCGATATCCGTGAAGTCATTTCTACAGTCAACCCTAGCGTAAACATACATTTTAATATTTACACTAAATATTATTTATTTTTTGTTTTATCTACAAAATATTACCACGTATCGGAAGAAAATCTAATATACTATGGTAAAATTTGTTTTCTCGGCGAATTAATACTAGTACGTACACAAAATATGGTTTCAAAACGTACGATGAAAAAATCACATTTACCTGTGAAACGTGTAATTATTTGGATTATTTCTCTATGTTACGTTACAATTGGCAAAAGAAACATGACATTATGACTGCCTAAATATCACTTATCGCCAATAATTGCACGATTATTTTATAAATTAATAAAATATATTTGACACTTAAGCAAGGGAAAGGATAGATACCGATCCTTCAAAAAAAATTGTATCATACTGACATTAACATCTGTCTCTTTCTTTCTCGGGTAGTGTTCATATTAAAATGATATCTCTTTTCCACGCTTTGTTGGTCTTTAAGCGTAAGCGAAATTCTAAGTCTATGGGCAATACAGTATCACTTACATAAACGACTACCCTGGCGTGGGACAGCAAGTTGGATTCTCTGCAGTAAACTTTCACAATCTACGTAGGCATAAATCAACTTATATAGGTACACAATATCCGCTGCTTTTCTTCTAGAACATAAAGTGGACATTTTGAAGTGAACCTTGATTCATAGGATTTTAGATTTTTACATTGGTTATTAAAATAGGATAGTTGGTACAGAAATCGTTTTTGAACTCGCTCTAATTTACTAGAGTACATCATAAGTAGGATTCTATACTGGACTCCCATACTCCAACACACTACGAACGATGCAGTTAAATACTGGTATTGTGACTTTTGGATCCTTAAATGCTTTGAGTTGTCTCGATATGAAACCGGAAAGACGTGAGGCCCTCTGAACTATGTTATCTATATGGTAACTAAACTTAAGTTGGCAATCCATAATAACGCCTAAGTCGCGAATCCACGACACCTCTTCCTGGGGTACACTATTAATTGAATAAGCTGCGTTAGTGGGATGTCTTTTTCTTGTAAATTTAATATGCTTGCATTTTTTAGCATTCAAAATCATGTGGTTCTTGACGCACCATCTGGACAATCTATCGATTTCAGTTTGCAATTTAACTAAGTCTTCTGTACAGTTTACTATTTGGTACAATTTTAGGTCATCGGCGTACAAGCTAAATTTACCCTCTATTTTACGAGTACTTGCCAAATCATTAATAAAGATTAAGAATAACAAGGGCCCCATGTGCGAGCCCTGAGGTACTCCTGACGGTATCACATTTGTCTGAGATTTGAAACCTTGAACAACTACCATTTGTGTCCGATTTTTTTAAATAAGACTCACACCAACGCTGTAATGATCCATGGATACCCATGCCCATTCTCTTATTTAGAAGAATATTGTGATCAATAAGGTCAAACGCTTTACTGAAATCCGTGTACACAGCGTGTACCTCATCTCCTTCATCGAGTGCATCTGCAATGTCACTGGCAAAACACAAAAGATTTGATGTAGTGGACTTCTTTGGAAGGAAACCGTGCTGCGCAGGATGTAGTTGTTGCTTTACATGCCAATAAATCTTTTTCACCACGATTGATTCAAAGACTTTACCAAAAGATGAAAGAATGGAAACTGGTCGATAATTTGACACATCTGAAACATCGTCATTCTTGAAAATTGGAGTTACGAGCTACCTTCCATTTACTTGGGAAGATACCTAGAGTCAAGGAACAATTATAAACCTTAGAAAGTGGGTACTGCAAAGATTGTGCACGTTTTTTAAGAAAAAATAGGTGGTATACCGTCCTTTCCAGCGCCCTTGTTGACATCTAAATCGGTGAGTGCTTTGTATATCTCTGAATCAGATAAAACGATTTTACAGAAAGAAGGAGTATAATAGTAAATGACGATAATAAGTAAATGACGCAATGTATAGCGAGCAACCCGGGTACGTCTTAAAACTGCGACCAGACACCGGAGGACGGGCAGCAGCATCCTCTCACTAATCGGTGAGCCACTGCGATCCCCAAGCCGCCTGCCAAGCGTGGGGATTATGGCAAACCCCCCCATGAGGGAGGCCTTCGTTCAGCAGTGGACGTCTTCTGGCTGATGATAATGATGATGATGATGACAGCGAGCACATCTGGAATTTCGTTTTTTGAAGCCCATATGAAGCCCATATGACACTCTGTCATAGCCGGAGCGCCATCCGTAGCAGCTGATACACAACGACTCTTCAATGTTTTGAGCCGTTTCATCATTTTTGTTTTTTAATTTTTCGGATTATATCTGCCGCCAGTTTATGGAGCATAGTAGTTATTACTTCTTTTATTGCCGGCAAAATTAACTCCTCTCCGATGGTGTGTGGTTTACCTATTTGAGCAATTAACAAAGAGATATTGTACGAAGCTCGAAGTCCATCATTGTCTTGCTTAGCAGCCGCCCCAAAAAGTTTTGACACACTTGGCTGAGCATTGTGCTTCTTCTCCAGGTCTTGAAAATAGGCTACATTTTTCTCTTTCTTATCTGGATGCTTTTTTTTCAAATGATCTTGAAGTCTTGAAGGCTTCATCGCTTCATTCGAAATTTATTTAGACAAAGAACGACACAAACCCCATGATTGGTTTGTGGTATTTTCAATAAATCCTTATTTAATATATTCCGCACTTCCGGTTTTGTTTTCACAAATACGTAGTAAAGTGTAGAGCCTAAGTACTTGCTTAACGATTGCGCGCGAAACCTCTAATGAAAAAAGTAAATATAACGTGCTTTTATATAGGACTGAAATACAGCACGCACCGACATGAATGAGACAAACATGCACAAACTCGTTTATCTCATTCGACGCTCAATCGTGCTGAGCAAGTAAGAACAAGTATCAAAAAACCATAAAGATTTAGGGAATCTATTGTATATCTTAACTATCATAATATAGCTATTGGAATGATGTAGAGCGGTTGAACATTTTGGAACCGCGAGTCCGGTAGGGTCTCTTGACGTATGTATTTTAAAGTTACTTATTTTCTCAAACATTTGCGAGTGCCTTTTTACGTAGAGCATAACTAGCATAAATTAACTTTATTGACGGCACGGTTGGCGCAGTGGTTGAGAGATCGACTGTTGCGCTACGTGTCGCGGGTTCGATTCCCGCACGGAACAAATATTTTTATGATCTACAGATAGTTGTTTCGGGTCTGGGTCTTCGTGTATGTGAATACACACCGTGCCTCGGAAAGCACGTAAAGCCGTTGGTCCTGCGCCTGATCTCTCTCCGGTCGTGTCGGATTGCCGTCCCATCGGACTATGAGAGTGAAGGAACAGAGAGAGCACCTGTGTTTGCGCACACACTTATGCTCTATAATATCTCCTGCGTAGTTGGCTAATCTCCGGTGAAATTGGCCGCCGTGACCGAAATCGGTCAGGAGGACATTATATTATAGAGCATAACTTATAGCTGGTAACCAATACCCATAATACGCGGTCTAGAGTTAGTAATTACTTTGGTAACAGAACTCTACAGAAACGTATACTGTATGTGCTGAATAGTCTACCGGCGGACATAAGACATGAAAATAATAACCCAAAATTTAAAAATAAACTAAGGAAATATCTCTAAGTCTGTAATATATATATATATATATATATATAGTATAAGTTAACGAACTTGGACCTCACATCACTCATATGGACAAGACCCAAACATTCACTTGTAAAAAAAAAAATTGGTTTGAGAGTATCAATATAACTGACGGGTTCGTCCTTGTGAACATTGTGGAGTTATTGAAGACCTACACCATTTGTTGACGGAGTGTGTTAGATTTGATGCCGCTAGAAATAATCTGATAATGACCATGAATTTGAACAGAACCGACATAGGCATCTTTCATAAAATTTTATACCAAGCGAATGGCGTTGATGCGAAAGACTTGTTCCAATTTATGGCCAATATTTAAAAATATTGTTTATGAAATTGGTAAAGGGTACGATGGGACTGACATACGTTATGCGTGAAAGCCCCTTTAAATAAAGCTAGAATAATAAAATAAAAAAAATGACGGGCAGTTTATGTACTTTACGTAGTATAATGTTTAGTTTAAACAAACTGCTCGTCATCTATACTGATACTCTCTACTCTCTGTATTATCAGATAGCTAAATACTCTAGAAGTATAAAAATATACATATATATATATATTATTTCTTAACATATATACCTACAATTATGCAAAATAAAGTGTCAGTGCCACCCAGGTCTTAGAACAAAAAACCTAATTCGGTGCAAACAAGATAGCCTACTACAATTTTTTTTATAAAAAGAAAGTATTCATTATCCTTTTTGATTATTGAAATAATGATTTTATTTTGTTATACACATACGTAGACCGTACTTATACCGTACCTACTAAAATCAATGACTCATTACGAATTTGACTTATGCGATGAAACAAGGATTAAAAAAGAAATTCATAAATTTCAATAGAAATTCATAAAGCAAGTCTCAATTAAAAACGTCACACTCTCTTACATTGAGGGTGACACGAGTATGTGGTACCTTCGTGCGCGGGGTACATGGCGAGCACGCGACGCAGCTCGTGCTTGCTGAAGGCGGCACGGTAGCACACCTCGTCCTCGCGCTCTGGCACACATGCGCGTCACATGTCACTACCCTAGCTCTCTACATAGAGGTATGTGGTACCTTCGTGCGCGGGGTACATGGCGAGCACGCGACGCAGCTCGTGCTTGCTGAAGGCGGCACGGTAGCACACCTCGTCCTCGCGCTCTGGCACACATGCGCGTCACATGTCACTACCCTAGCTCTCTACATAGAGGTATGTGGTACCTTCGTGCGCGGGGTACATGGCGAGCACGCGACGCAGCTCGTGCTTGCTGAAGGCGGCACGGTAGCACACCTCGTCCTCGCGCTCTGGCACACATGCGCGTCACATGTCACTACCCTAGCTCTCTACATAGAGGTATGTGGTACCTTCGTGCGCGGGGTACATGGCGAGCACGCGACGCAGCTCGTGCTTGCTGAAGGCGGCACGGTAGCACACCTCGTCCTCGCGCTCTGGCACACATGCGCGTCACATGTCACTACCCTAGCTCTCTACATAGAGGTATGTGGTACCTTCGTGCGCGGGGTACATGGCGAGCACGCGACGCAGCTCGTGCTTGCTGAAGGCGGCACGGTAGCACACCTCGTCCTCGCGCTCTGGCACACATGCGCGTCACATGTCACTACCCTAGCTCTCTACATAGAGGTATGTGGTACCTTCGTGCGCGGGGTACATGGCGAGCACGCGACGCAGCTCGTGCTTGCTGAAGGCGGCACGGTAGCACACCTCGTCCTCGCGCTCTGGCACACATGCGCGTCACATGTCACTACCCTAGCTCTCTACATAGAGGTATGTGGTACCTTCGTGCGCGGGGTACATGGCGAGCACGCGACGCAGCTCGTGCTTGCTGAAGGCGGCACGGTAGCACACCTCGTCCTCGCGCTCTGGCACACATGCGCGTCACATGTCACTACCCTAGCTCTCTACATAGAGGTATGTGGTACCTTCGTGCGCGGGGTACATGGCGAGCACGCGACGCAGCTCGTGCTTGCTGAAGGCGGCACGGTAGCACACCTCGTCCTCGCGCTCTGGCACACATGCGCGTCACATGTCACTACCCTAGCTCTCTACATAGAGGTATGTGGTACCTTCGTGCGCGGGGTACATGGCGAGCACGCGACGCAGCTCGTGCTTGCTGAAGGCGGCACGGTAGCACACCTCGTCCTCGCGCTCTGGCACACATGCGCGTCACATGTCACTACCCTAGCTCTCTACATAGAGGTATGTGGTACCTTCGTGCGCGGGGTACATGGCGAGCACGCGACGCAGCTCGTGCTTGCTGAAGGCGGCACGGTAGCACACCTCGTCCTCGCGCTCTGGCACACATGCGCGTCACATGTCACTACCCTAGCTCTCTACATAGAGGTATGTGGTACCTTCGTGCGCGGGGTACATGGCGAGCACGCGACGCAGCTCGTGCTTGCTGAAGGCGGCACGGTAGCACACCTCGTCCTCGCGCTCTGGCACACATGCGCGTCACATGTCACTACCCTAGCTCTCTACATAGAGGTATGTGGTACCTTCGTGCGCGGGGTACATGGCGAGCACGCGACGCAGCTCGTGCTTGCTGAAGGCGGCACGGTAGCACACCTCGTCCTCGCGCTCTGGCACACATGCGCGTCACATGTCACTACCCTAGCTCTCTACATAGAGGTATGTGGTACCTTCGTGCGCGGGGTACATGGCGAGCACGCGACGCAGCTCGTGCTTGCTGAAGGCGGCACGGTAGCACACCTCGTCCTCGCGTACGCCTTGCGCCACCGCTTCCGAGACGCCCTAAAAAATAAACATATTTTTAATATAGTTTCGCCCTCCCACTTTTACCTCGGCCACTAAAGCAGAAAACAGATGCATGTTGTTGCTAGAATTTTATAAGGTACCTATATATTTTAGTAAGTCAATATTTCTGTATCTACTGTATTTCTTCTAGAATTGTTAAACTAATGAGCTAATATCACATTCGCCGTGTATAAAAAACTGAAATTGAAATAATTTAGTGCAATTTATTGCATAAAATAATATTTATTTATTCACCTCAAAGAACTGCGTGAGTTTCTCAAGCGGGCGGCCAAAGTACTGCGTGACGTAGGCCTTCAACGCGTCCGAGTAGCGCGTGCGGCACTCGCGGCGCAGCGCCTCCAGCGCCGGCACGCGCAGCGCCGACAGCACGCCGTGCAGCCGGTGGTAGTTCTCTGCAACACGAGCGGCTTACAAACTGTCGCACCGCCTCAATGTGTAGTGGACACACAAGTCTCACCCATGTGCAGCACGGCGCGCGGCGTGCGCGGATGCTCGGCGTGCTGCACGGCGTGCATCATGGCGGCGGCCAGCGCCACGTACCAGCGCTCCAGGTCGGCGCGCCGGCCCGACGCCACAAAGATGCGCTCGCACGCGCCTCAATGTTTAGTGGACACACAAGTCTCACCCATGTGCAGCACGGCGCGCGGCGTGCGCGGATGCTCGGCGTGCTGCACGGCGTGCATCATGGCGGCGGCCAGCGCCACGTACCAGCGCTCCAGGTCGGCGCGCCGGCCCGACGCCACAAAGATGCGCTCGCACGCGCCTCAATGTTTAGTGGACACACAAGTCTCACCCATGTGCAGCACGGCGCGCGGCGTGCGCGGATGCTCGGCGTGCTGCACGGCGTGCATCATGGCGGCGGCCAGCGCCACGTACCAGCGCTCCAGGTCGGCGCGCCGGCCCGACGCCACAAAGATGCGCTCGCACGCGCCTCAATGTTTAGTGGACACACAAGTCTCACCCATGTGCAGCACGGCGCGCGGCGTGCGCGGATGCTCGGCGTGCTGCACGGCGTGCATCATGGCGGCGGCCAGCGCCACGTACCAGCGCTCCAGGTCGGCGCGCCGGCCCGACGCCACAAAGATGCGCTCGCACGCGCCGCTCAGCGCCTCCAGCTCGCCCAGGAAGCTCAGCAGGCCACACTTCGGCTTCTTGGCCGCCTGCGCCGACCGTCCGGGGAACGAAACACATGTGTACATGTATTTATTACCAACTGATTAGTTTAAATGACAAATTTCTTAATAAACATAAAATCCTACTATCCTATACTATTAACAATTATAATTTAAATGTGAAAGTATGTGAGGATGGATGGATGGATGGATATTTGTTACTCAATCACGCCAGAACGGCTGAACGGATTTGGATAAAATTTGGCACAGAGATAGATTACAGTCTGGAATAGCGCATAGGCTTTTTATTCCGGAAAAATGTACGGATTCGTAAACAACGCGGGCGAAGCCGCGGGCGGAAGCTAGTCAACATATATTTCTAATCAATACCAAATTTCCCACACTGATGTTACAGACTGATGGCTAGACTTGTTCATCAGACAGAGAGAACGTCGCACCTGCTTGACAGCGTCGGGCAGCGCGGCCAGCCGCTCGGCCACGCAGCGGTCGGCGCCGCGCTTGGCTGCCACCGCCACGCCCGCCAGCGCCGCGCGCGCCCAGCGCGCCTCCCCGCCCGCGCCGCCCGCCCCGCCCGCGCCGCCCGCCTCGCTCGCGCCCAGCACGCGCCGCCCCACGCACGCCAGCGCGCGCATGGCGCCGCTGAACACAAACACGCCCCGTTAGTTGCCGCCCGTGCCGCTGCGGCGTCACCCCGGCGCGCGACACTCACTAGGGGTCGTGTCGCTCCACGTGCGCGACCAGCGCCACGAGGTCGCTCTCGAGCGAGGGGAACAGCTCGCACATGAAGCGGCGCGTCTCTGCGCCGGCGCGACCACGCGCCTCGCCCCGCTCCCCGCCGTCGCTCCTCTCGCTGCGCTCGCCGTCACCGCTCTCGCCCTGGAAACAGCTACTGTGACGTAATCGCGCGTCACTGAATACCTAATTACTAATACAAACTCGCAAACTACATGTTATTTACCTTGACGTCGACATCCAGGAAGAAAAACTGGGCACAAAAGTCTTGTTCAGCGTTACACAAACTCTCGACGAGGCTCAGCACCTACCGACAGACGACGATATTGAATTGATAACTTAGAGACAAAAGATATTTCGTTGTTGGCAGCATTTCACTGCGGGGTCTGGCGTGAGGAAATAAAGGGATACTCACGTTGTCGAGCGGCTCTTCGGCGCGGTCGGGCGGTGCACTGGCAAGTCCTGCGCGCGCCGCGTCGCACGCACTTCGCACTTCACGCTCGTACACACGTGCCCACGTGCCCACGTACACCTACCAGCAAATACCTGGGATGTAGAATAGGTTCCGTGCGGCACGAGCGAGTCGAGAGCACGACGAGGTACCTTCGCAAGAGCATCAAACGCCTTCTCATCCATGTCCTTGAGCCACCGCATGAAAGGCGCGTAGGGCAGCAGTTCGGCGTGGTGGCGGTGCGCCCGCGACTCGTGTGCCGCCTCGTTGCCCAAGTGGATCAGCGCGTTGTTCAGGTGACGCGCCAGCGCCGCCGCCAGCTGCGGGTCAGCGAGGGGCCGTTAGTGAAAATACTACAGACCGGGACGGAGTTCTGTTCAAGGGTCTGGAGAGCGAACCTGGTCGCGGGCACGCGTGAGGCGGCGCAGGCGCTCGCGCACGGCGGCCAGGCGGCGGCGCGAGGCCGGCGCGGCCGCCTCGGCGCGCAGGGCCGCGCGCAGCGCCTCGCCCGCCTCCAGCGCGCGCGCGCGGCCCTCCGTGCTGGTGAGCGACACCTCGGCCAGCGAGTCCAGGTCGCGCAGCGGCGGCGCGTCCAGCCAGCCGTACACGTCGCCGAGCTCGGCCAGCAGGCGGCGCGCGTTGGCGTCGGCGCGCGCTGCGTCGGAGCGCGCGTGCGGCGCGGCGGGCGCGGCGCGGGCCAGCGCGTCGTAGCGGCGCAGGCGCTCGGCCAGCGCGGCACCTGCAGCGAGGCCGGCCTCGAGGCGCTGGGCCAGCGCGGCGCCGGCGCCCCCACTCTCGGTGGCGGCGGCCAGCATGCCTCCCACGTTGAGCGCGTCGAGGCGCGCCAGACGGCTGCCCAGGCGGCGCACGCGTCTCTCGGCGTCGGCGTCGGCGGGCTCGGCATCCTCGAGCAGCGCGCCCAGCGCCGCGTCGGACGGTGTCGCCTCGTCCTTAACCTGTCTCCTGAACTTTGTTAGTTTGTTGAAGCATGCATTCATTCATATGATTCACAAAAATAAAAACCGACACCAAAAAACTCAAAAACAAAACTAATAACTAAAAAGCAAAAAATAAATATTTTATTATACAATATAGTAGTTGAAGAATATTGAAATCGGTGCCAAGTAAAACATAAAATTAATATACCTTGCTGCTATAATAGCGACATTGAAACAACGAGTTCACGTAGAAATTGTCGAGTGCGGAGCGAATTATGCGTCGGACACGACAAATGCACTTCGCCAATCGTGTCGGTTTTTCATTGCATGTTTTACTTGGCACCGACTTCAATATTCTTCAACTACTATATTGTATTTTTGAGTTTTTTGGAGTCGGTTTTTATTTTTTGTTAAAAAATTTAATTATTTTACAATTTTGAGTAATGGGTAGACCTAGTAAAGACGATTTTCTTGAAAAACTTTCACATGGGCAAAGTTATAATATTCGTACTTGTATATACCTAATCATTTACATCATGGTTTTTTAGGTCTTATTTTTGTTTTTATTAGACTGTTTTTATAAACTCATTGCATTTCTTTTATTTTGTGAATTTATGCATATACATATTCTGTTTTGGAGATACTTAAATAAATAAATAAAATAAATCATTACATATACATATAAAATTTTGTGGGCGCGCTCAGGTGCGGACGGTTTTTTGTAATTTTACTCAAACTATGGTGAATTAATTTATGCAATATTGACTCATAGTGATGTTTAAACAATGAGTGCATTAAGTACTAAAGTGGAGTGAACATTTCTCGGAATTTTATTCGCGAGTGAAACATCACGCTTACCGTGAAAGCCGAAGAAAGCTCTTCCTCACTATTTATATTTGCCTAAATCCAAAATGCGGAAAAATATATATAAATATAATGCCTGTGAGAGTAGATACAACTGACTGTAATATCATCACCGCTACACCCATAAGAAATGTGAATACCCATGCGTGGCAGTCAGGCTCAATTCTCACCGACAATGATCGATGGGGATTAGGGTGGTCCAAAAAATATTTTTTTTGTTTTTCAATTTGGCCACCCCGTAAATTTGTAATATCTATCTATAGTATTAACGTTGTAAAATTTCAGGTGACTAGCTTAAGCGAAAGAGGGTGCTCAAGGGAGTGTTATTTGAGTAATATTTGTGAAAAATACTTTGGTTTGATTTCTTGGTTGCAGGTTAGTTTTCATTGCTAAATTGGTCTTATTAATATTGAAATAGAATTTATATAGTGTTTAATACACGAACGCAAAAGAAACCTAATTACTAGATTGTGAATCAGTGTACCAGTGCATTAAAATGAGTTATAAAACACGTAAAAAGATGACATTTTTTTACTTAGATGTCGGGATCGGCAATGGTTGCGAAAAATTGTTAGGCGTACCCAAACTGATGCAGGGACGGAGAAAAACATGTCTGATGCTATTTTTGATGCAATGGAATACATCAGTCACAAATCAAGTTCGAGCTATAAGTTTTGACACTACTCCGCCTCTAAGCATGTGCTCTCCTAGAAGCAAGGCAGGCCGTGGACTGTTATGGCTTACTTGTCATCATCACATGTTTGAAAAGTACATATTTACACTGTTTTAGTCCATCAAGCTCACCTGAGATCCAATTGACCAAAAGATTTAGGGTTGCTCGGGATACATTTTCTCGAGAACACTACAATTGCATTAATTTCAGTTCTAGCACGGAACAGTTTGTTCAAAGTGCTCTTGAGAGTCTTACAACTGCTTTAGCTGCAGAAAAATAAGTGCGGGATGATTACAAGGAACTACTAAAGCTCACAATGATAGTTCTGAACAAGACACCTGCGAGGATTCATTGGCGTTCCCCGGAACCAATACATCATGCTCGTTGGATGTCGAAATTGTTGTATGCAATGAAGATTTTTCTCTTCAGATGTAATTCAAACACATTTAACTAAAAGGGAAGAAAAACAAATCATGCCATTTGTTAGTTTCGGCGCCTTAATTTACACCAAGGTTTGGATCGAAGCACCTTTGGCACCAGATGCACCGATTAACGACTTGCAACTTTGGAAAAGATTAAATTCATACGGTCAACGATACTGCGGAGAGAGGTGAAAAATTATTTGAAGATTATATTACGATTCTTACTAAAAACGAGGAAGAAAAACAATTTATACTTCAAGTAGTGGAACATAACAGAAAAACCGTTTCTAATGAAACATCCAACATCATCCAACATCATTTTTTCGAACTTCGTTGTGAGCAGACGTATCGAATAATTACTAAAATTAATAAATAATCGCTTGCTGAATCGTGACCTAGTTTTAGCAACTAGCCGGTAGTAAAGCAAACTGTGTCATACGTAGGCACAAAATGTGTGAATCGTTTATGTGAATAAATGTTTAAGTGATTCACGTGAGTCACGATGTCAAACAGCCCCTTCAGCCGGGGTGGCAGATGTGCTCGGAGCCCACCTCCTACACCTGTGCCCACACCTGCACCTGAACCAGCACCCGCACCTGAACCAGCACCCGCACCCGCACCTCAAATGCCCAGCGAAAGAGACGAAGCCTTGGAGGTGATATCAACACCAGAAATTCAGAATTGGATGTCATCCATAGAGCAGTGCCTAAATGAGGTGTGTGCTATTGCTACAGAGGGCAAACTAAATATGGAACAAAAACTGCGCATAAGTACTTTATGCCGAAAAATTGGCCACGGCACATCACAGATGGCCGTCCAGTACCAATCCGTAAAGATGAGAGCAGTCATGGCTAACTCCGCCGTCCAAACACTTGAAAATCAAATTGATCTGGGGCAGCAACTACAAGACCTTAAGCTGAAAATTGGAGCTTCATCGAAACCTGTCACGGGAACCTCTTTTGCTGACATGGTTAAAAAAGGTACCAACAATTTTATACAGCCCTTAAATTTAAGCTCAGTGGCCATATATCCCAGCGATAAATTGAAGTCTAGTGAGGAGACGAAATCACTTGTCCAAAAAATTATAAGCCCTGAGCAGATGAAACTTCAAGTAAGAGGACTACGGAAGACAAAAAATGGTGGTGTCATCATCAGTACGGAAACAAAGGACGATATTGAGAAAGTGAAAAAATCGATGCTTTTAACAAATTCAGGCCTTACAATCGATGAGCCCCAGAAAAGGAAGCCTAGAGTCGTAATTATCGGAGTGCCGTCATCCATGCAAGAGAAGGAAGTTTTTACATGTGTTTTCCACCAAAATCTAGCCGAGAAACTTCAGGATTGCAGCCTCGATACTTTTTTGTCCTCCATTAAGCTAAGTCACAAATCAGGTAAGAAAGACGCTGATACCTGTAACTATGTTATAGAAATATCTGCAGATATACGCAAAGCCCTGATATCTAGAGACAGAGTTTTTGTTAATTGGTCATCATGCCCTGTGAGAGATTTCACTCTCGTTACACGTTGCTACAAGTGTCAGCAGTATGGACATGCAGCCAAATCATGTCGGGAATCTACCTTTACCTGTGGCCACTGTGGGGAACTGGATCACTCCATTAAAGAGTGCACTAAAAAGGCAGAGGAACCAAAATGTGCTACTTGCTTACACTTTAAAAAGCCAAGCAATCACAAGACAGGTGCAGCTGACTGTCCGGCGAAATTAATGGCCGAAAAGAGGTACATAAACTCTGTTGATTATGGTGGCGCCTAAGAGCGCCGTTAATTACGTATTTTCCTGGCCTTTGTTTTTTATAACTATGATAAATAATATAATTAGTGACTTAGATAATTTCTCTGTATCTGAATCGCAGGTTTGTGACGTTGAACACTGTAAACAATATCTTTCCTCTTACGCTAGCCCTTTAACCATACTAACTCAAAACATTCGCAGTGTTTTTAAGAACTTCGATAATTTTAGCATTTTTCTACAACGTCTAGACATCAACTGTGACATTATTGTCTTAACTGAATGTTGGATTGCTAAACAATACAACATACCACTAATCCCGGGATATTGTATGTATAAAAGTAGTATAACCTTCAATCAGAACGATGGTGTGATAGTTTATGCAAGAAATCATCTCAATGTGTCTGTCGAGGAACCAAACATGCACGACTGTAACAGATTGTTGATTAAAATTGGATCAGAATTTGCGATAGTAGCTGTATATCGACCCCCCTCTTTTAGGAATATAAACAAATTTACTGATTCGCTAAATGACACCTTGCAGAACCTGTCATCCTTTAAAAATACCATTTTAACTGGAGATATTAACATCAACATTCTTCCAGGAAGTGCAGACGCTACCACTGAGGAATATCTGAACGTATGCGCCTTCCATGGTTTGCTTCCCGCTCACATGCTTCCTACCCATCAAAGCGGTTCCTGTTTGGACCATATTTTACTCAAGTCGAAACTCCCAGCACTTACCCTTGTAACTAACACAACAATAGCCGATCACAATGCTACCCTACTTATTCTAAATTGTAAATTACCTAAAGAAATGTCTCGCACAATTTCTAGTTTAAATATACATAAACTTGAAGATGACTTACGCAATATCGACTTTGACCCAGTCTACAAATCCGCTGACCCGCAGTTTTGTATGCTACATTTAATAAAAAATGTACAACATGCAATTCAGAAGAACTCGGTCATATCTCAGCTAAGTAACAAAAAGTACAACATAAAACCATGGATTACGCCTGGCCTCATTCGCTGTATGAAAACTAGAGATAAACTGCACATGAAAACTAAATCTTATCCAGATAATTTAATAATGCAACTATCGTATAAGAGATATCGTAACTTTTGTAATGGTCTTCTTAAAAAAATAAAAAACAACTACGATAAAATTGCTCTAGAAAAGGCTGGTACAAATAGTAAAAAAATCTGGACTTTTATTAAAAATGTAACATACAACTCGAAACAAAATCAGTCATCTTCAGGTTTATTACAAGCACATTCATCACAGTTAACATCTGCTAACATTGCAAATAATTTCTTTATTAATGTAGGAAAGTGTCTGGCTGAAAAAGTTCGGGGCCGATCACGGTATCTAACAAGTTCTCCGTTTGTGTGTAGCACTAGCTTATCATCCTTTGCACTGCTCGATACTGACGAGACTGAGGTTGAACGGATAATTATAAGCTTGAAAGATGACTGCGCAGTTGGCTGGGATAATATATCAAATAAAATTATCAAACAGTTCAGGCATATTTTGGTTCCGCCACTGACTTATATTTTCCAAAAATGTTTATCTACAGGTGTTTTTCCCGAGTGCCTGAAAAAAGCTGTTGTTGTCCCTGTTTATAAATCAGGCAGTAAAGATCAAGTGACTAATTATAGACCTATTTCCTTATTGCCTTCTATGTCTAAAATATTAGAAAAACTTATAAATAAAAGACTTTATCAATATTTGGAGGATAAATCTATTTTATCTAAACAGCAGTTTGGATTTAGGCCTAAAATGTCAACAGAAGACGCCGTACACCATCTGACTGACTATATAGCACAAGAAATTGATAAAGGTAACCACACAGTGGGAATCTTCCTGGACCTCGCCAAAGCGTTTGACACGGTTTCTATTCCTATCCTGTTGCACAAGCTTGAAGCCATAGGTATTAGAGACACCCAGCTGAAACTATTTAAGAGCTACTTAGAAGACCGTACGCAATGTGTAAGGATTGATAATGTTCTCAGCAATGATAAGAAAAACACGTCTTACGGCCTGCCTCAAGGAAGTATTTTAGCATCTACACTATTTTTGATATACATAAACGATCTTTGTAATCTAAATCTAGATCAGGGCCAAATCGTTTGTTATGCTGACGACACTGCTCTTTTATTTTCGGCTGACTCAGAAAATAATGTCTACAGGCTTGCACAACACGGATTCAATGTTGTTAATGAATGGCTTCATCAAAATTCACTAACCCTAAATAGTGACAAAACAAATTACATTAAGTTTTCGATGCACAAGCAAAAATCAAGTGGCACTCAGTCAAAATTGTCTGCTCATCACTGCACAGGTCCCACAAATAACCAATGTGTTTGTCCCAACATTAAAATGTCAAATACGATAAAATATCTTGGTATTATAATTGATCAAACACTTTCATTCAAACAACATATAGAAGCCTTAAATAACAAAATTCGGAAGTTGATATTTGTTTTTAAAAAGTTACGCAATATTGCAGACCCAAAAATAATTAGACAAGTCTACTTTGCTCTATGCCAATCTTTACTAACTTACTGTATTACCACATGGGGAGGAGCGGGTAAAACACTATTACTAACCATTGAGAGAGCTCAGAGGGCGATTCTCAAAGTGTCTACTTTCCGACCTTTCCTTTTTCCCACTAACCTCCTATACAAATATTGTGAAGTATTAACAGTTAGACAGCTATTTATAATGGGCATTGTATTAAAACAACACGCAGCTCTACCATACAGCACTGAACATACTAATAAAAGACGTAAAGATCTAGTCTGTCCTCAAAATCAAACAAAACATGCTTTTACATCAAAATTTTACATGTTCCTGGGTCCTCTCCTCTATAATAGATTAAACTCTATAGCGAATATTTATTCCCTGAATCACACTAATTGTAAGAGAATTCTTAAGGATTCTCTTCAAAGTATGTCCTACGAAGATACAGAGAATCTACTAGTTGTGCCGAAGTAAATATATTTAAGTATACAAATTTTCACCTACACTAAGCATTTAGTTAATTTAGGAACTAAAAATTAGCCTATTTAAAATTATAATCTGTATAATTTAGGATTATTTTCTTTTTGAACATTATGTAATAACTCTTTGATTGTTTATTAATTACTTTAGACTGTTTTAGCTCTTCTTGCCTGAAACACAGGATTTACCTAGTTCAGGCACGTAAGAATTAGGAATATAATTAACATTTAAGCACCTCTGTATAATTTTATCTTGTAATGATTTTTGAATAAATTATTATTATTATCTCCTTTATTTATTTAATTACATATCTTTTTTTTTAAATTTATAAACATAATTAATAATAATAAAAAATACATTTATAAATATAAAAAAAAAAATAGGGACCAACCGGCATTGGGAACAGGGTCCAAACTACCGGTAGTTAGGGCTCCAGAGACAGAAACCTCCTCACAATACGTGCCGTATCAAGGAGTACCGCTTTCTGAATCAGTCCCTTGACCCAACCGCCCAACGAGAGCCTCTTGAGATGTTGGTCGAGGCTCTTGGCCATCAGGCCATTGGCCGTCACAACAATCGGCACGACGATAGCCGAATCGACATTCCACATGTCGACAACCTCGTGCGCCAAGTCGAGATACTTCATTTGTTTCTCTTTCTCAGCTTTCACGAGATTCTCGTCATGCGGAATGGTGATATCGATTATCATCGTGCGGCGCGCTAATCGATCTATCACCACTATATCAGGCTTATTGGCTACAATAGTCCTGTCAGTGATGATAGACCGATCCCAGTACAACGTGACATGGTCATTTTCGAGAACTGAGTCGGGCACATACTTGTAGTACGGTACCTCAAGATCCACAAGTTTGTACTGCAAAGCAAGTTGCTGGTGGATGATCTTGGCCACTTGGTTATGTCTGTGTAAGTACTCGCCGTTAGCCAAACGAGAACAGCCAGATATGATATGTCTGATAGACTCACCTGGATGGTGACATGCCCGACATATGTCAACCGTCCCGTCTTTCATGATATATCTCCGGTAGTTATTCGTCAAGATAACTTCGTCCATAATTGCACAGACAAACCCTTCGGTTTCTCCAAAGAGATCACCGAAGCGTAGCCAAGATACAGACGCTATGAAGTCTACATCGGGCCCATGAAGAGCCCGGAAAAAACGTCCGTGTAGCTCCTTGCCTTGCCATACCTCCTTGCGATCATTGGTAGTTAGTACCACAGGTTTGCGCCAGTTCTCGTTAGCCATCGACAGCGGGGTGAGTCCTTTGTCCACTGCGACTACATCTTGATGCATACACACGTCGCTTTTATGGAAATATTCCCTAAGATTGCACACCTCACGGTTGTGGAGCGTCTTAGCATTTAAAAAGCCTCGTCCTCCACATTTCCGTGGGATGTACAATCTCATCACCGACGATCGTGGGTGATGCATCCGATCTGCGGTCAGCAGTGTCCGGACTCTCCTATCCAGGGCGTCTAGTTCAGTCTGAGTCCATTTGAGTATGCCAAAAGAGTACATCAGGACTGGCATGACCCAACCATTAAAGGCGCGAACCTTATTGCCACCTGATAAGGAACTTTTAAGAACCTTATTCAAGCGGCCAAAGAAACGCTCCTGTAACGATTGCTTCATGTCAGCCACATTGATGCCTAACCCCTCCGACATACCCAGGTATTTGTAAGTATCGCTTGCGGAGAGTGATTTCAGGTTTATAGAATCCGAGAGTTGTAGTCCCTCGGATTCCACTATCCCTCCTCGCTTTACATGCATGACTGCACATTTGTCCACACCGAATTCCATCCTGATGGAGTTACTGAAAGTTTCAGTTACCTTCAGTAGCTTCATCAGTTGCAATTTAGTAGGGGCAAACAGTTTTAAATCATCCATATAAAGCAAGTGCGATATTACTTGACCTCCTCTCCGCAAAGGATAGCCCAGCCTCGAACCCTCCAGCAGTGTGCTCAAAGGGTTCAAGGCCAAACAAAACCAGAGTGGACTCAAACTGTCACCCTGAAATATTCCCCGCTCGATTTTAATGGGCTCGTCGTTCCCTTCAATCTGTTGACACCCTGGATAGCGAAGAACCGTTCTCCATTGCCCCATACATGACGCAAGAAAGGTGCGTAGAGTTGTATTTATTTTATACAACTCCAGCACCCTCATGAGCCATGTATGAGGAACCGAGTCGTAGGCCTTCTTGTAATCTATCCAACATGTCGACAGATTCTTTCGAGATTTACGAACCTGTTGGCTAATAACCATGTCAATGAGGAGCAGCTCCTTAGTACCCCGAGACCCATTCTTACATCCATTTTGAGAGGCAGACATAATTGAGTTATTTTCAATATGTGAATTAATTTTAGCTCTCAAAATAGATGTCAGAAGTTTATAGACCGTCGGTAAACATGTGATCGGTCTATAATTTTTGGGTTCCATGGTACTACCCGATTTATGGAGCAGGTGGGTAACTCCTGTTGTTAGAAACTGTGGAAGCGACCCAGCTTCTAAAGCCGACTGGAACTGCGATGCTAAACGGGTATGTGAACTCTGCAGCCATTTTAACCAAAAATTGTGCAGTCCATCCGGCCCTGGTGATTTCCAATTCGACATCGGACGGACTGCACTGGCTACATCGGAGGAGGTGATGTTGACCTCCTCCATTTCTGGTATTAGTTCACACTCCCGTTCAACATCACGTATCCAGTCACCTTCTTCGTGGTAGACGGGCGTCGACCAGATGTTGCGCCAAAACGTACTGGTGTTATCATCATCCGGTCGGTGCTCGTCCGACACATATTGCTTAGGTCGTTCCCAAGTTCTGTATACCCACCTTTGGTCGCTCTGGAACATGCGATTCTGAGTATAACGCTCCACCCGTCGTTTATACCGACGAATACGGCTTGCCCATGCACAAACTTTTTGTTTCAGGTAGTCGATGCGCTCTGTGACACGCGACATATATTCATGAGGACATACTCCAGTCCCCATAAATGCGCGTCTCACAAAGCGCATCACCCTTGGTCGGGTATTACCCTCCCTGAAACAAGATAGTTTGCCAATGAGTACTCTAGCCCCTTCGATACGACGCTCAATCCTGCATTGCCAGGCTGGGATGGCTGACTTTGGTCGTGTGGCTATGTCACAGTCAGGAAATTTGATATTAGCCACACGACATGCAGTAATAGCCGCGCAATTATTATTATTATTATCCAAAAAAAGCGTTAACAAACTTAGTTTCAGGTAGAAAAAACCGAACTTTATTATTAATATTTTATGCCTTACTTTGTTAATAATATTTTGTGTGTTTTTAAATATTATTTTGAAATAAAATTATATATTTTTGAGAAGAATTTACAATTTTTTCTTAATATTTTAAATTTCATAAAATTCTGATATTTCAAAATTGTTGAGCACCCCCTTCTACATAAGTTAGGGGGCTGAAATTTAAACAAGATAATACCTTAGGTATGTGTAACAAAACAACGGGGTTGCGTAACTTCTACCTGCAATTTTTTTTTTTCACCATACTACCTTGGGCCACCCTAATGGGGATGTAGATTTCGTATTACTCAATGAATTGAGACAGTTCCGTTCAGATATTACTACTCGATAAGACAGCCAGGCAAATGCAATAAAACAGTTGCAATTTCATTTCTCTCAAACGAAGAGTGATTTTGATAATCTCGTTAAAATAATGACGGTGATAGAAGAAATACTCAATTCTAAATTGAGTCAGAATAACCAACCAAGGGATTTAACAAATAAGGTAACTGTAAACTCTCCTTGTACATTTGCTGAAGCCGTTAACCAAAATACCAATAAACCTTTTAAAATTTAAGTAGCCACCAAACCGCCAAAAAGGTGAATGTAAACAAAGGTGGGGCCACGAATTCTACCGTACTCCCGGTACAAACGAAGATTACTACACCTACTACTACCCACCAGTGACTATCGAACCAACGAATCAAGAGGAGGAACATGACCAAACCAGCTGGACGACTGTGCAAAAGAAGAAAACTAACAGATTGTCTAATGATGTGAGAATTGAAAATAATACAGAGTTAAAGGCGATAATAGCTATGGAACGGAAAAAATACCTACACGTATGACGTTTTCACCCCGAAACCACATTAGAAGCTATGTCCGATCACGTTAAAAGCGTCTGTGGTCCAGAAATAATTGTGAAAATTGAGAAAATCAAGCATAAAACGGAACGAAAATATGAAAATTTAAATACAGCGGTAGAATGGCCTCTGAACGCCAAATTTAATGAGTGGGTTTGGTTTCGGAGACCACCCAAAACAACACTCAACGAACGATAATAATATAGAAATATTTTACCAAAACGTGACGGGTCTTCGAACTAAGTTGGATGAGTTCAGAAATAGTATAGCAACATTAAATTCAGACTTATACGCAATCACGGAATCTTATTGTAATGATTCCATACAAGATGCTGAAATTATCCCACCGGGATATCAAATATATCGTAGTGAACGTGCGGATGGCCGGAAACAAGGAGGCGCGTTTTTAGTGGCCACACGCCGGTACGAGAATTCGAGATGCGACGATTAGTGACGATAGACACCTGCGTATTTGAAATGATTTGTGCAAAGGTACACTTAAATAATAGATTTTTGTTTTTATGCTCTGTGATTTATATTCCGCCCGGTAGTTCGGAGAAGGACTATTTGAATATGTTTAACGTAATAGAAAAACTATGTACTAGGTATAAGAAAATTATTGTGATTGGTTATTTTAATCTATATTCGTGTCCAATGTAAATAATTACTATGAATATTTCTTGTCCTACTGCGAATTCATTCAAATGAATAATGTATCCAATTGTTTAGGTCTTCAGCTAGATTTGGTTCTGATTGCTGGTTTTAGTGGAGAGGTGTCAGTGGTAGCAGCGGCCGAGCCGCTCGTGCCCGTTGATGCCCATCACCCGCCGCTCGCGGTCTGCGTGCGCCCCGCGCCCTCACATGCCCACATGCGACTCCCGCATGCCCCGTACATACGCACGCAATATTCGACCACAGTGGTACTTTTACAAGGCAGATTATCAGTTGCTTTACTCGAAGTTAGTTTCATCTGATTGGAGTGCTATGTATGAGATGAGGAATTTGGAAGGTATATTGAATTTCTTTTATAATAAGCTCAATAACATTTTAGATGAATGTGTTCCAAGGAAAAACCTTAATATAAAGTCGCAATATATTTACCTGAAGTGGTACATGAGCGAAATAATAAAAGACTTAAAAACTAAAGCTATACTTCACAAGATATATAAAAAAAAAAACAAAATTACAACACCAATAGTTCAGGTGTTAAGTTAAGTTAAAAACAATATGGAAAAAAACAATTAATTTCACAGTGTATTCAACGACGAGTAGTGTCAGTTCCTTCCCATGATATATGTAATGATATCTCTGACATTATTGAAACTCTAATACATTGAAATAAGTCTACTTATGAGTGAAATGATATGCGATACACAATATACGATTTTTTCATGTGCTATGGTTTTTGCAGCCTAAAACACTGCAATATCCCATAGTGCACACACCACACACACTCTGGAGACACACTTGCTACTTTATATGAACTTATTTAATAAAGAAAACTAAAATTTAAGCAGAATTTATACCTTGTGTTTACTTTGGCATATTTGTTTGACCATGCAAGTGTCAAATTTGACAATTTGTGGCAAAAAATATGTGTTTCGTCATAAAGATTCCTTGTTCAACTTGCTGTGACGTGACGTCAGTTATGCTCTGTCTATAAGTGCTATATCTATGTTTGCGAGGGACCAAGCAACCTTATTAAAAAGCCTCAGGGTGGTAAATGTTTTAGGGCTGCAACAGTACATACTGTTGACAGATTTCAGTTGGCAACATACTTTTCTGAAATATTTTAATGTTTAATTTAACCATCATCTCTTTATATGGTGTACAATGAAGTATATGCTAAATAAATGCATGATGACGGATGTTATACTTAATTTCTTGTTTTTATTGGTTTGTAAATAGGCACTGAAAATAAAATCAAACTCTTTACATACATACTTTGATCAGAAAATTATTCATTTATATAAATTTATCAAAAAAGTACACTCTTTTATGATGATACATTTTCATGGCTTCTCTTGAAGAATGTTGGTTAGAGGGACGCCAAAGGGGCGGAGTATATATATCATGGCAAGGTAAGTAACTACCAAACATAGTTCCTGTGTAAACAGGAGGCAGTGGATACTCACCATGTCAGTGCACGGCTGTTCCTTTGTGGTCTCCCATTCTCTTTGCAATACTGGCTCTTCGTACTTCATGTTTTTCCACGTCGGCGATGACTCTACCTATATTTTAATGAAATATAAATTTTATCAGTTCACTGAAGAAATTAACTAATCACCTTAAAATTAGTTCACGTTATTATTGGGTTCCCTGTCTCGTATTTCGAGTAGTTTATGGATACAATGATGAAAATATCAGAAATACAAAGCAAAAAACAATTTGTTTGTGTTTTCACTACAAAATTACTACCTTACTTTACTTTACTACCGTCTGTTACTGTCAAATTGACAGTGACACTTGATTTGCGACTGACAATGACAGTATCAGTCGCAAACATAGATTAACTACCTATAGATAAGTAATCACTGAGATCACCGTAACCACTATAGTCTCTCTCGCTCGGGCAATAGGTGTTGCCAGGAAAATCAATGTCCCTTATTTTGAATGTAAATTTATTTTTACCCTGATTGTTTTATATAATAATGAGAATGTATTTATTATAATTAACATTATTATTTATATTAAATAAATTTTCTTTTATTGTCAGGTAAATGTGTATAAATTTAATTAATGTTTAAGATTCATAATATTTAACTGACAGTGATTCATATATTTCAGGTTTTATTTACATAAAGGAAGGCGGGCTAAGGAAACTCAGTAAGCACATTCTGGTTTTTTGGTTTTTATTTGTAAACTAAAATAATTTGAGATGTCAGTGTCCCTCAACGGTTCATGAAAATTACGTATTGGTTATTTATAAATAGCAATTTTGCCACCCGGTAGCGTGAATTTATTTTTTTGTCATCTCAAGATCTACTGTAAACCAGTACAATTCCTGTAAAATACACATTCATAAATTTTAATATTCAATTTGTATAAACTACTTGGAATTGATAGTAAGGTAAATAAAAGAATTCAGTAGCAACACTTAATATTTCACGTGTTAGGTTAGGTTACAAACAATAAGCAAAATGACGCATTAATTTCACAGTATATTCAACAACAAGTAGTCAGTTCCTATCAATGATATCTGTAATGATATCTCCGACGTTATTGAAACTCTAATAAATTGAATTAGGTCTACTTACGAGTGAAATGGTACGCACGGCATCTTTTCGTATGCTACAGTTTTTGCAGCCTAAAACAGTGCAATATCCCATAGCGCATACACCACACACACTCTGGAGACACACTTGCTACTTTATATGAACTTATTTAATACAGAAAACTATAATTTAAGCGAAGTTTATATCTCGTGTTTACTTTTGCATATTTAATTAGCCACAGATTGTCAAATCTGACAATCTGTGGCTAAAAATACCGGCTACGCAGATAAGGATAAAAAATAAAGATTGCATCTCCTTCTTTCATATGTATTTCGTAATAAACGTTCCTTGTTTAACTTGCCGTGACGTCAGTCACGCTCATTCTTTAAGTAGTATTTCTATGGTCGCAAATCAACAGTGCTGCCAACAGTTAAACTAGTTTTACATCAGATTCAACCTCCAAAACCACATGAAAACCACTAACAAAATCCGACGCTTCTCTCATAATCCAATTAAACAAATCCAAAATGAAACAAATAATTGGTTATTACGAAAGGGTTTTTTTTATTAAAAATATATGAAAACAGGTTTTGGAAGAATTGCCGTATTTTTCATGTAAACATTCACTATAGATAGGTACATTAAAAGTATTTTATCATATGTCAATAAAGAAAATTAAAAAAAGAATAACTATTTAAATATAATTTATATTAAACAAAATAACTCTACATGAGCACATTAGATAAAATTAATTTATACATAAATAAACATAGTATAATAAAAATCTAAGATGAAACAAATTCGACAAGTAATCAAATTAAACAATCAATGCTATTAATAAAAGTATTTAAGAAAAAAATAGCTATATCTATATATCGAACGGCGCACAAACTATGTACAATATCGCTCGGCTCGAGTGACACTGCACAGTACCACACAATAATAATAACGTAAAATATCTATGATACTCTGAATATTTAGATACGACCGAACTGCTTTCGTTTCAGAATATTATAGATTCAATCAATACGCCATACCGAATACGTTTTATAAAACCGAAACTTTAAAAAATAACAGTAATATGTGGTACTACTTCGGTTTCCGAGTAACATAGATTTTGACTAATACATATCATATATATCATTGGTGACGAAGCTTGCCTGTTTAGGGCAATATCTTTTGTGTTATATAACTCTTAAGTTATGGCTAGAGAGCTGCGGGAAGAAACAGTTGATCACGTGACAATAATTTGATATACGTTTTTTTTTAATATAAAGTTTTTTTTATTCAGGTTCCTTATCCCTAATTACCTTTTGATATATTATTTCTGTGGATACAATGTGTTCACATGATCATCGGTAAATAGTTTTACGTCCTTAATATATGTTTTCAGTAAAGTTCTCTAATATCTGTCAGTTCCATATTATAAATCTTAAACATTAATTAAATTTATACACATTTACCTGACAATAAAAGAAAATGTATTTAATATAAATAATAATGTTATTCATAATAAATACATTCTCATTATTCTATAAAATAATCAGGGTAAAAATAAATTTACGTTCAAAATGAGACAGACTATAGTAGCCATAGCCACATAGCCACCTCAGATAAAAAAAAAAACATAGAATATATATGTGATATATGTAGCATAATAAGTTGAACAGTTTACTCATACTCAACACTCTTCGTTCTAATATCAGTTTATATGTGACAGAAAGAGATAGCAGAAGCCGTTCATGCACGTCTTGAAGCAGTGCGCGCCACCAGGCGCCACCGGCAGAGGGCAGCCATATTTGTTTAGTCATCAGCTGATTACCAAGGCGTCGTTACGAATAATAAAACTTTTTAGTGGTTTTCTTCGAGATTTTTAAGTTTTGCGCTTTGCTCGCTATGGACGTCTTATAAATTAGATAAGGCGTGTACCAAAGACTACAATAGTACCTATATATATAATACACTCAACATGGATATACATGAGAAACAATTTAAGCAAAACCATAGAAATACTACCTATAGAAAGAGCGTAACTGACGTCACGGCAAGTTAAACAAGGAACGTTTATTACGAAACACATATGAAAGGAGATGCAATCTTTATTTTTTGTCCTTATCTGCGTGGCGGGTATTTTTTAGGGATGTTACGGAGGTGGATTTATCGGAGGCGGAATCGGAGCCGGAGGTTCTCGTAGTGACCTCCGCGGAGTCGGAGGTGAATCGGAGTCGGAGTCGGAGCAAAGCTGCGAATGTAAAATGTAAATAAATAAGAAAGAAGAAACTTGTCGCAACTCGTTCACTTTTCGTTCATCAATTGCAAAGAACACATGTACATCGTCAGTTGTCAGTGTCACGTAGAAAGCGCTCGGTAGCGCTGCAGCGATAGCAAGTCATAACTTGTAACTCCGATATATACCTCCGTTTTGATATATCGGAACCGGAGCCGGATTCGGAGGTGTAATTTTAATCGGAGGTTCCGACATATCGGATTCGGAGTCGAAGCTCCGTAACATCCCTAGTATTTTTAGCCACAGATTGTCAAATTTGACAATTACAATGCCTATGACTAATTAAATATGCTAAAGTAAACACGAGATATAAATTTCGCTTAAATTTTAGTTTTCTGTATTAAATAAGTTCATATAAAGTAGCAAGTGTGTCTCCAGATTGTGTGTGGTGTATGCGCTATGGGATATTGCGCTGTTTTAGGATGCAAAAACTGTAGCATACGAAAAGATGCCGTGCATACCATTTCACTCGTAAGTAGACATAATTCAATTTATTAGAGTTTCAATAACGTTGGAGATATCATTACAGATATCATGGATAGGAACTGACTACTTGTTGTTGAATATACTGTGAAATTAATGCGTCATTTTGCTTATTGTTTGTAACCTAACCTAACGTGAAATATTAAGTGTTGCTACTGTATTCTTTTATTTACCTCACTATCAATTCCAAGTAGTTTATACAAATTGAATATTAAAATTTAGGAATGTGTAATTTACAGGAATTGTACTGGTTTACAGTAGATCTTGAGATGACAAAAAACAAATTCACGCTACCGGGTGGCAAAATTGCTATTTATAAATAACCAATACGTAATTTTCATTACCGTTACCGTTAAGGGACACTGACATCTCAAATTATTTTAGTTTACAAATAAAAACCAAAAAACCAGAATGTGTTTACTGAGTTTCCTTAGCCCGCCTACCTTTATGTAAATAAAACCTGAAATATATAAATCACTGTCAGTTAAATATTATGAATCTTAAACATTAATTAATAATAATAATAATAATAATTTATTCAAAAATCATTACAAGATAAAATTATACAGAGGTGCTTAAATGTTAATTATATTCCTAATTCTTACGTGCCTGAACTAGGTAAATCCTGTGTTTCAGGCAAGAAGAGCTAAAACAGTCTAAAGTAATTAATAAACAATCAAAGAGTTATTACATAATGTTCAAAAAGAAAATAATCCTAAATTATACAGATTATAATTTTAAATAGGCTAATTTTTAGTTCCTAAATTAACTAAATGCTTAGTGTAGGTGAAAATTTGTATACTTAAATATATTTACTTCGGCACAACTAGTAGATTCTCTGTATCTTCGTAGGACATACTTTGAAGAGAATCCTTGAGAATTCTCTTACAATTAGTGTGATTCAGGGAATAAATATTCGCTATAGAGTTTAATCTATTATAGAGGAGAGGACCCAGGAACATGTAAAATTTTGATGTAAAAGCATGTTTTGTTTGATTTTGAGGACAGACTAGATCTTTACGTCTTTTATTAGTATGTTCAGTGCTGTATGGTAGAGCTGCGTGTTGTTTTAATACAATGCCCATTATAAATAGCTGTCTAACTGTTAATACTTCACAATATTTGTATAGGAGGTTAGTGGGAAAAAGGAAAGGTCGGAAAGTAGACACTTTGAGAATCGCCCTCTGAGCTCTCTCAATGGTTAGTAATAGTGTTTTACCCGCTCCTCCCCATGTGGTAATACAGTAAGTTAGTAAAGATTGGCATAGAGCAAAGTAGACTTGTCTAATTATTTTTGGGTCTGCAATATTGCGTAACTTTTTAAAAACAAATATCAACTTCCGAATTTTGTTATTTAAGGCTTCTATATGTTGTTTGAATGAAAGTGTTTGATCAATTATAATACCAAGATATTTTATCATATTTGACATTTTAATGTTGGGACAAACACATTGGTTATTTGTGGGACCTGTGCAGTGATGAGCAGACAATTTTGACTTAGTGCCACTTGATTTTTGCTTGTGCATCGAAAACTTAATGTAATTTGTTTTGTCACTATTTAGGGTTAGTGAATTTTGATGAAGCCATTCATTAACAACATTGAATCCGTGTTGTGCAAGCCTGTAGACATTATTTTCTGAGTCAGCCGAAAATAAAAGAGCAGTGTCGTCAGCATAACAAACGATTTGGCCCTGATCTAGATTTAGATTACAAAGATCGTTTATGTATATCAAAAATAGTGTAGATGCTAAAATACTTCCTTGAGGCAGGCCGTAAGACGTGTTTTTCTTATCATCGCTGAGAACATTATCAATCCTTACACATTGCGTACGGTCTTCTAAGTAGCTCTTAAATAGTTTCAGCTGGGTGTCTCTAATACCTATGGCTTCAAGCTTGTGCAACAGGATAGGAATAGAAACCGTGTCAAACGCTTTGGCGAGGTCCAGGAAGATTCCCACTGTGTGGTTACCTTTATCAATTTCTTGTGCTATATAGTCAGTCAGATGGTGTACGGCGTCTTCTGTTGACATTTTAGGCCTAAATCCAAACTGCCGTTTAGATAAAATAGATTTATCCTCCAAATATTGATAAAGTCTTTTATTTATAAGTTTTTCTAATATTTTAGACATAGAAGGCAATAAGGAAATAGGTCTATAATTAGTCACTTGATCTTTACTGCCTGATTTATAAACAGGGACAACAACAGCTTTTTTCAGGCACTCGGGAAAAACACCTGTAGATAAACATTTTTAGAAAATATAAGTCAGTGGCGGAACCAAAATATGCCTGAACTGTTTGATAATTTTATTTGATATATTATCCCAGCCAACTGCGCAGTCATCTTTCAAGCTTATAATTATCCGTTCAACCTCAGTCTCGTCAGTATCGAGCAGTGCAAAGGATGATAAGCTAGTGCTACACACAAACGGAGAACTTGTTAGATACCGTGATCGGCCCCGAACTTTTTCAGCCAGACACTTTCCTACATTAATAAAGAAATTATTTGCAATGTTAGCAGATGTTAACTGTGATGAATGTGCTTGTAATAAACCTGAAGATGACTGATTTTGTTTCGAGTTGTATGTTACCTTTTTAATAAAAGTCCAGATTTTTTTACTATTTGTACCAGCCTTTTCTAGAGCAATTTTATCGTAGTTGTTTTTTATTTTTTTAAGAAGACCATTACAAAAGTTACGATATCTCTTATACGATAGTTGCATTATTAAATTATCTGGATAAGATTTAGCTTTCATGTGCAGTTTATCTCTATTTTTCATACAGCGAATGAGGCCAGGCGTAATCCATGGTTTTATGTTGTACTTTTTGTTACTTAGCTGAGATATGACCGAGTTCTTCTGAATTGCATGTTGTACATTTTTTATTAAATGTAGCATACAAAACTGCGGGTCAGCGGATTTGTAGACTGGTTCAAAGTCGATATTGCGTAAGTCATCTTCAAGTTTATGTATATTTAAACTAGAAATTGTGCGAGACATTTCTTTAGGTAATTTACAATTAAGAATAAGTAGGGTAGCATTGTGATCGGTTATTGTTGAGTTAGTTACAAGGGTAAGTGCTGGGAGTTTCGACTTGAGTAAAATATGGTCCAAACAGGAACCGCTTTGATGGGTAGGAAGCATGTGAGCGGGAAGCAAACCATGGAAGGCGCATACGTTCAGATATTCCTCAGTGGTAGCGTCTGCACTTCCTGGAAGAATGTTGATGTTAATATCTCCAGTTAAAATGGTATTTTTAAAGGATGACAGGTTCTGCAAGGTGTCATTTAGCGAATCAGTAAATTTGTTTATATTCCTAAAAGAGGGGGGTCGATATACAGCTACTATCGCAAATTCTGATCCAATTTTAATCAACAATCTGTTACAGTCGTGCATGTTTGGTTCCTCGACAGACACATTGAGATGATTTCTTGCATAAACTATCACACCATCGTTCTGATTGAAGGTTATACTACTTTTATACATACAATATCCCGGGATTAGTGGTATGTTGTATTGTTTAGCAAGCCAACATTCAGTTAAGACAATAATGTCACAGTTGATGTCTAGACGTTGTAGAAAAATGCTAAAATTATCGAAGTTCTTAAAAACACTGCGAATGTTTTGAGTTAGTATGGTTAAAGGGCTAGCGTAAGAGGAAAGATATTGTTTACAGTGTTCAACGTCACAAACCTGCGATTCAGATACAGAGAAATTATCTAAGTCACTAATTATATTATTTATCATAGTTATAAAAAACAAAGGCCAGGAAAATACGTAATTAACGGCGCTCTTAGGCGCCACCATAATCAACAGAGTTTATGTACCTCTTTTCGGCCATTAATTTCGCCGGACAGTCAGCTGCACCTGTCTTGTGATTGCTTGGCTTTTTAAAGTGTAAGCAAGTAGCACATTTTGGTTCCTCTGCCTTTTTAGTGCACTCTTTAATGGAGTGATCCAGTTCCCCACAGTGGCCACAGGTAAAGGTAGATTCCCGACATGATTTGGCTGCATGTCCATACTGCTGACACTTGTAGCAACGTGTAACGAGAGTGAAATCTCTCACAGGGCATGATGACCAATTAACAAAAACTCTGTCTCTAGATATCAGGGCTTTGCGTATATCTGCAGATATTTCTATAACATAGTTACAGGTATCAGCGTCTTTCTTACCTGATTTGTGACTTAGCTTAATGGAGGACAAAAAAGTATCGAGGCTGCAATCCTGAAGTTTCTCGGCTAGATTTTGGTGGAAAACACATGTAAAAACTTCCTTCTCTTGCATGGATGACGGCACTCCGATAATTACGACTCTAGGCTTCCTTTTCTGGGGCTCATCGATTGTAAGGCCTGAATTTGTTAAAAGCATCGATTTTTTCACTTTCTCAATATCGTCCTTTGTTTCCGTACTGATGATGACACCACCATTTTTTGTCTTTCGTAGTCCTCTTACTTGAAGTTTCATCTGCTCAGGGCTTATAATTTTTTGGACAAGTGATTTCGTCTCCTCACTAGACTTCAATTTATCGCTGGGATATATGGCCACTGAGCTTAAATTTAAGGGCTGTATAAAATTGTTGGTACCTTTTTTAACCATGTCAGCAAAAGAGGTTCCCGTGACAGGTTTCGATGAAGCTCCAATTTTCAGCTTAAGGTCTTGTAGTTGCTGCCCCAGATCAATTTGATTTTCAAGTGTTTGGACGGCGGAGTTAGCCATGACTGCTCTCATCTTTACGGATTGGTACTGGACGGCCATCTGTGATGTGCCGTGGCCAATTTTTCGGCATAAAGTACTTATGCGCAGTTTTTGTTCCATATTTAGTTTGCCCTCTGTAGCAATAGCACACACCTCATTTAGGCACTGCTCTATAGATGACATCCAATTCTGAATTTCTGGTGTTGATATCACCTCCAAGGCTTCGTCTCTTTCGCTGGGCATTTGAGGTGCGGGTGCGGGTGCTGGTTCAGGTGCGGGTGCTGGTTCAGGTGCAGGTGTGGGCACAGGTGTAGGAGGTGGGCTCCGAGCACATCTGCCACCCCGGCTGAAGGGGCTGTTTGACATCGTGACTCACGTGAATCACTTAAACATTTATTCACATAAACGATTCACACATTTTGTGCCTACGTATGACACAGTTTGCTTTACTACCGGCTAGTTGCTAAAACTAGGTCACGATTCAGCAAGCGATTATTTATTAATTTTAGTAATTATTCGATACGTCTGCTCACAACGAAGTTCGAAAAAATTATTCCAATTAAATATATACACATTTACCTGACAATAAAAGAGAATGTGTTTATAATAAATACATCATATTTATTATATAAAATAATCAGGGTAAAATTAGATTTACGCTTAAAATAAGGGACATTGATTTTCCTGGCAACACCTACTGTCCGAGCGAGAGAGACTATAGTGGCCACGGTGACTACTTATCTATAGGTACTTTATCTATGAGCAAAACAAAATCGACACAAGTAGAAAACCATAGATGAACTACCTATAGATAAGTAGTCACCGTAACCACTATAGTCTCTCTCGCTCGGACAATAGGTGTTGCCAGGAAAATCAATGTCCCTTATTTTGAACGTAAATTTATTTTTACCCTGATTGTTTTATATAATAATGAGAATGTATTTATTATAATTAACATTATTATTTATATTAAATAAATTTTCTTTTATTGTCAGGTAAATGTGTATAAATTTAATTAATGTTTAAGATTCATAATATTTAACTGACAGTGATTCATATATTTCAGGTTTTATTTACATAAAGGTAGGCGGGCTAAGGAAACTCAGTAAGCACATTCTGGTTTTTTGGTTTTTATTTGTAAACTAAAATAATTTGAGATGTCAGTGTCCCTTAACGGTTCATGAAAATTACGTATTGATTATTTATAAATAGCAATTTTGCCACCCGGTAGCGTGAATTTATATTTTTGTCATCTCAAGATCTACTGTAAACCAGTACAATTCCTGTAAAATACACATTCCTAAATTTTAATATTCAATTTGTATAAACTACTTGGAATTGATAGTGAGGTAAATAAAAGAATACAGTAGCAACACTTAATATTTCACGTGTTAGGTTAGGTTACAAACAATAAGCCAAATGACGCATTAATTTCACAGTATATTCAACAACAAGTAGACAGTTCCTATCCATGATATCTGTAATGATATCTCCGACGTTATTGAAACTCTAATAAATTGAATTATGTCTACTTACGAGTGAAATGGTACGCACGGCATCTTTTCGTATGCTACAGTTTTTGCAACCTAAAACAGTGCAATATCCCATAGCGCATACACCACACACACTCTTGAGACACACTTGCTACTTTATATGAACTTATTTAATACAGAAAACTAATATTTAAGCGAAGTTTATATCTCGTGTTTACTTTTGCATATTTAATTAGCCACAGATTGTCAAATCTGACAATCTGTGGCTAAAAATACCGGCTACGCAGATAAGGACAAAAAATAAAAATTGTATCTCCTTCTTTCATATGTGTTTCGTAATAAACGTTCCTTGTTTAACTTGCCGTGACGTCAGTTACGCTCATTCTTTAAGTAGTATTTCTATGTAGAAAACACTTGCGCGCAGCCATTTGCAATTAAGTGATTTAGTGTTGCCCTAACGGAATTAGAATTTTATCATACTTTGAAAAGGCATCGGAATTAATCAACGAATACTTTATTTTAATGCAACTGAGCGTATTCATAAGCTATAATTAGTAAATTCTTTTCAATTTCTGATGTGGCAATGTCAGATTCAATGATGAAAAAAATTATTGTTATAATTTCTTTTTGCATAAACTTCCAGCATAGAAATAATATATTTTAGTATTGCAACACTGAACATTTTCACGATTTTGTTTTAGGTATCTGACGGCTAGATGGCGCTATTTTGATTTAAAAAAGGTTTGTTCTAAGTTGCCATAGCATGTCTATTGATGTCTATACTTTTAAAAGTGTCAGACAGGTCGGCAGGTCCATCACTATTCGACTAATATAACTATAAAAAGCATATTTTAATTTTATAGTTGAGTCGCGTTCGATTCACGTTGTGCTGTTTTCTGAGATTAAATCTAATATTTAGTAATAATGGCTCAAAAAGATGTTTCAAAAAGCTCCAAAGCGAAATCAAGTGAGGAAATATTCTCAGGCTTTCAGACTCTCCGCGGTGAACAGCGACAACTTGCGAATAAGATTTCAGAGCTGGAGATGGATCTCAATGAACACAAGTAAGTTTCCTGTACAAAGATAATTCATTAGTGTTTCCATGTACACGCCTGCCGCGGCCGAGGTTAAACATAACCTTTTTATGTTCCAGAATAGTAATCGAAACTCTTCGTGGAGTGGACAAAACTCGTAAATGTTTTCGAATGGTGGGTGGTGTTTTAGTTGAACGCACAGTTGCTGAGGTTTTGCCAGAATTGGAGAACAACTGTGAACAGCTGCCTAAAGCTCTGAAGGCATTGGAGGAACAGCTCACGAAGAAAGGGCGAGAGATTAATGATTATATTGAATGTCACGATATCCGTCTGCAGCGTGTGGATCGTCCCCCCGCTGAGGCTGCACCGGAGCAGCCATCCAAGTCAAATGTTCTAGTGGCCAGTGGTTGATAGGAATTTGAACCAATGAAGCATTTGTATAATCCATACCTCCCAATTGATTTTGAGCTTGTCCACATTAGACTGTAAATATCTAATAATGCTTTAGCACTAAAATGTTTGTTTTTGTATGTATGACAATGTGGATTGCCAACCTGAATAATTTAACACTGTTCTCTATTAAATGCAGATGTGTATGTACTGTTTCCAGTAGTGATTGACTATCTATTTACAAACCAAAGTTGACACTGTTCTTTGGATTATACTGATTGGTATGCTAGAACACACTAAGTGCTGTGACATTAGAGTTGTCATTATCTATATTTATACAGGGTGACTGGCACATGGACTGTAAAAATTTTTGTGATAGTGGTGAGGTCATTTGGTACATTTCCACCCGTACAGTTGAACACCCTGTGGTGTTTGGTACATAGATCATATAGTTATATAAAGACTTGTCCTGTTTTATAAGTACACAGCCTAAACTGCTGGGGAAAGAAACTTGGAAGTTTTGACAGTAGGTTTCTTTAATTAAATAGGCACCCACTAATTACAGGTTTTTGGAAATTTGATCCCTAAGGTGGTATAGGTAGGCACCTCCTATACCACCATCAGATCAGGTGATCTGAGTATGGGTATGAGGTCGGATGTTGTTGGCAATTTCTAAGGTCTTTTGGAAGGTCCTTGATATGTTGTCTTACCCGGGTGCATAGATAACTGAAGGGGTGCTATAGGTTCGGGTACTATCACATCCATACTCAAACCCCTTCTGGTGAGCTCGTCAGCAACATCATTGCTTCTGGAGCCACTGTGTCCTTAGATTTATCTGCTGAAAAATGATTATGAAACGAAATGTTCATTTATCTTATTTAAATAACACAGTATTATTCACGTAACTATTTTAAGAAATAAATACACTTGTACTTAAAAACGCTAGTGTCGTAATGTAAAACAAAAAGCATACATGTGTAATGAGCTGCATTGTGAACCGAGAACCCATGCAATAAGAGTTACTTATCAAGCATGTTGAAAATTTGCAACATTAAAAAAGATTTTCCGTGTAATAAAGTCTCAGAGCCCAAAAGTCACAGTATGTCAGGGGTCTAATAACAAAGGCGGCAAAGTCCCAAATACTTCAACTGGACTTTGCCGCCTTTGTTATTAGACCCCTGATGTATAGGTTTGTCACATTCATCAACGGGACATCATAATTATTTGAAGTTCACACTATGGATTATAATGTGGTTGGTATGAATTATATGCTATCACCTTCCATCATTTTAAATCAATTAAAATAACAGGATTTGATTTCATATGTATAATTATTTCCAATAATAAAAAGTATAAATAATACCTAGTAATATGTAACATGTCAATATTATACGCTATAACAAAGCATTTTACACCATAACAATAATAACAAAAATAATTCTTATGAACAGTTTAAAACTGTACTTGTGTGCTCAGTTATCGATATATATACTTATTTCTTTTTGCCTAAAAATGTTTTATACCGAAAATAAATATAAAATAAACAACCACAGTATACAGTAGTTTATCAAAAATATATTTAAATGTATCTGCAGGTGAGGTAAATAAAAAATATAAATTAATTTATTCCAAGTATTTGCCCCTCATCTGTAGATAGATTTTTGCTAACCTAAAGTCGTCCTAAGGAAGATATAACAAATTTAATGGCATACTGCAACAGTAGGGTGTTTTGACTACCTACCTAAATTAATATTAACACATTCGCCTCCTCCACAATTTTCATATGGTTCAAACGCTATCCGCCATACATTTTACTAGTGGACCCGCTAGTGGGGTCCTCGGCATTATTATATGCACCAGAGTGAACCCACGTCGTGGGCCCCCTGGCACGGAATATGTTAATAGATAACCTAATTATTTTTCTTATTCTTAAAACTAGAACAATAGTGTAAACAAAAACAATATAAAAAAAAAATGGGGTTTATCATATCGGTGACCGTCGTTCTCTTGTTTAGAGACTTTTGCGATGTGGTGTCTTAAATTATGATATTAACTCTACCTATAGTAGGTCCATACAAATTACAATTTTGTAAGAAAGGAACACAGCAACCTTTTTCAAAAATTTGAAAGCATTTAGGAATATATTAGTCAGCCAGTTATTTATAGGTTTTATTATACTACTCCAGAAAAGTAGCCAAAAACCTATTAATTAAAATTCTCAGAATATTATTTCCACATTCTCGATGTGATACTTTTCCTACTACTCGATGCCCTTCATGATAGCAGCACGGCCGATACGGTCATCAATTAAAATAACATCTATGTAAAACTTTAACCAAGAAAATTCATTACTGTTTTTTTTTACATGAGTACCAATTTTGTATATAATGATAATTTACCGTAGGTATCTACCTAACTGCCAGTGCTCTCATGTAAACTAAACTTAATACAGGGGTATCAGTATCAAATGGTAACTATCGCTTCTGAAATGAAACCAGAGAGCCAAACAGAAGTATAAGTATCGGCGGCGGTCCGAGGGGGAGGGGTCGTAGGGATCACTTTACTGTTAATATGACCCCCCCTCAAATTCTTTGGCTGCGATCGCGCCTGAGAGGTATCAAGTTGGCTTGGAAACCTGCTAGTATGACAATAGGTACATATAATACATCATTTAAGTCATTAAATTAATTAAGTAAATTTTGATTGGACTACTTCATGAACAATATTGTTCATATCTTTTTCTCAGCTGTGTCAACTCATTTTTATGTAAGTAAATATATACCTACCTTTTTATTGATATAAACATTACAGTCAACGTCAGAAACACTGAAAATGCAAACTACTGTCACGGTCATTTTGACGATTTCGTTTTTTTTTTTTGTGAATATGACGCTGAACGATGTAAAATTTTACGATTTTATATTGGTCCTTGTTGATTTCCATACGAAAGGAATGTATAATAGGTCCAATATTTTTTATTGATTTATTAACTACAACTTACACGACTAGCTAAGCTCTTGATAAGTCAGCCTAACAAGTTTTTTTTTTATATATATTTTAAAATTATGATAGCTAGTACTTCTGTACTCCTAGCACCAACATTATCAATTTTGAGTAAACACGCGCCGATCATGTTACGCAGGATTTATAATGTTGGTGCTAGACCAACATTATCAATTCTGTGTATAATGTTCGTTTTCGGTTCCTGTACCTTAACCTCGATTCAAACCTTGCGTAAAATAGCTACGGCAACGTAATTAATTATTAAAGCCAGTCGATCAAAATCCCTGTATAACCACTTTACGCCTTCTAACGTAGTAGCTATGTTAGAAATGCATAAAGTTGGTAGGCGCGTAGGTCTCGGCCGGAGCCAGCGGAGACGCGTCGGGCTCGCGCAGCTCGGGCGGCGCCGGCGTGACGTCACTGCGGCCGCCCGACTTGCGCAGCACGCGCAGCTCCGTGATGCGCATGCCGCGGTCCACCGACTTGCACATGTCGTAGAGCGCCAGCGCCGCCACGGCGCAGCCCGTCAGCGCCTCCATCTCCACGCCCGTGCGGCCCGTGGCGCGCGCCTCGCAGCGCAGCACGATGGCGCCGCCCGACGCGCACTCGCCGGCCGGCAGGCGCACGCGCACGCGCACCACGTCCAGCGCCAGCGGGTGGCACAGCGGGATGAGCTCGGCCGTGCGCTTGGCGCCCAGCGCGCCCGCCAGCTGCGCCACGGTGAGCGCGTCGCCCTTGGGCAGGCGCGCCGAGCGCAGCAGGCGCAGCAGGCGCGCGCCCACCAGCAGCGAGCACTCGGCCTCGGCGGCGCGCGCCGTCACCGGCTTGTGGCCCACGTCCACCATGCGCGCGCGGCCCGACGCGTCCAGGTGAGAGAAGGCGCCGCCGTCGTCGTCGTCGTCGTCGCGCGCGCGCGTGCAGTAGGCGCGCACGCCCACGCGGCGCGACGCCCACAGCGGCGCCTCGCTCCGCGCTGTGAACGTTCCCACATCACTGAGCAGGCGCTGGTCGGCGCGGCTGCGCTAGCCGCCGATGAGGATCATCGGTCGGTTCTCCATGTGTGCCAAGTTCTCCATGCCTAAAAATACAGGTCGAACGGGAGCTCGCTGGCCAGCCCCGCCGCGTGCAGACGACCTAGACGACGCAGTTGCGGATCGACTGCCTTCCGTGCTAGACCTGCGTCTCACAGCAGTCTCAGGGCGAGCAGCCTCGTCTGGAGGCTGCTCGCCAGGAGGCATCCGAGCAGGTCAACTTTGAGGCAGAGCGAGCCAGTTTTCTACAGTAATATGATGACACCAGGCGCGCGTACAGCTGCTGCACTAACAGCCATTCAAAAATTCTCATAAAAAAAAAAACGCGGTTACGATACCCCACAGAAAACAAGAGCTCAGTTTTCGGTTGTAGGTCATGGCTAGAATATGGATATCCATGTACCTGCGTGTCTTGCCTTCTTGTTGGCGAGCGCGCCGCGCACCAGCTCGTCCAGTTCTGCGTCGGAGGCACCGCCGCGCATGCGCTCGCGCAGCGACACCTCGGCCGCGCCGAACAGGCACACCTGCGCACACGTCACATTACTGCACACGCCGGGCACGCGTCGCGCGCCGCACTCCGCACTCACCTTGAGGTTCCCGTCGGCGGTGAGGCGCAGGCGGTTGCACGTGGCGCAGAAGTGCTGCGTCATGGACGAGATGAAGCCCACGCTGCCCACGTAGCCCGGCACGCGCCACACCTGCACAAGGGCGGACGGTGAGCGCGGTGCGTGCGTGCGGTGCGTGCGTGCACTGCGTGCGAGCGTGCACTGCGTGCGAGCGTGCACTGCGTGCGAGCGTGCACTGCGTGCGTGCGTGCACTGCGTACGTACGGTGGCGGTGTCGTTGGGTCGCGGCGGCGCCGGCGCCACGTCGGGGTGTCGCTGGGCGAGCGCGCGCAGGGCGGCGCGGTACGGCACCAGCTTCGAGTCGTCCCACTTGTTGCCCGAGAACGGCATGAACTCTATGAATCTGGACACGAACACACTGAGCATAAGTGTCACCCCGCCGACTGATTAAAACACTACTCGAAGCTGAAATAATATTTATTTAATATACTACTACTCATATTTATGGATTAAAAATGAATTCGTCCGAGTACCTGACTTCGACGTCGCGATCTCGAGTGTATTCAACGAAGTCAGATATTTCATCATCGTTAAAACCTGAAACAAATACAGCATATCAATGTGTAAAACTTCTTAGCGTTGACCAACAAACTTGTTGCTTGTCGAGGTCAAGCAGAGATAAGGCGGGCCGTGCTCGTTAGTTTTTTATCAATATTAGATATATAGTGATTCGTAACTATAATTACATAGGTACTGAATTAATAAAATTATATCCTATTAATATATTGAATTTTATTGTTCAAAATGATGAGGGAGGGGGGAGGGGGGGTTATTCATACGTGTGAGACACACCTTTCATGAGCACGACGTTGATCTTGACGGGTGAGTAGCCCAGCTGCAGCGCCAGGTCCACGCCGGCCAACACGCGCGACAGCCCCTGCGTCAGTGACGCACACGTTTAACATAGCATAACATAACAAAAGTACGCGTATTGCGCGGCAACAGCCTCTGCCCGTCATCGCTATGAGTTCACAGCAACTTATAGCCAACGAGTTGTTGGCTTTTATACAACATGCCATCGATACCATTGACGAAGTCAGCAATTTGCAGATCTGCAAATCAAACTTCAAAGAAGAGATAAGCAGTGGCAAAACGCTGCTATTTCAAACACTTGGAAAGATTGACCTGCTTTCACGCAGAGACGGAACGGAGAAGACCATCCAAGATATTATCACCTTACTGAAAGTGACTGACTCGGTTGGTTGCCCCCCGTCACATTCGATCACGTTGATGTCACTAGGCTACTGAAGGATATTACCTCCCTGAAAACAAGACTGGCCGGGGTGCAGTCTAAGTTGGAGGTGTCAGATGACACCATAAGTGAACTAAGTGCTGAAATGGTGTTGTTACGCAATGCTGTTTCGGTAACTTGGTCACATGACACCTTTAAGGTGAACACGTCACGGGGCCCAAAATGCTTCCATAAGCAGTTTTGAATCGGCGAAATTAGATGCTCATCGACTGGCAATATAGCAGGCGACTCCGGTAAAGGATATGACACGCGTAAGGACATCGATCCTTAAACGTGCTTACGCTGCTATTGCTGACGCCAACAAACCTGATGCAACGCAAGTTAAGCTGCAAAAAGGGGGGAAAGTAGGACCGCCGTAAACTCATTCACCGGAATCAGCCACCGCAAGGTCTAGAGAACGGCCAGTATGACAAGGAGGGTTTTATCAAGATAGAGAAGAAAAGAAAGCCCACTTGTCGGAACCAGTGTGGTACCGCACCGACCGGACCGAATCACCTGCTGCGTCCTGCTGTGCCAGCGATGCTGCTATATGTGTCCCAGCTGCATTACTCTACAAAGGCCGAGTTGATTGTAGAGTACATCCGCATCAAAGCCAAATTTACCTTGAGGGTCGAACGGTTGGAGTCTCGTCACATGCGAATTTTAATTCCTTTGTGGTGAGAATGCCGACCGAACATCTGTTGACTTTAATGAATGAATATTTTTGGCCGAAAGGGGTAATGTTCCGGCGATTCCGAGGTCGGCTACCGGACACCGCGCGACCCACGACGCCGACTACTCGTGTAAATGAGTGTTTATATTATTATTGTTTATGTATAGTATTTTTATGGTAGTATGGAGTCCAGCGACACGTTGAGCGCGGCCAGGCCGGCGCGCTGCAGCGCGGGCTGGCGCCGCGTCAGTGACACACGTTTAGCATAGCATAACATCGTAGGGTAACCACGTATATGTGAGCACGTACCGGGCGCCTCGCCATGCGCTCGTAGCGCTCGGCGCGCAGCGAGTCCAGCGACACGTTGAGCGCGGCCAGGCCGGCGCGCTGCAGTGCGGGCAGGCGCCGCGTCAGTGACACACGTTTAGCATAGCATAACATCGTAGGGTAACCACGTATATGTGAGCACGTACCGGGCGCCTCGCCATGCGCTCGTAGCGCTCGGCGCGCAGCGAGTCCAGCGACACGTTGAGCGCGGCCAGGCCGGCGCGCTGCAGTGCGGGCAGGCGCCGCGTCAGTGACACACGTTTAGCATAGCATAACATCGTAGGGTAACCACGTATATGTGAGCACGTACCGGGCGCCTCGCCATGCGCTCGTAGCGCTCGGCGCGCAGCGAGTCCAGCGACACGTTGAGCGCGGCCAGGCCGGCGCGCTGCAGTGCGGGCAGGCGCCGCGTCAGTGACACACGTTTAGCATAGCATAACATCGTAGGGTAACCACGTATATGTGAGCACGTACCGGGCGCCTCGCCATGCGCTCGTAGCGCTCGGCGCGCAGCGAGTCCAGCGACACGTTGAGCGCGGCCAGGCCGGCGCGCTGCAGTGCGGGCAGGCGCCGCGTCAGTGACACACGTTTAGCATAGCATAACATCGTAGGGTAACCACGTATATGTGAGCACGTACCGGGCGCCTCGCCATGCGCTCGTAGCGCTCGGCGCGCAGCGAGTCCAGCGACACGTTGAGCGCGGCCAGGCCGGCGCGCTGCAGTGCGGGCAGGCGCCGCGTCAGTGACACACGTTTAGCATAGCATAACATCGTAGGGTAACCACGTATATGTGAGCACGTACCGGGCGCCTCGCCATGCGCTCGTAGCGCTCGGCGCGCAGCGAGTCCAGCGACACGTTGAGCGCGGCCAGGCCGGCGCGCTGCAGTGCGGGCAGGCGCCGCGTCAGTGACACACGTTTAGCATAGCATAACATCGTAGGGTAACCACGTATATGTGAGCACGTACCGGGCGCCTCGCCATGCGCTCGTAGCGCTCGGCGCGCAGCGAGTCCAGCGACACGTTGAGCGCGGCCAGGCCGGCGCGCTGCAGTGCGGGCAGGCGCCGCGTCAGTGACACACGTTTAGCATAGCATAACATCGTAGGGTAACCACGTATATGTGAGCACGTACCGGGCGCCTCGCCATGCGCTCGTAGCGCTCGGCGCGCAGCGAGTCCAGCGACACGTTGAGCGCGGCCAGGCCGGCGCGCTGCAGTGCGGGCAGGCGCCGCGTCAGTGACACACGTTTAGCATAGCATAACATCGTAGGGTAACCACGTATATGTGAGCACGTACCGGGCGCCTCGCCATGCGCTCGTAGCGCTCGGCGCGCAGCGAGTCCAGCGACACGTTGAGCGCGGCCAGGCCGGCGCGCTGCAGTGCGGGCAGGCGCCGCGTCAGTGACACACGTTTAGCATAGCATAACATCGTAGGGTAACCACGTATATGTGAGCACGTACCGGGCGCCTCGCCATGCGCTCGTAGCGCTCGGCGCGCAGCGAGTCCAGCGACACGTTGAGCGCGGCCAGGCCGGCGCGCTGCAGTGCGGGCAGGCGCCGCGTCAGTGACACACGTTTAGCATAGCATAACATCGTAGGGTAACCACGTATATGTGAGCACGTACCGGGCGCCTCGCCATGCGCTCGTAGCGCTCGGCGCGCAGCGAGTCCAGCGACACGTTGAGCGCGGCCAGGCCGGCGCGCTGCAGTGCGGGCAGGCGCCGCGTCAGTGACACACGTTTAGCATAGCATAACATCGTAGGGTAACCACGTATATGTGAGCACGTACCGGGCGCCTCGCCATGCGCTCGTAGCGCTCGGCGCGCAGCGAGTCCAGCGACACGTTGAGCGCGGCCAGGCCGGCGCGCTGCAGTGCGGGCAGGCGCCGCGTCAGCACCAGTCCGTTGGTGGTCAGCGCCACCGTGCGCACGCCCGCCGAGCGCAGCCCCTCTGCGCACACAACGCTATACGTACTACACGACGATACATCACACCCTACGTTTAGCCCTTAACACATTAAATACCTACATAAAGTTAACGCATTTTTATAAAAAATAAATAAAAATATTTTATTTCAGATATCGTGATCCATAAGTTAGAACATATCTTAAGATTAAATTACTAATTTAACGAGGGACCTCCACAATGGAGATGAGATCCTGTCCGCTACGGTCCTCAAGATCGTGTTGTGTCTGCCACGAATTCTGCAAATCAGAGATACCGTTTTTTTGCGTATGACGGCATGAAAGTCATCAGTGTGATACAGCGCGAACATCCCCGATGTACTACAGAAACGAGGCAGCCCCAACACCATCCTGACGATATTATTATACTGGATTCGCAGGGCATCCAATCCAATCCAAAAAGCAATCTTTTGGTGTGACTGACCCACAGACTTCCCGTGTAAAAACTCTGACAATAAACCTCAAAAAGCGTGAGTTTTCCCATGGGGGTAGGGCGAAACCACGGATCACCACGTGCTACGATCCTTACATAACCCTTTTGCTGCCCTTAACACGACATTGACATATTTATTATATTTGGAAGTGTTCACTATTATTGGTTCTCATAATAACTATTTTCATGAAAAGTGAACTTTGCTTACCTCCATTATCAATAAGAAGATTATATCTTACTTATAAGTACTGTATTAAAAGTATGTCTTGGTCGGATGCTGTTACCATTAATTTAATAGATAAACTTAATGCACTTTTACACAACAGATGAGATATTGGATGAATAAGAAAAAGCCTTTACTCATGACAGTTTATGATGAGTGCAAGCTTTGCAATGTATGTAGAGGAGAGTATGTATGTAGAGGTTTACCGATAGCTTATATGATTCTTAAACAAATTCATGTCTTGGGTAGCAGAATTTTGAGAATGCAGTGGACTCCATAATTGGAGAAGGCATAAGGGGAAACTAGGAGGCTTACAGGTTAGCGAAGTTGGCTACTTTAGAAGGGATGGAAATCACTATTACCGTTTTATACGGAAGTTTTTTCACGTTTTAAAAACATATGCCATAATAAATAGAACGAATATTTTAACAAACGAAGTAAAGAAAAAGGCATATGGTATAAAACTATACAGTGTGAGCCTCCTCGGATGCCTTGGTTTGTTGATATTGAAATAAGTAGATCTGATGTTGTCATGGCACATCGATTACGTTCGGGTCACTATCCATCGAGAAAGTTTGGATATCTCATGAAAAAAGTTGATTCACTAATACGTGAAGTGTGTGATAATATTGAGGATCCAACACTTACCGATGAAATGTGCTCGGAACCAGAGAGAGAGAGAGATTAGCACTCAGAAATAGTTTGATAATATAATGTAATAAATATTTTTAGTACAAATAAAATCAGCTTCTAATTCCGTGGAGTATCTGAGAAAATGTTTTCTAAAGTTTTACTACTTTCTAAATATCTAAATTGACAAAGTTTCGAGTTATTTTTCTCAACAACTATACAGAATTGGCATTCGGGAGTTATACTCCAGTGTCTAGAATATTATGACGCATTACTTGCTTAGCTTCACTGGCGTATAGACAGCGACTTGGACAACTACAAAAGATGAGATGTTACTTTTCACGGATCGACATGTAGATTATTAATAAGTAAGATTACAGCTATAATTATGATTATCCATTTATAGGCCACCCTTTATTCTCTTGAAGAACTTCTATGTTAAACAAATGAATAAATGACTCCAGCATATCCTATTATCGGTTAGCTACGATCCGTGGCTACGATACATAACGTGTCATGCGTTGGGTGAGACTCACGTATGATGTCGGCGAGGTCGGAGCGCAGCGTGGGCTCGCCGCCAGTCAGGCGCACCTTGTGCACGCCGGCGCGCACAAACACGCGCGCCACGCGCATCAGCTCGTCGCGCGTCAGTAGCGCGCTGCGCGCCGACAGCGGCACGCCCTCCGCGGGCATGCAGTACTGACCTGCACCCACATCGACGTGTATATCAACAGCCTGATCTATCTAACAACCCTGCTTACATTCTATACTATACCATAAATGGACATTGGGAAGAATATAGGGTTCCGTATGTAGACTGAGTGGTGATTACTGAACGATTCTTAAACACACATGTATGATGTACTCATTAAAACAAATATAACCAACAAACGAATTTCAAAAAAGTAGCAGAGGTCCATCAAAAATATTACACTTATTGAAATTCAAAATCGATTTTCAGAGGAAATAGTGATTCAAATCTTGACCAATTTTACACATAGTATCTGTGGATGCATAAAAATACATAGTTATTTAAATTTTATGATTTTAACCAGGGATGTTATAGATATGAAATTTCGGATCTGGATATGGATGAAATGAAATTATTTATTTTGCAATTAGGATTTTTCAATCACTTTTACACGTCTTTTTTTTAAACTAGATGGCGTCGTCATTTCCTATGACTATCCCTGAGAAGAAACGCCGACACAAACTCAGGGGTCAAGGTCTATTTTAAAGTTCAAACAGATTGTAATGATGTAAGGGTTTATGTAAGACAAATATAGAGTGCAAGGTAGTGTTTATTCCTAGTGTTCAAAGAATGAGTATCAGACAGTTTGATAAAGTTCGAAATATTTTTATAAACATATATTAAATTTTCAAATATATATTGTGAGTTAGAATATTAATTTCTTTAAATCTGTATCTCAGGGACACCCTTGGACCAAGATTATAAATAGCTTAGACAGCCCTTTTCCGCAAGACAAATATAGTATTGATGTTTGCAGAGTTTTCCCAGAGGAGGATGCCGTAAGTCATAACGCTATGAAAATGACTGAAATATACTATTCTGGCTGTATCCACATCAGTTAAGTGCCGAATTTTTTTGACAGCAAACGCGGCTGATCTAAGCCTACCCGATAATTTGTTTATTTGCGGGCCCCATTGCAGTTTTGCGTCTATAGTGATGCCTAGAAAAACAGTCGAATCCACAATGTCCAACTCCACTCCATTCAATTTAACATTGATTGGTACTTGTCGGACATTGGGAGTTGAAAATTTAAGACATTTGGTTTTTTTCTCATTAAGGAGAAGATTATTAACATTGAACAAATGAACTACATTAGATAGGAAAACGTTAACTTCGCGAAAATCTAGTAATTGTCGTCGAAGTTTAAATAATAGAGAAGTATCATCCGCGAACAATCTACCTCGTGATTATCCCGGACGTATTAACTAGAAACAAAAATGGGCCTAGAATTGAACCCTGCGGGATGCCCATGATGACCTCAGATCCTGAAGATCTCTTACCATTAATATCGACCCTCTGAATTCTATTGTTTCAATACGAAGTCAAGAAGTCGAGGACCTTGTTCCTTATGTTATTAGTGGTATAATTTCCTGACTAGTGTATAATGGTGTACGTAGTCGAAAGCCTTTGACAAATCGCAGAATATGCCAAGAGCATCTTGCGAGTCTTCCCAGGCATCGAATATATGTTTCAGCAATTCCACGCCCGCATCTGTCGTTGAACGTCCCCTTGTGAAGCCAAACTGCTTTATTTACGGATACGGATATATGAATAATATTATGCCGTAACCCCTAAACCCTAGTGTAAGTTTCTTTAGGCGAACTCATCGCACCGAACGCGTTTGGCGCTGCGATTGGTCTGTTTCGTGCTCTCTGCCAATTGGAGCGCGCGCCGCACGCGTTCGATACGTTAAATCGAATTTTCCAATAGAAACTTACACTAAGCTTCAGATACGGTTACGGACACGAAATTACGAGTATTTATATACAATTTATATACAAGAAAATACAAATAGGTATCTAACGATTTGAATTTATTTCTAAGTTATCATTTGGTACTACAATCACAGAAAAAAACAAATCTACTTAATTATGCAAAGAAATAAATACAATATACAAAAACAACATTATTAACTTATGACATTTATTTCAACATGAAAACGTTTTTAATAAAAAGGCTCCCATATCAAGATTTAGCGATGTTACATTTCTGGTGTAGCTATACTACCCATATTTAAGATATTTTTAAATTAATGGATTAACATATGTACCGTATGGTAGGTGTAACAAGTAATATGAGTTTTAAAATTCTGTTCAAAATATTGAACACTTTATTATTATTCGTCATCGTATAAGACCTGTAAAATACCCTACTTCACGTGAAAAAAATCTTCTATTCCAATGAACTTAATAATAGTACCTACCCTTATTGAGTCTTCAGCGAAATGTTTGTGCAGATTCAACACTACACATTACACCTCTGCTCCTTCAGGGAATACAGTACGTTTTTGCAGTAAGATATATTATTAGCCTAAATAATAAGACAGGATATTCTCGAAATTCGATAGGATAGGATATTCGCGAGATTCTAATAATTATTGTGTAACTGCAAAATACATCCTATATGTATAGGTAAGTACATCAACAAACTTCAAAAATAAATTTTGAAGTCTTGTTTGGTAAATAGTTTTCCTTCTAAAAATTCAGTAAAACTTAATCTCTTGCTTATCTTTGGCGTTTTCAATTTTTAATTTATCAATATCTCACAATAAGTACGTCAATGGCAATGAAAAACTATGACGTCACGCCTTAGTATTCCAAACATTTTTAGAACAAAATGTCGTTTTTGACAGTTCATAAAAAGTAACTCAGAAGACTGGTAGTCATCTACCGTATTATTATTCGCTCTTCCATATCTCTGATAAAAAGCATTTTCTTTTTTGAAAACACACAAATATTACAACAACTACACCCGGAACAACCATCTATAAGTCCTAGAAATATTTGTACGGGACGGAGATCGAGCTCGCGACACGTAGGCGCAGAAAGCCAATCGCTTAACCACTGCACACAATCGTGTTGTCATATGTTATATGTATGTATAGCAACTACTACTCGCAACATGGCAAAAAGTAAAGCGCTATCTATCGAAATGAAACAATAACAACAAACCCTGAATCGCACTATATAAGTTTACAACGATTCTAACACATACGAATGTCCAACATCAATCGCTGGGCTTCGGCCCGCCAGGCTGACCACCTTGCCTGGTCGGAGGATCCTCTCTTTTCAATGGAGGAACACCATACCTCGTTCCCCCGCAGTGGTGACCCCTGACAATGAACATCTTCGCAACCTTCGACGGCATCATCGCCTTCAATCCCCTCTCCACCCCTCCAGTACCCTTCGAGCAGCATCAAGCAAGTATCACACTGCCAGCTAGCTTCCTCGGCCCCAACGGGTAACCACACGCTTGCAGCAACCGCGCAAGCCTGGTTCTTCCCATCGGGCTCTCATCAGCAACCTAGCCCTAAGCCCGCGAGGCTAACCACCTTGCCTGGTCGGAGGATCCTCTCTTTTCAATGGAGGAACACCATACCTCGTTCCTCCATATATGTATCAGTATGGAATCTACCTAGTGTACACGTAACAAAGTAAAAGAGTTTGTTAACTCTCTATACCGTAGTGTACAGTAACAAGTTTAACGGATGTACAACTTAACTAATTAAACACATCAAGGTCAGACAAATGTTCTGCCTCAGTGACTCAGCACTTTCAAATTTATTCAACATTAATTCAGCTACATCAATCGACAAATGGTTTTTTAATGTTTGCTTGCTCACATGATAATATTAAGACCTTGGTAGATACACCAGACACACTCAGTCAAATTTACGAAATCAAAAACTTTTCAAATTGGCCTAGAATTTGTTTCTCTTTATGACTGCTTTCGGATATATTAGTTGTGTAAGGGAAGGATTCGTTCCAACCAGGCGAAGTAATATTGCCTGGGCGCCGGGCGCCGCACGCAGCGGCCCTACGCTTGATGTCGGGTGTCTATATACTAGGTTCTGCAGACTAAAGAACTTAAGTCATTTATCTATTTAGTTATGGAGGAACGAGGTATAGTGTTCCTACATTGAAAATTGAGGATCCTCCGACCTGGCAAGGTAGCCTGGCGGGCCGAAGCCCGACAGTTGATGTCGGATATTCGTATATGTGTTGGAATTAGGCTTGCCAGATGACCGGGAAATCCGGGAATGTCCCGGAATTTTGTGTATTGTCCCGTGTCCCGTAATTAGAATTTACTGTCCCGGATTCCGAACACCTTCTAGTTTTTTTCATAAAGTTGTCTACCAAAGTTTAAATTAATCAATAAGTAAAAGCGTGGTGCTCATTGTTGGTAATGTTTTTATAATATTATAAAAATATGCATTAAGTATTGAGGTAGGTAGGTAACTTTTACCTGAATTAAGAGTTAATAAGAGTAATGTATTAATAAAGTAAAGTATTTGAAAATAACTTGCATTTCTCTTTTCCCTTTAAAAATACAAAAAATAAAAACATTATTGAGTCTTAATTAAATACCTATTTATTTTCATATAAAATATTACTAGGGCCCGAAACCATTACCCAAGAATTGTCCCGGAAATGATAAGCCTGTACCTGTCAACCCTAGTTGGAATCGTTGTAAACTTTCATAGTGCGATTCAGGGTTTGTTGTTGTAGCTTCACTGCGATAGATGGCGCTTTACTTTTTGCCATGTTGCGAGTAGTTGTCGCTACATAGTGATCAAATTTTTTTTGTCTGCTGAACTTTTCCCTGTTTTGCCCTTAGTTTTGCCGATAAATTTTCCGCCTCACGGCCTCAGGCCTCGTGCGTTGGTTGGTTGATTCGAAATTTACCACCGCACGTTGCTACGTAGTTCGAAATTGAAGCGTTAGATGTCGCTACAATTATATGAGAACCTAACTAGGTTCGCCAGCCCAGCGTACTTTGCTGTAAGGGTTATTAAAATAATAAATTATTATTTTATAGCAATATGCTTTCATGTCTGCTAGCCTAAACCAGAATGTCTGACTGGTTGGTTATATCAACACTATTGACTTTCAAATGTGTTGTAATAAAATTGGTAACCAATTAGTTTACTACACAATCCTTCAAGATATCAATTTATTAACTGATAAGTAAACAACTGAGAAAATTGACTTGAGTGCTATGTTGCAGTATTATGCAATGTTCTTAGTTAAGTATTACATAGATCATCATTCTCCTGCCCTTATCCCATATTATTGAGAGTTGGCGCAACGTGTTTTTCTTCCATTCATCTCTATCAGAAGTCATCTCAGAGTTCACTTTCTTGTACCTACACCATGTCACTTTTCACACAATAAAACCATCTTTTCTTGGGTCTACCTCTTCCCTTGTATCCATCCACATTCATACTGATAACCCTTCTAGTTACATGTTTCTCATCCCTTAAGTATTACCTAGATCAGTCATACTCGACCTGCGGCCCCCGGCCCGCATGCGGCCCGCCGAGCTCTTGTGAGTGGCCCACCTGGCATAGTAGTCAAGTTGTCAACCACTTTAAATTTCGCGCAAAACGCATGATCACCTCATAATATCCTCACATTATAAGACTTAAAACATTTTTTTTTTGTTTTCGTTACCTTGTTTTACGGTATTTAAATATAACGTTATTTATTAACAGTTAAATTTTGTGATGTGGCCCGCGGCACCTTAACTAATACGTTTTTGTTGCCCTTATGGAAAAAAGGTTGAGTATGGCTGACCTACATATTACGCTCAATTACTTTTGAAGTAGGTGCTTATTGGCTATGTTGTAGGTACTTTATTAGTCGTCCAGTTGGGGGCTTGATGTTTTATTTCACAGAAAGGTTATACTATAAGAAGTCTTCCTGTCAAGTTTTAAGTTAGGGTGCTAGGTAGTCTTTGAGAAAAAAATATTCAAAATCGTAAAAATGAACCTAAAATATTAAAACAGAGATCTTGTCAAATTTAAACAGGGGCATCTAAGGCTGTATAAGACATAAATAATGATCCTTTAAATTTACTGCTCCAGGAGTCCAGGAGAAAGAACTTCAGTAAAGCCATGAGATTATTGACACAAATTTTTGTATGGTAAAAAGTCTCTGCCCGGTGAGCAGGAATTCAAACAAATTGAATGGAAGCTTCCTTTAAAGCTGCATCAAACACTAAGTTTCATATATAAAAAATAACCAAAATGTAAGAGGGGATTTAAATTAGAGTGTAAATGGGATTTTTTTAAAGGCTTAGATCACACTTAATGCTCAAGTTAAAATAAATATACATATTCTACTGCTTTGAACCAGCTGAAACATTAACCCGATAAAACCTGTCTTATTCCTACCAACTAAATTAGTTGGTAGGAATGCAATTTATCTGTCATCAATTTCAAGGGTGGGAATAAGACAGGTTTTATCGGGTTTAGCCTACCTAGAGAAAATACTGAAATATTTTTTTAAAATGTTTGGCTACTATTTCATTCCAAGCCACATCCGATCCAACATGTAAATTACTTGGACCATACCTATTTACTATAGACTTGCATCTTAAGGATTGGTCCCAAGTCGCAACAGACCGGGAAAAGTGGAAAGAAGAAAGGGAGGCCTTTGCCCAACAGTGGAACTGTACAGGCTTATAATAAATAATACCTATTTGGTTCTTATTGTAACTAGAGTCAACTTAATATACTCTGTGAAGTCAACTACAGTGCCATGATAGAAAACATAATTCGATAAAACAACTTACATCGTAAGTTACATCGTTCAGTCAGCGAAATGCGCAGGTAGTCATGACGTCTGCCAAACGAGTCGACGAGAGGTGGTACCACAGCCTGCGCCGGCGCAGCGCTCGCGATCCCGACCTCCTGTTACGCACAGATGTATAGTTTTCTACTGCATTATTTTTTATAAATTTTATTATATTTCACTCAACCTTCTCTGTACTTACATGGCTATATGATCTGTACAAATCCACAAACCGTGTCCTCGTTCCTAAAAATGATAACTCTGAATTGTTAACCCGCGTTAATGAAATTATTTTACTGATATTATTTCTCATTTTATCTACGTCACACGAAACGAAGTGCAAACTAGCGTTACCAATGAATGAATGAATGAAAAGAAAATTAATACCTAAATAAGGCAGTAGGTACTAGAGGTACTGAGCTGACTGCCTGACATTACACAAATATTAACGAATAATTGACGTATGTAGGGATGTGTTGATTGAGTTCTATTTTAATCGATAGCCTGAGTTGATCGTTTTATTGTTTATTGATGACGGGGTGCGCTATGCGATCAAGATAAGAACAGGAACGTCAATAACCTCTACCTGTCAACTGTCACTTGAAAAGTACGATTTCCAAAGAAATTATTTTACGTCTAAGATAGAGAATTATCCTTTGTCTAAGTTTTACGTACATATTGTTTTTTTTTCCACAGTATTTATCTAACACATAGTATTACAAAATCTATTAAGTTTTAATTGGTTTTAACAATATTTTCTTAAGTTTTTTGTCATATACGTCACAATATCGCCGATTCTTATTCCTGTTCTTATTTGGATGGCAGTGTACATACTTAGTATTTATACTGAACGTTTTGAATAGCGGTGGTCGTTGCGCAACTTAAACGTTATTGAAACGAGCTATCGTCATAATAACGGTTAGCAGGTTATTTGAAAAACCTGCTAACCTGCTAACATGCTAACGCTAAAGTAGCTAATAGCGGTGGTCGTTGCGCAACTTAAACACGTTATTGAAACGAGCTAACGTCATAATAACGGTTAGCAGGATATTTGAAAAACGTGCTAACCTGCTAACATGCTAACGTTAAAGTAGCTAACATCCAAAGAATCCGATAGACAGTTACGTTTCGTTATCCAATGAAATGGAAGTGCATCAAAGAAGCTAAAAAAAAAAAAAAAGCTCATCAAAACCTCACTATCATATTACGTGTTGCTCATGATATGACAAATAGCGACCAATAGCAGGATAGCGCGTTTTAATAACCGCTATTAATATCCGATAGACAGTTGCGTTTCGTTATCCAAAAAAGATGCTACTGCCCACCGCTAGTTTTGAATAAATACGCTTTGAATACCGATAGATAACTGTCACTGTGTATTTTTGAATTGTTAGGTTAGAGAAGATTAGAGCAGGCAGCACGCAGGCGCTTGCCAAAACGAAAACAGTTTCTAAATGTCTGTCTGTGTTTTCGAATTTTGATTAGTGGTTTAACCTCTCGGCTCGAACTAAAGATGGGGTAATAGGGTCATTAGTTGGTAATACTATTATTAAATATAACGCTTTACTGATATTATATTATTATAACTATTACTCGGTAATAGTCAAATAATAGTTTATGGATTTAGTATTCGTTACCCAATAATATATATTATTCATTTAACGTACTCAGTCGTATGACGATGACGATACCGACTAACATATTACGCGAAACGGTCATTAAAATTTCCTTCATACTTTTACAGGCTTAAGACTGTCAACGTTGTTTAGTTCGTTGGCGTATTTAAAATTTTAATACAGTTATTTCATTAATTCGAACGAACGATAAAAAGTGCGCCAAAACAGAACGCTCAACATGGTGTTGCCGCTCCGCTAAAATGCGGTGCGTCGCGCGCATCGAGAGAGAGAGAGAGAGAGAGACACTTTTGTCGCCAACTACACAACGGCAACAGCGCGCGCGCGCTTCTAATAGCTATTTGACTATTACTGAGTAACACTATTACTGCAGATTTGAATAATCTATTATCATATTAATACTTAATATTATGTTACCAGTAACTATTATGATTATATTAGTGACAACTCTAGCTCGAACGGATCTTGACACATGACCACGGAGTAAATACAAAGAGGAGATGTTGTAATTCGATTTCCATAAAGAAACATTGCGTGACATTTTGCGGGATGAGGAGGTGTTAGATCCCGCCCACTTCTTTATTTTCCATCTACCGGTCTATAGCGAAACTACTCGCTCGTTTTGTCGATTTTACTTACTTAGTAATTATGTAACTATCTCACGCTAGATGTCACTAAGTGCAAGATGCAACAGGGTCGTACTTATAATTTTCGTACCAAGGAATAAACTGTTTTATTTTTTTAATTAATTTATCGAATCATGTTGATACGTATTTTTTTTATGAAATACTGATATTATTATAAAAAATAAATTAGAATAAAAAGGTTTTTGATGAATGACGAATGAAGATTATTAGTTTTATTTTTATTTTTAAATGACTTATTTTGTTAAAAAGACTTATCAAGATTGTTTACAAAGCTAGTACATTTAGAAAAAAAAAAAAACCTTCCCGTTTACGTGACAATCCATCCGAAACCATTAATGTCACATAAATAAGTAATACCAGACTAAAAAGCCGCATGACGCAAAAGAAGCTTCATAATTAACATGACTCTTTTGATATGGTCAAGTAGGTAAAACTAATTTCAGAGGCAGAATAAATAATAAACAAATTATAACGAAAACAAATTATTAGCACAATTCAATTTCCTGCCAGAATAACAGATTTTTAAAAATAACTGATAATTACGGCCCTGTATTTTTGTTATGTTTATGTTTGTTGTTCATAGATAACGATAGATGGCAGCCTGTTTACAAAATTATATAATAGCTACAAAAATAATATTTTGGCGATTAAAGGATCTTTAGTAATGAATGTTGAACAAATTTCAGTACGTATGATTATTAAAATATATTAATACTGAGCTCTACGTACCTAAATATTGTTAGTTCCCATGACACAAAGTGTCGCCATCTAATGTCGGGTAGAATTATATTCGGAAACGCCAACGCTAAGAGATTTTTCTAGAACTATTTTAATAAATTACGCAAAAAAGTATTTACAAATGAAATGTGATGCCATACATAGCATCAGAACGTCTATCGGAATAGTATTTACAAGATAAATCACAACACTTCATTTTTGTTTTCTTCTAACGCGATTATGCTGTAAAATGGGAACGTTTACAAAGTTGTGCACAGGACGAACACCAACAATACACTGACTAAGGCCACGCTTACGTGATGACGTCAGGACCTAGTTGAGTCACAGTGCACAGTTGCTTAGGCCGTCTTCTCTTTGTATTTGCTCCGTGCACATGACATACCCGCTGATTCGACGAGCTGTCGCAAATTACGTCATGAATTCTAAGAACTACTGAATTTAGTTCGCAATTTTTATTCCACTATTAAACATGTAAAATATGTTACCTCATCGAATTTAAGACCAATGTCTATAGTCAATTTATTCATTTTAGTGTTAGTATTGGTAAAACTGCATCATTAGGCTGCGATATGCCTATAAAATGTTAATTTGTATACCTATTACAATATTACGTAAACTCAAAAAAATTACCTAAGTAAGCTACTTATGTACTGAAACACTATAATTTGGAATAATTGCAAAAACTATCTTTTTATTTAACGATTCATTTATACCATTATTCATACATAAAAACATAAAAAACGAGATTTAAATTAACTGAAATTTGAACAAAAAACGAAGTCTCAAATAGTGCTGCCAATTCAGCTAAAATCCGATCTCTCTTCTATCTAGTTATAACCGTAAGCGAAATTCTAAGTCTATGGTTATAACAGCGTAAGCGAAATTCTAAGTCTATGGTTATAACAATACAAATCTAGCATTCATCCTAATCGATTCACTTACAGCTTGGTAGAAAAGAGGTTATACTCTTGTTTTAATTCTATAAATTCTAGTGCATTTTTTTCGCAACTAAATTTCGGTGTTTCTGTCTAATTATCTGAATATTTTTATTACAATATTTATATTTATCCTCTTATTTATCTTCAATCTTTCCTCCACTTATAATTAATTGTAAAACAATATTTCACAAGAAAGAATTATATTTTATTAAATATACAGAGAGCAGCAAAAGTTTATATATTTGTTCAATTAAAGGAAAATGCTGGAACAGAGGGCTTTTCCAAAACAGTCAGAATTAAAAGATGCATACTAGCTAAGCTAAACCTGCTTATGGTTGGCTAATCAAAGACGACGGCCATAACTTTTTTGTGTAATTCAAATTCAAATTTTTCAAATTCAAATTCATTTATTTGTCCAAAACATGAGTATACACACACGGGGCATGCAAGATGTTAATATAATAATAAATATCAGTCATGTTTTGCCTTTACGGCGTACAAATATATTTAGGAGCTATTTATTAAAATACTTAGTAGAATTACGTAACATAAAAATCAATCTCTTTTTTTTTTATTTGAAAAAAATGTTATGTATTCTGTACAATAAAAAAATTTAATACTTTAAAAACAGCAACACAAAACACGTATAAATATCATCATTGGTCATAATATCTAATATAATGCCAAAATAAAATGAATACATAAAATTGAAATAAAATGTCATACTTAGAATTATATGTTATCGGTCAGAAACTCGTCAACGCTGTAATAGACTCTCTCTAATATAAGACTTCTTAATTTACTTTTTAATTTTGTGGTTGTAAATTCTCTCCAACATTTTGGTAGTTTATTATAGATCACTGGAGCCATACAGAATATACTTTTACGCAGTAATGTAGTCTTGGAATTATGAATGCAAAGTTTGTTATTGTCACGTCGTGTAGTTTGTCAATTTCTTTTATATTAAGATGGCGGCCATTTTACGGATTTTTTTCGTTCGTATCCATAAAAAATCGATGAAAATGCACTTCCGCGATCTTGTTTCTCCAATTTCAGTGTCAGAACCCCCGGAAACCAAAAAACTACACCCATGAAAAATTTCATTAAATTCAATAATATAACATTAAATTTTAAAAAATGCCGCCCTCTTGCTTTAATACCGGCTTAAATCACGGAATAAAAACGATATACAAAATAAAATAAAATAATATACATAATGATATTAATATAATTTGGTTGAAATAAAATAGACAGTAGTGGACAGCAACCCCTTGTCCTAGCTCAGCCGTGAAGCGAGCAACACTTTTAGTCGGCGCGGCCGTCGTGTTGTTATAGCCTCGTTAGTGCTCAATGCACATTCAGGACGAGCATTTTTGGCGAACATATATCATAACCTTTTCCTATAGCAGCGGCTCGGCACCGGCGCTAGCCACACCGTGTTGCCCAGACAGGCCAAGGCCTTATTACAAATAAAATACTTGTACCAAAACTAACCGAGTTAAATTTAATAGTTATAAATTGAAAAATGCGGAAGAAAAATGCTCATTCGGCGTAATAATTTTCTTGTGCCTAAAAACATGTACAGTCAGCATCAAAAATATGTATACACCTAGCGAAATTCAAATGCTTATTCTTGGACAACTAATGTTAAAATCATAAAATTTGAATGGCCATGTATTTTTATGTATTCACAAATACTGTGTAAAATTCGTCAAGATTTCAATCACTATTTGCTCTAAAAATCGTTTTTGAATTTCATAAAGTGTAAAATAAATCGGCTAAAATAATCGATTCGAACATCTCTTCAAATCTCTTACAGACAAAATCTAATATGGCGGCAAATCCTTATAAATCGAATTGAGTAGTGATAACAAAAAAATTGTAATATTTACCTTTGAAGTGATATTGACGTTGATATATGGACATTTACGTGAACTTTATAGATTTTATAACTAGTTTGTGATACATTATTAGCCAAGTTAACAGTAAAATGCATAATAATAGTGAAAATAAAAAATAACAAACGCATGACTCCCGGGAAATTTTTACTTCAGTCATCAAAAACTTTGTTATCACTACTTTATTTATCAAATATATGGATGATATGAACAACTAATGAATAAGACGTTATTATCACGCCCAGTTTGTGGAGTTTGGTGATTCAAAATCTACCTTTTTGATGTTTTTTAGCACTGTAGCCGTGGCATTCACAATGGCCGTCATCGCATTTGCGCTCATATATTTTATAGGTAAACTATGTAGTTTGGGCATAAAATGGTTAAGATTTGCTAACTTAGACACATGAACTGTTTATTAAAGTCTTTTGTTTCACACGCAATATCATGATTCGATCATTTAGTATGTATACAATAATTTTGCAAAAATATTTATCGTGACGATCGACATAAGTTGAAGTGACGGTCCGACCCATTTTAGGGCTTATCCTGAGCCAGCGGTGACATGGGTGTCAGCCCCATTTTAGCCACCATTACGGATTATAAGGTTAATAAAGAAAATTAAAATTTAAGCGAAATTTATATCTTGTGTTTACTTTAGCATATTTGTTTGACCACGCAAGTGTCAGCTAAAAATACCGGACACGCAGATAAGGACAAAAAATTAAGGTTTCATCTCCTTCTTTCATATGTGTTTCGTAATAAACGTTCCTTGTCTTGCCGTGACGTCAGTTACGCTCTGTCTATAGGTAGTATGTCTATGGTATAAATAAATTTTTATATAAGAGATCACGCTATTGATATGATCGCGCATTCGCTACTATATAACCTGTTATGATAGTTTTATGGGAGATAAATAAATAATATATAGCGATAATAGCTGGTGCTGGTGATAATAGCTGGTGCTAAACAATACACAGGGTTGAGCTAAAAATAGTTAGTTGTAAGAATGTCTGCTAATTGATTACAATTCGACACAAAATTTCAAGTAAACCCTGCTCTACCTTTTCAATCATAGAAATACTACCTATAGAAAGAGCGTAACTAACGTCACGGCAAGTTAAACAAGGAACGTTTATTACGAAACACATATGAAAGAAGGAGATGCATCCTTTATTTTTTGTCCTTATCTGCGTGTCCGGTATTTTTAGCCACAAATTATCAAATTTGACACTTGCGTGGTCAAACAAATATGCTAAAGTTAACACGAGATATAAATTTCGCTTACATTTTAGTTTTCTTTATTAAATAAGTTCATATGAAGTAGCAAGTGTGTCTCCAGAGTTTGTGTGGTGTGTGCACTAATGGGATATTACAGTGTTTTAGGCTGCAAAAACCGTAGCACACGAAAAAATCGTATATCGCGTATCATTTCACTCGTAAGTAGACTGATTTCAATTTATTACAGTTTCAATAACGTCGGAGATATCATTACAGATATCATGGGTAGGAACCGACACTACTCGTCGTTGAATATACTGTGAAATTAATGTGTTAATTTTGCATATTGTTTGTAACGTAACACCTGAAACATTAGTGTTGCTAGTGTATTCTTTTATTTACCTCGCCTACGCGACTTAGTGTATGATTATAATGACTATCAAAAATTAATTTACATTCGGTCTTCACATTCATCAGATATTGTTGTTTTGGCCCAAATTTTATATATTTCCTTCGTTCGTCTCCTTTATGGAAACAACCATATCTCCTGGACAAAATTGATAGAATCATTCGTTGCACTCTTACGTCTGTTTTAAATGTGGCCTTGGATGACCAAGCATGACTACAAGTCACACTTTCCATTCGGTATGGCGGGCTCGGCATCCGCAAAATTTCTAGTGTGAGCCTACCAGCTTTCCTGTCGTCGCTCTACAGCACTGAGAAGTTAACCACAAGTATTCTAGCTCGATCTCTCCTTGACTTTGATGTCCCCTGTTTGACTGACTCAGTGAACACCTGGAAAGTGGCTTGCCCGGACACGGCTTTGCCCGAGAATCTACATTCCCAGAGACAGTGGGATGAGCCGCTCTGCAGATTGGTACGGAATAACCTCATAAATACGTCAACCAATACTGCTGAGCGTGCCCGCCTGCTGGCTGTGGGTGAGTGGGAATCGGGCCTTTGGCTACAGGCATTACCGTCACTCAACGTAGGTACTATGCTGAGTGACACCACCTTCCGGATCGCTACATGTCTCCGCCTGGGTGCTCCTAGCGGAGCTACACATCGCTGTCAGTGTGGTGAAGCAATCGACTGCCTCGGACACCATGGCATATCCTGCAGTAGAAGCGATGATCGAATAGCACGTCACGCTAGCTTTAATGACATCATCCGTCGTGCTCTTGCCACCGCCGGAGTGCCTGCTGTCTTAGAACCCAATGGCTTGGCACGCGACGATGAGAAGAGACCAGATGGGATGACCATAATGCCTTGGAAGTTGGGTAGGCCTTTGGTGTGGGATGCGACATGACTTGGGGTTGAAACACTAGGGTTGTGGGGTTATAATGCTCATCGGGTTTTCCGTGAAATCTGCAAACGGTTAGTCGACTCTTCACGTGACAAGAGGGCTGGTCTCTACTTCGGTCAGAGAATCAGCATTGCCATACAACGTGGCAATGCCGCCAGCGTTCCGGGCACTTTTACCGTTGTGTGTACCGATGTGGACGAATTTTACGATGCCCTATGATTTCTTCCTCTCCCCGTTTTTAATAGTTTGTACTTTTATTTATATATTTTTAGCTTGTATATATATTTTAATAAGTCTGCATTTCCGCCTGTAAATCGTTTACATTATTATGAAATAAAGCCTTAAAAAAATATATATATGACGAGTTAATTATTGTTACACAGATAATTGTATGCTGGCGCCATCTTTCGAGCTTTGGTTGACGTGAGGATTTTTTCCGATTCGTCATACATAAGAACTAGTAGCCATTTTTTAGACCTGTTTACATGAAAGGCAAGTGTGAAATCAATCTATGCTTTGCTCCATATTGTACTTAGCGCCTCACTATGGCGACACCCATAACGATGAAGTATAGCATTTGATCTAGAGATGAGTGTATATACTAGAACAGATCCAGGGACTAGGTATTAAACAAGACTAGGTATTAAACAAGACTAGGTTGCACCTATTCCAACTTTTAAAATACTCGATCTACCTAGTCCCACTGTGCCTACGCGGCCCAAGGCACCCGCGGCCCGCTCGAATTGAAGTACCGGCAGCGAAGCGAGATAGCATTTGGTTGTCGTATTTACTGGTCTGCTTTACCGCTTACTAGTGTTTACCTAAATCATTCGTGTGTCAGTCATTTGAATTTGAGCCATATTTCGATGTACATAAAAGGTACGTGACGCATACTCGTGTTGCGCAAGAATATATTCTTTCCTTTTTTAACGACACTATTCCGCAGTCTTTTCATCTTTGTCTGTCAATATTCGATACTAGTCGGATTTCAACCAAATACTAGGCTGATTTTATACACTAGGTACTTGTTAATACTCGATGCGAATGAAAACTAAATGATGTAGTCGAGTATCAAGTACGGACTTGTGCGAATGTTATCTCGGTGGACGCCGGCTCGCCGTATTGATACCTATTCGACGTCGAAATCGGATACGCGTATCGGACTTATTTAGCAATTGGTTTTTGTAACGAAGTTTTGTTATGTGGTTAAAGAACTTTTGATTTTATTTTTTATAAAGACATTAAAGTGTTCATTGTTTTAAAAATGGCTCCCAAAAGAAGTAGTTTTACTTGGGATTATTTTTCGGACAAACAAATGGCTGATTGTAACATTTTAAAATACAATTGCTAAGACGACCCTCTGACCAAAAGTTCTGTATCATATCTTACAAAGCATAAGACCCGATTGAATCAAAATTCTTAAGGCCGATTTTCTAGGAGGATATAAAAAAATTTACTGCGTATGGACCTACACGTATAGGTGGTACACAAAGACTAAGCATACTTTAAAGTATAACCTATTTAAACAATACCAAATTTTTTGAGTACTTCATGGACTAGGTGGAATAGGTATTTGGATCAAGTATTTGAATGGAATTGGACTAGGTGCATTATAGTACAAAATTTACCTGGTACGACTCGTCTCTAATTTGATCCCTTCTCAGAAAAAAATAATTTTTAAAATTGGTCGATAATTGACGGAACGATCGCGTAAAAAACATTAAAAAAAAATGCATTCAGTGGAATTGAGAACATCCTCCTTTTTTGAAGTCGGTTAAAAAGAAAACATCGTCTTAGAATTTCGCTTACGCTATTAAAACTATGGTCTGCTTACGGCTAATAAACAAAAAGTGCATTTAGAGTAAAGCTGTCAAAGTGACAAGTGAAAAACCTCAGGTGAAAACGACAAGTGACAAATTGACAATCCATCGTAAAGAAAATAAAATAAAATTATATCCTCCCTAGGGATGGCGATTCTTTCCGAAAAGGATTTATTTTTAAATCGATTCGAATTGTAACCTGATCAATCGATTCCCAAAAAAATCGAGTTATAAAAGATCGATTTCTAAAATACCGATTTTTTTCAAATCTGCATTTGCAATGCAAATATAAATCCATTTTATGAAAACAAGAAAGATTTTTTGATGATTATTACAAAAGTTTCTGTACCTTTTATACGTAACAGAAAGAATTTCATCATAGGTATGACACAGATACATGCGAAGCTTATACAAGCGTGTTAAAAAGATAAGTTACGATTTAGGGTGTTAACTGTTTTTGTTTTTTAAGTAAAAAATAAACGATTCAGGTTCTGTATTATCGTTTTATATAAAAGATCCTTTTGTCGTGTCGACATGAGCTATCGCACATGACGTAGTGGAAAGATTAACCTGACGGCAATGGTGGTATCGAGGCTGACTGCTCAGAATGTGCCAGACAATCTCAGGCATCGGCATTTGGGTAAGATCCTGGAAATAATTAACCTATTTCATCTAATACCCTAAAATAGAAGAGCGCAGTTATTGTGGCAACATTAAACGTTTCCAGTATACTATTGTAGTCTTTGATTAAACGCACACATTGACATAATATCTCTGCCTCGGTCGCGGTTACAAAGTCTATTGATTTCTCTGTCTACGCAATCAACAAATACAAAAAGCCAAAGATTACAAACGTAACTTCTTTTTATTTATTAAAGATACGCGAAGGAAACTAAGCTCACAGCCATCTCGCGAGTTTTTTAGTAATTAACCCTTTAACCGCCAACACCGTAATATTACGTGTACATTCAACTAATTGTAAATAATTTTATGGTTTTTACCAAAACAGAATAAATCGAATGTCGATTTTCGAGGGTGAAATATCCATTCACTAAATCGATTCAGTACTACATATCGATTTAAAAAATCGATTTTATTGACTCGATAAATCGATTCTTCGATTAATCAATCTCAGATCACCATCCCTAATCCTCCCCGTCCAGTGATCAGTAGCGGTGGGCTGTAGCATCTTTTTTGGATAACGAAACACAACTGTCTATCGGATATCAATAACGGTTTTTAAAACGCGCTATCCTGCTATCCTGCTATCAGTCGCTACTTGTTATAGCGACTAATAGCGGGATAGCGGGATAGCGCGCTGCATCAATGAGCATGTAAAGGTACTACAAAAAAAAACACGTAATGCGATAGTGAGGTTTTGATGACCTTTTTTTTTTAGCTTACTTACTCAAATTTTCCGAAAGCGAGGACTAATGAACAGCCCCGCGTTTTTTTTTAGCTTTCATTGATGCTCAATATTCGCAAAACGGATATTATTACGGATAGATATTTTTGGATAACGAAACGCAACTGTCTATCAGATTTTTTGGATGTTAGCGACTTTAGCGTTAGCATGTTAGCAGATTAGCAGGTTATTTCAAATCGGTGAAACTAGCTAACCGTTATTATGACGATAGCTCGTTTCAACAACGGTTATGTTGCGCAACGATCACCGCTAGTGATCAGATTGTGGATCAGGTGCAGAGACATGAGATATAAATATATAATAGAAAATCTATTGTTTGTGTTTCTCGGTGTCGGGCGCCTCCTGTGTCTTATTGAGTTATCAGTATCACAGAGTACATTTTATATACTGAGATAGAGACGTCACTCGAACATTTCAGGGCGCCCTCTACGAATAAGTAACAACAACAATCTAAGGGATAATATACGTATAGCTAGCCCATATAGGCCCTGTCCTATAATGTCGCTTTAATAAGTATTTATCTCGATTAAAAATAAAACACTGGATACAACGTCTTAAGCTTTATTTAAATCTTTTTTTACAATAATTGAAGGCCATTGCCTGAATTTTATCTTCTGCATCAAAATCTTTTCGTGATCCACATATCAATTTATTAGTATCTTTACACCAATTACAAATAAAGAAATTAATGCACAAATCTTCAATTTTTGAAATTAATTGCACTTTGTGGTCGCTACATTGAATAAAACTATAATCTATTATAACGGAAAATATTGTTTTTATATACTGTCGAATGTTTTTCTTTTTACAATCTTTTTTAATTATACTAGTGACAATATCTTGTATGTTTGAGAAACAATTCATGAGTGAGATGGAAGGATACGTAAGGCTGGTTTTATTTTTAAAATATTCCCTGAAATACAGGGTACTGTTTTCTTTATTTTCATTATAAAAAGAATTCTTGCAATTTTTACATTTTTTTACTTTTAATTTTCGCAATACGTATCCTGTCACATACTCTAATTGTGCTTTAATCTTTGGGTCCTGTCTTTTAATTTCAAGATCTACAAAGATATTGTCACTATTTACATCATCAAAATCTACTTCCATTGCATAACTTGAAGCTTCAGTTTTCTTAAAAAAGAGTTCTTTGAGGGATTTAAAATTCGTGCATTGATCAACTTCACAGTTGGACCCCGGCGAATGCGTATTACTAAAATTATTAATAAGTAAAGAAGCATAGGCTGCTTCGAAGCCAATACACGAAGGAGAAGTATTGCGATATCCATGGCTTCGAATGCAGCCAAAAAAATTTTCTAAGGGGTCCTGGTTGAAATGTCTCATCCATACAGACGTCAGGTTATGCTTTTTAGATAAAACATCGACAATATATTCCATATTTTCAATTGTTTGCAACCAATTTGTAATTGATGGAACAACACCAGATTTGCCATTACTACAAAATTTCATAGTACTTATAATTTTCTTTGCTTCAGACCATACGGTTTTGTGGACTGAGTTTGGTGTCACTGGTCCAAGAAGAGGTTTCCCGGTCCTTTTTTTTGTAAAACTGTCGTAGCTTCCGTTAACTGAGTCAAAAAGATTATCAAAAAATAAAAGTAAATCAGCCGTTTCCTGGCATTCCTTTGACAGGATTCCCATACCTGGAAAAGAAAGATCAGTTAATAATTAATAATGAATTTCTTAAATAATAAATTCATTTTTTTTTACTTTACCCTAGTAAATTATTAATAATTAGAATATCTGACTCTAAATTACTATATTTCAGATTGAAATTTCTATGTATGGTCACAATAAAAAAAATCTCAATTTTATTATGTTTTTTTACTTACTTGAGAGATACCCCATATGTGTAGCTACAGAGCGACTGAATACCTGTGTGGCACATTTTACTTTCATTTTTGAAATTTTATTTGGGACAACATGTCTGTCTGTCAATTTAGGCATCAGTCTTATCCCCCTGTAGGCAGGATTCTCATTATATAGTGCCATAATGTGTTCCCATTTAGCAATTTTTTCTTGGCCATCAATTTGAAATTTCAAATGCTTATTAATTAAATTGTTTCTTATTCCTTTGATTAGGTGTGGAGGGTCATAAATTGGTATAATTTCTTGTCCATCAACCTCAAATATTTTATTTTTCAAAACTTTCTCTTGTCTCAGATATCCTTCCGTTGTGTCTCTGATAAGCCAATTTATTGCACTTACATTTGTAGCACCCTGGTCACATACTGTTGCTATAACCTTTAGCCCAATTAATTGTAACTTTCTTATCACAAGCTTTATTTGTGAAGCTAATTCCAAAGCAGGTGTAGTGCTTGCACAAAATGTATATGATACAGGTTGTTTGTAATTTTTTTGCACACCTCTCACCATAAATACCAGGGCGTGGTCTGCAATTTTTTCTTGCACATTAGTTCCATTATTTACAAACCCACTCACACAATCGGTTCTCCTATTGTAGTCAAAGTGAGGGGAAAGCGCAACTTCATCAAAAAGTAACATACACAACTTTTCTGTTGGCTTCATTTTTTTCACTTTTTTTTCTAAAAGTTTAAATAAATTGTCATTGATTCCTGGATGCAATGACGCCCGCGATATCATCCTGCTAAGAGTTAGCGGGGAAGGCAGTACAAAAAATTTTCTTAGCCATCTGTAGGCTCTAGGTCCCTGCTTATAGAGGGCTAAGGACATAATCTTTTCATCCTTAGTGAATCTACAACCCAATTTGTGTTTTCCTGCCTCACGGAATTGAAGGGTTGTAAATATATTTGCTGCCAATGAAAATTTACTGACTGCTTTTAGAAATGTAGCATTCTCTGATAGTTTTAAAGCTTTTTTTAAGCGTGTCATTGCCGAGTCTTTTTGCCCTTGTAATTTTTTTATTTTATTCTTCAGCAAAATTGTATCTGAATCAAAATTTCTGCAGAGTGTTCTCTTGCCATATTGTTTACCTGCAAGTAAAATTTAGAATTAACTGTAAGTATAATACAATCATTTAATATAGTATTATTGTAGTATGCACATTACTGTTTTTTTCAATTTCAGGAATTAATCTAATCATTTACAATGAAATAATTCTAGTACCTTTCGATGTTGATGTTGCAGGCTGGTTAGATGTTGATGGACATGGCTGATTTGGAAGTGGAAGAGCAGGTTGAATGAGTGGTTCAGATCTCTGTCCCGAATAGTTTGCTTCCCTTGTTAGGTTAGTCACATCTTGTAGAGGCAAACTAGGCAAGTGGATACCTAAAATAGAATTCGGTATATTAAGGAATAACTGAACTGCAAGATCAACTAAGGTCCTCTCATTGAGAACAGTTTAATATATATTGTAATTTAATTAGACTACTCCAAAGATGGTTCATATTGTATAAATTGATTAACTCACCTGATAAATACAAAGATGGAACTGCATTTTTAGTTAGTCTTTTGCTGACAGTGTAGTATTTTGGTTCAAAATGAGAGTGGCAGATTCTTCCATTCTTAAAGACAGAATGGGGGTCTATAGCTAAGACATTTCCACCAATTGCATATATCCACTGATTGAATCTATTCAATTCCTTATCTGGATTAGGGAACTTATGCATAATAGCATCCAGACCTGAAAATAAGACCAAAATTAAGTCTTCCTCAAGGTACTATGAATTATTATTAATTTCTCATAAATTATAAGCTATAATTATATATTTTCTATGTTGTGACAAAAACATTACAATATCTAAATTAATCTATTATTATATGCAGATCTACAGAAAGACTCTCGAATCGACAGAAAGATTTTTCTTCTTCTCCACTCAGAGGGCAATATTTTCTAGACTATGCTGACACATTTCACAATTTCAGATTTCAGATTCTGTGACTAAATGAGTGGGCAGTTGTATTTATATCAAGATTATGAAAAAAGGTTGTCGATTTCTAAATAGGGCAATCAAACAATTCGTATAGAGAACATATATGTACTTACGAGTATTTTTACAGCTCAACACACAACACTTACTCGCGTTCATGTTTTTATACAACACAATAAAAATGTGTTCCACAAACAAGAAAACAGTCCAGGTTGTCGTACAAGGGTCAGTCACATAAAGAGATGCCGTCGGAATCCAATACTTTTCCAGGTCAACACGTAGAAACAGAATCGTCGAAGTCCATACAAGCCAAGTCGTCAATAAAAATCCACAAAACAATCGGAGCGCATCCATTTACTCGGAAAGAGAAAAACGGAATATTGTTTTAAATAAAATTGACAGAACTGACACAGTGACAAGTTGCGTTCCTTCACCGTTTAAATTCAAAACAGTTTCATAAATTCGTGTTGTGTTATTGAATGATTTTATTTATTTAAAATATTTAAGCAAAATTTATATGTCACACCGTTGAAATTTAAAGATATGTCAACCCCTCAAATATTTTGGATTGTGAAAAAATTATAATTGTTATGTTAAGGTAAATTTAGTAATCTGCGTAAAATGGAGTATAAGTTGTGACCGAACGTTTGAACACTTTGAGAAAAGCGCCATCTATCAATTAGTAATTCAAACTTTTTAAATTACTGTGCGACTAAATTAAATATATACGTAACTGATAGTGTACCTCTATAAAGCAGCGGCCTTCCTAAACGAGTTGGATATGATTTCTTTACTTTTGTTCTGAGCTATAACACCGTGATCAGTATTCATTGCTGCGCCACTGCTGCTGCTAGTATAAAACAAGACAACAAACAACAATGTGAACGTTTTGTGCACTACTGGCAAAAGGATATACCGATAATCTTAGTGCAAAGTGTATACACAAGCTGAAACACATAACGCTGAATAATTTTATGATGTCTTTGTTTCCGGCGTACGTAGATTCTAGTGAAAACAGAATGGAATATGAAGGTGACTTATCAACAATACAAATTTTATATATTTTTTTTTTTTTAAATCTTATTTTTTTCAATGTCTCATTAAGATTCTACATGTTATATAAAATGTAGGTATTACTTATATCTCAAATTGTAAATATTTGATTGCACAGTGGAAGCCACAGGCTGCACCGAGTCATTGGCGTTGGAAGCACAATTGCTTGCGAGTGACAATGATGAAGAACAGGAGCCTTCTATAGCCGCGGCTGCGCCGAGACGCTGCATGCCAGAGAGCCCCGATTATTATGTCGACTGTAACTTAGATTTTGGCAACATGCGGGTTTCTACACTTTATTATCCTGGAAGACCACAGTTAGTTGTTGATATTAAAAGTTGTATTTCATTCCCTATTTTACCTGCTTTTGTATATATTTCTTGCCTGCCTCACAAAAAGGAATGTAATGTCCTAATTTTGTGATTCTGACTTTCATAATTGCAGTTCTACATTGATAAGTTACTCACTGAATCATTTTATGATGTTACCGGGTTTTCAAAACTAAATTTGGCTAAGAAATCTTGTGATATTTTGTGTTCAATGGTCACCAATACGATGGATCACTCTCATACTTAGCAGGTAGCTGCCAATAATGTACTTGGATTCCTTTCATACAGAATTCTTGAGTTCCTGAATACTGTTATTTTTTTTATATACCTCATTTTTCATAAAGATGTCGAAAGTTGTAGGTGTCCCTCCTGTGACAGAAATGTTGAGGAGCACCTACTTACTTCAGTACTAATAGTACTAGTAGTAGTTTGAGATGTGTTGTGCTGTCCCAGATATGAGTCGCGGGCACCGCGCTGCGCGCTGGGCGCGGTGCCGCGCGGCGGGGCGGCGCGGGCGCGGCGGCGCCGCTACTACGAGGCGCCGCGCACGCCCGCGCCCGCACTCGACGGCGAGCTGGCGCAGCGCACGCGCGCCTTCCGCGACCTGCTCGCTGACGCGCCCCATGATGAACCTCTGTGGCTGCGGTTTATTGAATTTCAAGTGAGTCAGTTAAACGATGACTGCTGTATTTTATGAGTAAAATGAAAAGAAAAGACAGGCAAAGTGTTTTGGGATTTTCTGAAATTCTCAGTAGTAACCCAGAATTTAGAAATTGTGCCCCGTAGATGGTAATATGTTCACCTCCTCCTATTACATGGGATATTGGGCAAATTATATACCAACAAAATCGCAATTATAAAGTTTGTGTTTTTATACGAGTTAAGTAGTCCACGGCTGGGACACTATATCTTAATGTTAGTCATCATTGATCAGTAGTAACGTTAACATGAAATGATCAGGAGCGTTCGCGCGACGCAGACGCGGCGCTGTCGGCAGCCAGCGAGGCGGCGGCGCGACTGCCGGCCTCCAGCCGCGTGCGCGCCGCGCTGCACCGAGCGCGAGCACGCGCGCTGGCGCCGCACGCGCGCCTCGCGCTGCTGCGCGCTGACCTGGCGGCCGCCGGTGAGCCACGCTGTCACCATAAATACCGATGTTTACTTTGCTAAACGTAGCGACAGTAGCTAGTCTTTTTCCTTTAAATTATTTTTGCAAACAAAATTGATGAACTAAAGCCTAACTCACCTCTCGATAAGGCTTGTATGTGGTGTGGCTATGTATTTGTTGTTGTGTTAGACAGCGCGCCGCTGTCGACGGAGCTATGGTTGCGGTTACTGGACGTAGCGAGTGCCGCCGGCGGCGCCGAGCTGGACGCGGCCGCGCGCGCCGCGCTCGCCGCCACGCGCCCGGACCCCGCCGCCTACCCGCACATCCTCTACGTGTACGGTGAGTGTCGCCCGGCTCACAACACTGCGGCTGCTGGGCGCTCGCCGCCACGCGCCCGGACCCCGCCGCCTACCCGCACATCCTCTACGTGTACGGTGAGTGTCGCCCGGCTCACAACACTGCGGCTGCTGGGCGCTCGCCGCCACGCGCCCGGACCCCGCCGCCTACCCGCACATCCTCTACGTGTACGGTGAGTGTCGCCCGGCTCACAACACTGCGGCTGCTGGGCGCTCGCCGCCACGCGCCCGGACCCCGCCGCCACGCGCCCGGACCCCGCCGCCTACCCGCACATCCTCTACGTGTACGGTGAGTGTCGCCCGGCTCACAACACTGCGGCTGCTGGGCGCTCGCCGCCACGCGCCCGGACCCCGCCGCCACGCGCCCGGACCCCGCCGCCTACCCGCACATCCTCTACGTGTACGGTGAGTGTCGCCCGGCTCACAACACTGCGGCTGCTGGGCGCTCGCCGCCACGCGCCCGGACCCCGCCGCCTACCCGCACATCCTCTACGTGTACGGTGAGTGTCGCCCGGCTCACAACACTGCGGCTGCTGGGCGCTCGCCGCCACGCGCCCGGACCCCGCCGCCTACCCGCACATCCTCTACGTGTACGGTGAGTGTCGCCCGGCTCACAACACTGCGGCTGCTGGGCGCTCGCCGCCACGCGCCCGGACCCCGCCGCCACGCGCCCGGACCCCGCCGCCTACCCGCACATCCTCTACGTGTACGGTGAGTGTCGCCCGGCTCACAACACTGCGGCTGCTGGGCGCTCGCCGCCACGCGCCCGGACCCCGCCGCCTACCCGCACATCCTCTACGTGTACGGTGAGTGTCGCCCGGCTCACAACACTGCGGCTGCTGGGCGCTCGCCGCCACGCGCCCGGACCCCGCCGCCTACCCGCACATCCTCTACGTGTACGGTGAGTGTCGCCCGGCTCACAACACTGCGGCTGCTGGGCGCTCGCCGCCACGCGCCCGGACCCCGCCGCCTACCCGCACATCCTCTACGTGTACGGTGAGTGTCGCCCGGCTCACAACACTGCGGCTGCTGGGCGCTCGCCGCCACGCGCCCGGACCCCGCCGCCTACCCGCACATCCTCTACGTGTACGGTGAGTGTCGCCCGGCTCACAACACTGCGGCTGCTGGGCGCTCGCCGCCACGCGCCCGGACCCCGCCGCCTACCCGCACATCCTCTACGTGTACGGTGAGTGTCGCCCGGCTCACAACACTGCGGCTGCTGGGCGCTCGCCGCCACGCGCCCGGACCCCGCCGCCTACCCGCACATCCTCTACGTGTACGGTGAGTGTCGCCCGGCTCACAACACTGCGGCTGCTGGGCGCTCGCCGCCACGCGCCCGGACCCCGCCGCCTACCCGCACATCCTCTACGTGTACGGTGAGTGTCGCCCGGCTCACAACACTGCGGCTGCTGGGCGCTCGCCGCCACGCGCCCGGACCCCGCCGCCTACCCGCACATCCTCTACGTGTACGGTGAGTGTCGCCCGGCTCACAACACTGCGGCTGCTGGGCGCTCGCCGCCACGCGCCCGGACCCCGCCGCCTACCCGCACATCCTCTACGTGTACGGTGAGTGTCGCCCGGCTCACAACACTGCGGCTGCTGGGCGCTCGCCGCCACGCGCCCGGACCCCGCCGCCTACCCGCACATCCTCTACGTGTACGGTGAGTGTCGCCCGGCTCACAACACTGCGGCTGCTGGGCGCTCGCCGCCACGCGCCCGGACCCCGCCGCCTACCCGCACATCCTCTACGTGTACGGTGAGTGTCGCCCGGCTCACAACACTGCGGCTGCTGGGCGCTCGCCGCCACGCGCCCGGACCCCGCCGCCTACCCGCACATCCTCTACGTGTACGGTGAGTGTCGCCCGGCTCACAACACTGCGGCTGCTGGGCGCTCGCCGCCACGCGCCCGGACCCCGCCGCCTACCCGCACATCCTCTACGTGTACGGTGAGTGTCGCCCGGCTCACAACACTGCGGCTGCTGGGCGCTCGCCGCCACGCGCCCGGACCCCGCCGCCTACCCGCACATCCTCTACGTGTACGGTGAGTGTCGCCCGGCTCACAACACTGCGGCTGCTGGGCGCTCGCCGCCACGCGCCCGGACCCCGCCGCCTACCCGCACATCCTCTACGTGTACGGTGAGTGTCGCCCGGCTCACAACACTGCGGCTGCTGGGCGCTCGCCGCCACGCGCCCGGACCCCGCCGCCTACCCGCACATCCTCTACGTGTACGGTGAGTGTCGCCCGGCTCACAACACTGCGGCTGCTAGGCGCTCGCCGCCACGCGCCCGGACCCCGCCGCCTACCCGCACATCCTCTACGTGTACGGTGAGTGTCGCCCGGCTCACAACACTGCGGCTGCTGGGCGCTCGCCGCCACGCGCCCGGACCCCGCCGCCACGCGCCCGGACCCCGCCGCCTACCCGCACATCCTCTACGTGTACGGTGAGTGTCGCCCGGCTCACAACACTGCGGCTGCTGGGCGCTCGCCGCCACGCGCCCGGACCCCGCCGCCTACCCGCACATCCTCTACGTGTACGGTGAGTGTCGCCCGGCTCACAACACTGCGGCTGCTGGGCGCTCGCCGCCACGCGCCCGGACCCCGCCGCCTACCCGCACATCCTCTACGTGTACGGTGAGTGTCGCCCGGCTCACAACACTGCGGCTGCTGGGCGCTCGCCGCCACGCGCCCGGACCCCGCCGCCTACCCGCACATCCTCTACGTGTACGGTGAGTGTCGCCCGGCTCACAACACTGCGGCTGCTGGGCGCTCGCCGCCACGCGCCCGGACCCCGCCGCCTACCCGCACATCCTCTACGTGTACGGTGAGTGTCGCCCGGCTCACAACACTGCGGCTGCTGGGCGCTCGCCGCCACGCGCCCGGACCCCGCCGCCTACCCGCACATCCTCTACGTGTACGGTGAGTGTCGCCCGGCTCACAACACTGCGGCTGCTGGGCGCTCGCCGCCACGCGCCCGGACCCCGCCGCCTACCCGCACATCCTCTACGTGTACGGTGAGTGTCGCCCGGCTCACAACACTGCGGCTGCTGGGCGCTCGCCGCCACGCGCCCGGACCCCGCCGCCTACCCGCACATCCTCTACGTGTACGGTGAGTGTCGCCCGGCTCACAACACTGCGGCTGCTGGGCGCTCGCCGCCACGCGCCCGGACCCCGCCGCCTACCCGCACATCCTCTACGTGTACGGTGAGTGTCGCCCGGCTCACAACACTGCGGCTGCTGGGCGCTCGCCGCCACGCGCCCGGACCCCGCCGCCTACCCGCACATCCTCTACGTGTACGGTGAGTGTCGCCCGGCTCACAACACTGCGGCTGCTGGGCGCTCGCCGCCACGCGCCCGGACCCCGCCGCCTACCCGCACATCCTCTACGTGTACGGTGAGTGTCGCCCGGCTCACAACACTGCGGCTGCTGGGCGCTCGCCGCCACGCGCCCGGACCCCGCCGCCACGCGCCCGGACCCCGCCGCCTACCCGCACATCCTCTACGTGTACGGTGAGTGTCGCCCGGCTCACAACACTGCGGCTGCTGGGCGCTCGCCGCCACGCGCCCGGACCCCGCCGCCTACCCGCACATCCTCTACGTGTACGGTGAGTGTCGCCCGGCTCACAACACTGCGGCTGCTGGGCGCTCGCCGCCACGCGCCCGGACCCCGCCGCCTACCCGCACATCCTCTACGTGTACGGTGAGTGTCGCCCGGCTCACAACACTGCGGCTGCTGGGCGCTCGCCGCCACGCGCCCGGACCCCGCCGCCTACCCGCACATCCTCTACGTGTACGGTGAGTGTCGCCCGGCTCACAACACTGCGGCTGCTGGGCGCTCGCCGCCACGCGCCCGGACCCCGCCGCCTACCCGCACATCCTCTACGTGTACGGTGAGTGTCGCCCGGCTCACAACACTGCGGCTGCTGGGCGCATGTTCGTGCGTGGTGTGCATGTTTGGAGTACTGAATGACTTTACTTTGCAGGCGGGTACCTGCGCGCAGCAGGCCTGTGGGAGCGGCTGGTCCTGCTGCTGGAGCTAGTTGCCACCATGAACTTCCCGCTGGCCGCCTTTCCGCCGCCCCTAGATGAGCAGCGTCTGGCGCAGCAGGAGCGGGACCTGCTGGACTTGGAGGATAAGGTCTATAGCTTTCTTCTTCTAGTGTTTATTGTTACTTAAGTTTGTTATTAGGGGTGTGCAACCGGCTGTACACACAGTCACAGATAATATAATACTAGTACAGATACCCAATCCCATACAAAAAAATGACACCGCCGTAACTTCGGCAATTGAACTGGCTATTTTCTTTCGTCCATTTTTCTAACTGATGGCAGCATCGGCGACTCTCGAATTGCCAGAGAACGTAGTTGTACACTGCCATCTAGGAGTTGACAACGATACTAGTTGATTGCGTTGTTTTAATGACAGGCTTGCTCTACTAACCACTTATGTATATCTAAGTGTGAATGACATCGCACCGTGCGGTCAAGTACAAGTTACAACAATACAGTTATCTCGTGTTGGCGTAATAGTTTCAATAATTTGTGTGAGCTATAAATTTTCGTTATTACGAAAGCCTCTTTATGTATGTTCTCGGTTTATAAGTACAAATAAATTTTACTTTTTATACATAAAGCTACTCAATAGGTACCGATTTACATAATTTTTTTGAGAAGCTCGTAATTTACAATTTCCTACGCACTTTCTTAAAAACACATACGAATACTCTCTTATGCATTCTATGTATTGCGTATATAAAATTCAGGATAATTATACTCAAAATCTTTGAAATCGGCATGTACCTACTACTATTATTTCGGGCACTTCGTATGAAAAAAAAAACCTGATAATTTTACATAAAGATAAAGATATTTATTTGCCAAGGATATGTTACCTACAGTAGTTGTTACATACTAAGATGTTCCAGGCATAGGTATATAAATAGCTTTAAAATTGTTAATTTGAACCTAAAATAATTAGAGAATTATATAACATAGCATCACGCCTGTATTCCCCGAAGGATTAGGCAGAGGTGTACTATTGTAGACCCACATTTCGCCGATGCCGTTATTAAGTCCCATGTAATAGGGGGCCTATTGCCATCTACCGGGCACAGTTCCAGACTCCGTGCTGGTACTGAGAATTTCCATACAGAAAAACCCAATAACACTTTGGCGGACCTGGGAATCGAACCCAGGACCTCACGCTCAGCAGTCGCGCTTGTGACCACTACACCAATGAGGCAGTGTTAGAGAATTCGTTTCTACCTTTTTCCCACAACTACCTATTTATGTCGGGAATTCGGGATCGAGCTGCGGTCTAACCGGGTGTATTTATTTATTTATTTGGCTCTTCAACAATGAGTACACTATTACATAAACAAATTATACATTTCAAACTTAAGTCTAAGTGCCCCATTACTGATAGGAGAGCACTGCATGCACTGTATTATGCGCAGAGAAAACTACTAACATTCACAAATAAGCCAAGTAAATTCAGATGAGATTAAGTTCAACTTTAAGTTAATACTGGCAATTATAAAGATAAAAATAGGATGACAAACCACCTAACAAATTGCCAGTGCGTGTAGCTGCATATCAGTATTTTCCATGGAGCGAAGTTGTCCATCTGAGCTCCATAATCCACAACCCAGTAACTTGGTAACATGATGCCCTTGGTAAGACCGATTGTCAGACTTTCGTGATTCTGACTACACATAACGTATTGATTGTCATCGATCTTCATTTGACAACCGAGACCGACGGCTCAAACTGGTCTGCGAGTCACGGGGAGATCTCGCTATGGATTGTTTTTGACCGAGCACGGCAAGAAAATAAAATGAAATACTAGGAGGATACTCTCAACTACTTGTTGCTGTCACAATGACTAATGCCATAAACCTACAATGTTATACCTATTATTCATCTTCAATTTGCGAAAAGCCAAATTAATTTGAATTTGAGCGTCTTAAATATTTGTGATAGACTGAATAGCTTCATAAAGCGTTTCGTGCAATTATCTTATATAGAAAGTTTATAGTTCACGTTTCGTAAAAAGAAAAAATATATAATAAAATAATAATAATAAAGTTTATTTTGGATATGTACCAAAATATTGTAAATAGAATTAATTTCATCTTGTATTATCCGGCCGTATTATTTAGACGATTGTTATGTATGTGGTTTTACAGCGATAACAGTTTAAAATTGAGTAAAACGAAAAGAGCTTAAAACAAAATAAGATATCAATGAGTAGTTCGTTATTGCAATGCATCGAAAAGGGGTTCGAATTTAAGAAAAAAACATTGATTCATATTTTTTGTTGGAAATACGTGATTTCGAAGGGTAAATACATAAATTCACATTAAATAAGAAAGTTTTGATTTTTACTAATCTTACTTCATCCAAAATCAGCCGTTTAATGCTTTTTAGCGAATACTAATTTCATAATTGTTACCTATGCTGCCATCTATGAGATTTTTTAAATAATAATTTCAAAATGTTCTAGTTGATACCCCATGACACAGTTATAGCTATCGTGTATAGCAATAGTTGGCATTTTTTTTGCCAATTATATTGACAAAGTATCAGAAGTCCGCACTCGGGGTTTGCCAGCGAGCCATGGAGCGTAGTATCTTAAGAGTCCGGTTATCAGACCGGATAAGAAATAGTATACTGCGCTCCAAAACTCAGGTCGCCGACGTTGGTCAGAAAGCCGCAAGCCTGAAGTGGAACTGGGCTGGCCATGTGTGCCGCATGTCGGACGAGATGTGGGCAAAGCTCTCCACAGAGTTAGCTAGTCCCCACACAACGTTAAACGACGTCGCGGCAGGCCCAGAAGGAGATGGCGGGACGAGCTGGTCACCTATCTGAAGGATTGGCCACAGAGAGGAGTGGAAAGAGGGTGGGGAGGCCTTTGCCCTGCAGTGGGATGATTATGACTGATAAAAAAAAAAAACATCTGCTATACAACGAACGAGGCTCTGGCGAAATATCCACCAACCCGCAATGGACCAGGACCAGTGGACTAGGGTCCAAACCCCCCCTCTATTCCAAGTACTCCCAACATTTTAAAACAATGATGACAAATGACAGAACAAACACACCTCAGGCCCCAAGTGCCCGGCAGCTCTGGTGGTCCACGCGACCATGACGGCAGTCAAATGGTTCCCAGGGCACGGGGTGCTAAGAATCTCCGGGTGGGATCGATTCTCCGTCAATCGAAGAAGGAGGAGAAGCTGGGGAGCAACCGCCCCGGCGCGCAACACGCCGCCACCTCCCGCCTAACGCAACATGGCGGGGGGCCGCGGGGGTCGCGGGCGCGCACACTGGGGACTCTGCGCGCACTCACTTAGCGACCCCCGAGAAGACACGTGCACACAGCACCAGCGAGGGTAACGGGGGGACCTCTTTACAGTCTCCCCGGGACGTGCACGAGGGGGTGGCCTCTTCACAGTCACTCCCTCCAGAAAGTGGCGATCGGCACGACACCGCGGTGGGCTTCGGTGCGGTCTTCTAAGAGTTCCCGAGGCCCACCATATGGTGTCGAGGCGGACCAGCCGGCGTGGTGAGATTAGCCGGTAGGAGTCCGGCTCACCCCTCCGCCCCCCCTATAGCCTATGATGGGTTCTCACCAAGTAAATAAAAAAAAAAGACGGGCAAATATTACAATATGTCGATGAGTACAATTACTTGGGTCAGATAGTTTCATTTAAAAACCGACAAGAGAAAGAAGTTGAAAGACGGATTGAAAATACTTGGAAAAGCTTCTGGACCCTCAAAGAACATTTGAAGGGCAAACTACCGATATCGCTGAAACGCAAACTCATCGACATATGTATCTTGCCCGTCCTAACCTACGGTGCTCAAACCTGGTCACTTACAGAACAGCAAAAGTCCAAACTTAAGATTTGCCAACGAGCAATGGAGCGCAGCATATTAAGAGTTAAACGGACGGATCGTGTCAGAAATATCATCCTGCGCTCCATAACACAAATAACAGATTTAGGAGAAAAAACGTCGCACGTATGCATGCGGACACGTGGGCAAAGATCGTCACGCCCTGGAGCCTGACGAAATCGTCGACGAGGACCACCGAGGCGTGGGTGGCCAGACGACCTGGACGTATATGCGGGACAGGCATGGCAACGAGCCGCGCAAAATAGAGAACAGTGCAAGAAAAAAGGGGAGGCCTTTGCCCAGCAGTGGGAAAAAAATTAGGTTATTAAAAAAAAAACAACTAGCTTCTGCCCGCGGCTCCGCCCGCGTTGTCCTGGGGTAAAATGTAGCCTATGTGCTATTCCAGACTATAATCTATCTCTGTGCCAAACTTCATCAAGATTCTTTCAGTAGTTTTTGCGTGAAAGTGTTGTAGCGACTACTACTCGCAAGATGGCAAAAAGTAAAGCGCCATCTATCGGAGTGAAGCTACAACAACAAACACTGAATCGCACTATGAAAGTTTAAAACGATTCTAACACATATACGAATCGAACATATACGAAATCTGACATCAACTGTCGGGCTTCGGCCCGCCAGGCTCACCACCTTGCCTGGTCGGAGGGTCCTCCCTTTTCAATGGAGGAACATCATACCTCGTTCCTCCATAGTCGCTACAGAGTAACAAACATCCATCCGTCCATCCATCCTCACAAATTTTCACATTTATAATATTAGTAGGATATTATTGCTTTGCTTGCTTGTCACTACTTGTTGTTGATGCATTTTCGCCATCGATATCAGTTAGAATGAGCCTGCCGACGAATTTGTCGTGTGCAAGATAAGTAACTGCCTTATCTCTGGGTCCACTTGATTCCCGACAGGCCATCAACAGCGGACTGCCGCTGAGCACGGTGTGGGTGCGCGTGGAGCGAGCGCGAGCCGCCGCGCACTGGCGCGCGCCTCCCGCCCGCGCCGCGCTGTCGGCCGACCCGCAGCGCGCGCCGCTGTCGGCCGACGTGGCCGAGCTGCTGCTGCCCGCCGCCTCGCCGCGCGCCGCCGCGCTGCTGCTGGCGCACGCGCTGCGCCTGGCCAAGGTGCCGCTGCTGCCGGGCGCGCAGCACGCGCTGGCGGCGGCGGACGCGGCGCACGACGCGCTGGGCGACGCGCGCGCGGCAGACGGCGGCGAGGCGCTGCTGGCGTTGCTGCGCGCCGCGCGCCGCCTGCCGCCCGCGCACCCCGCGCGCGCCGCCCGCGCCACGTGCGCCGCGGCGCTGGCGCACTTCCTCGACCCGCCGCACTACTTCACCGACGACGCCGGTCACTGCACTTACTTTACTTTCCAATTTCACTTTTAGGGCATTCATTACTAACTTTCCATCCGATGTTCTGTACATTGTAGCGTAGAATTTGAAGTAACAAATGTGCAAGAACATTTACACATTCTTTCTCTCTTTATCTTCTCTTTTTATTTTATTTTTCTTTGTTTTTTAAAAAAAACATTGCCCCACACTAGGATTTCTCCTGTGTCGTGGGTACAGTTTACAAACATACATGTCACATACACACACAACCAGACCCGAAACAACTATCTGTAGATCATACAAATATTTGTTCCGTGCGGGAATCGAACCCGCGACACCTAGCGCAGCAGTCGATCTCTCAACACACTGCGCTAACCGTGCCGTCAAACATTAAGTCTCCTACGCGCCTCCACAGAATAAGCAACTCGTTCATGGGACAATGTATACGCTTTTACAATAAACTTCCCAATGATATACGTAATTTAACATTAAAGAAGTTCAAAATTGTAATTAAATCTAAACTTTGTAAAAAAGGATACTATAAAATTTCGGACGGAGATGACAAAAACGCTTGGGATTGAACCGCTCTTTAGCCTTTCCTTTTTTTTTATATACAATTTTTGCCATTAATTATTATATTATTTACTTCATTATTTTGATATTGTAATGTCGTTTAAATTGAAATGATTTCTTATATATAACCGCTATACATTGTAAATGTGAGTGAGATCTAGGCTGAGCGCTCTTCATTTCATTAATTCTCACGATAACTGATGCATGCTTGCACTCTGTTGCGACAGGTTAGCTCAAATAGTTATGGCACTTTCTTCAAAAGGCTATTCCACCCTATATTTGTCTCACATAAACCTTTACATCATTACAATCTGTCTGGACTTTAAAATAGACTTTGACCCCTGAGTTTGTTTCGGCGTTTCTTCTCAGGGATAGTCATAGGAAATGCCGACGCCATCTAGTTTAAAAAAGACGTGTAAAAGTGATTGAAAAATCCTAATTGCAAAATAAATAATTTCATTTCATTTCATTTCATTTCGAACATAAATTTGTGCGCCGCAGGCTTCCTTAGTTGGGTGACGTCGCTGTGGGATGCGAGCTGCACGTGGACGGCGGGTGCGCACCGCGTGGCTATGCTGTGCTGGCGTCTGCGCTGGCTGCACGCGCTCGTGCTGCTGCTGGAGCCACATCGCGACGCGCGCGAGTTGCGACGGGTGCGCGGCGAGGCGCGCGCCGCCCTCAAGCGATTTGCGGGCGCGTCGCCCTTGCCGTTCGTGCAGTTCGCGCGCATCGAGCACGCCGCCGCCGACGCCAGCGCAGCGCGCCGCACCGCCCTGCACGCTCTGCGCGCTGCTCTGCGCGACGACGACTGTCCGCCGCACCACCGCCTTTACGTGGCTAGGTAAGGAGATGACTATATTCTTTGCCTAATGACATTTTTTTATGAAATACTACGTCAGCAGTTATGTTAAGATTGTTAAGCTATCTCGTGTCGTTCTGGCCGCAGGGTGACCGACGAGGTGTGCGACGACGAGGTGACGAGCGGCGCGTGGGCCACCGTGTGCGCCGCCCTCGGCCTCGCGCTGCCGCCCGACGAGCAGCTGTCGGCGCCGCCGCCCGGCGCGCTCGTGCAGCGCGCGCTGCAGCAGTGCGAGCAGCGCTGCGCCGCGCTGGAGCGGCAGTTCGCGGCGGCGCCGGCCGACGTGCTGGGCGCCATGCTGCCGGCCGAGGCCGAGTGGGCGGCGGCGCGCGCGCGCCTGGCGTGCCCGGCACGCCGCGCCGCGCTCGTGCACGCGGTGCGGGCGGCCGCCGACTGTCCTGCCGTTAGTATCTCCTTGTTCCGCGTGCTCGGTTTAACGATAGCGAGATCTCCATACGACTGAAGTATGTGTATTGCAGAACGCAGCGGCAGCGCGCTACTGGGAGCAGAGCGCGTGCGCGCTGGTGACGACAGCGGCGCGCGACCACCGCCTGGCGCAGTACGCGCGTGCGCTTGCACCGCTGTTTCCGCACAATGCGTTGCTAGCTTTAGGTAATCAACATCCACTACGACTATAATATCGTATATGTCGGCGTGAGCGATGGCTACGGGTACAGGGTTCATGACGCAGGATTACAATAAAATTACAGTTGCAATGTAAATTTGTCAGTATTTCACTTTCACAATACAATCAACGATTGTGGGTAATTCACTTGGCACATATCACAAAATAACTACTTTCTAACTCCGGGCAAACGGACAGTTTCATGTCGGAGAAGTGTATCCGTTCTATGCTCGTACAAGACTGCGCTTCTTCACAATCACCTCCCTTAACACGACTCTGTCTACGCGCCGCCATTTTGCAGTGACTTCATGTTGTTTACCCTCACCTCAGTACTGTGGTAATCAATTGACAAACTAAACATCGTTCTCCACGACATATATAAATGCTAGATAGCGTTTTACCGCCTAGTATTTCATCTTGAATCGCGTCGTAGCGTGCAGCGGCGCCCCGCTGTGGGCGTGGGAGAAAGACGCATCACAGGAGGAGCGACTGCGCGCCATGACGTGCAGCGCGCGCACGCACACGGGCGCGCTCGCGCACGTGCTGCCGCCGCTGCTGCGCGCCGTGAGCGCCGACTGGCAGCCGCGCGAGGCCGAGCGCGTCGCCGCCGCCAGCGCGCGGGCCGGCCGCGCCGGCGCGGGCGGCGCGCTGCTGCACGCCGTGCGCCTGGAGGCCGAGGCTCGCGCCGAGCACGCGCGCCCGCACCACGCGCTCTACGCCGCGCTGGACGCGCAGCCGCAGCACAAGGTGAGTGCTCGCTGACCCGGGCGGCGCGCTGCTGCACGCCGTGCGCCTGGAGGCCGAGGCTCGCGCCGAGCACGCGCGCCCGCACCACGCGCTCTACGCCGCGCTGGACGCGCAGCCGCAGCACAAGGTGAGTGCTCGCTGACCCGGGCGGCGCGCTGCTGCACGCCGTGCGCCTGGAGGCCGAGGCTCGCGCCGAGCACGCGCGCCCGCACCACGCGCTCTACGCCGCGCTGGACGCGCAGCCGCAGCACAAGGTGAGTGCTCGCTGACCCGGGCGGCGCGCTGCTGCACGCCGTGCGCCTGGAGGCCGAGGCTCGCGCCGAGCACGCGCGCCCGCACCACGCGCTCTACGCCGCGCTGGACGCGCAGCCGCAGCACAAGGTGAGTGCTCGCTGACCCGGGCGGCGCGCTGCTGCACGCCGTGCGCCTGGAGGCCGAGGCTCGCGCCGAGCACGCGCGCCCGCACCACGCGCTCTACGCCGCGCTGGACGCGCAGCCGCAGCACAAGGTGAGTGCTCGCTGACCCGGGCGGCGCGCTGCTGCACGCCGTGCGCCTGGAGGCCGAGGCTCGCGCCGAGCACGCGCGCCCGCACCACGCGCTCTACGCCGCGCTGGACGCGCAGCCGCAGCACAAGGTGAGTGCTCGCTGACCCGGGCCTTGTGCAGCCGCACGCCGTGCGCCTGGAGGCCGAGGCTCGCGCCGAGCACGCGCGCCCGCACCACGCGCTCTACGCCGCGCTGGACGCGCAGCCGCAGCACAAGGTGAGTGCTCGCTGACCCGGGCGGCGCGCTGCTGCACGCCGTGCGCCTGGAGGCCGAGGCTCGCGCCGAGCACGCGCGCCCGCACCACGCGCTCTACGCCGCGCTGGACGCGCAGCCGCAGCACAAGGTGAGTGCTCGCTGACCCGGGCGGCGCGCTGCTGCACGCCGTGCGCCTGGAGGCCGAGGCTCGCGCCGAGCACGCGCGCCCGCACCACGCGCTCTACGCCGCGCTGGACGCGCAGCCGCAGCACAAGGTGAGTGCTCGCTGACCCGGGCGGCGCGCTGCTGCACGCCGTGCGCCTGGAGGCCGAGGCTCGCGCCGAGCACGCGCGCCCGCACCACGCGCTCTACGCCGCGCTGGACGCGCAGCCGCAGCACAAGGTGAGTGCTCGCTGACCCGGGCGGCGCGCTGCTGCACGCCGTGCGCCTGGAGGCCGAGGCTCGCGCCGAGCACGCGCGCCCGCACCACGCGCTCTACGCCGCGCTGGACGCGCAGCCGCAGCACAAGGTGAGTGCTCGCTGACCCGGGCGGCGCGCTGCTGCACGCCGTGCGCCTGGAGGCCGAGGCTCGCGCCGAGCACGCGCGCCCGCACCACGCGCTCTACGCCGCGCTGGACGCGCAGCCGCAGCACAAGGTGAGTGCTCGCTGACCCGGGCCTTGTGCAGCCGCAGCACCAGGTAACTGCTCGCTGACCCGGGCCTTGTGCAGCCGCAGCACCAGGTGACTGCTCGCTGACCCGGGCCTTGTGCAGCCGCAGCACCAGGTGACTGCTCGCTGACCCGGGCCTTGTGCAGCCGCAGCACCAGGTGACTGCTCGCTGACCCGGGCCTTGTGCAGCCGCAGCACCAGGTAACTGCTCGCTGACCCGGGCCTTGTGCAGCCGCAGCACCAGGTGACTGCTCGCTGACCCGGGCCTTGTGCAGCCGCAGCACCAGGTGACTGCTCGCTGACCCGGGCCTTGTGCAGCCGCAGCACCAGGTGACTGCTCGCTGACCCGGGCCTTGTGCAGCCGCAGCACCAGGTGACTGCTCGCTGACCCGGGCCTTGTGCAGCCGCAGCACCAGGTGAGTGCTCGCTGACCCGGGCCTTGTGCAGCCGCAGCACCAGGTGACTGCTCGCTGACCCGGGCCTTGTGCAGCCGCAGCACCAGGTGAGTGCTCGCTGACCCGGGCCTTGTGCAGCCGCAGCACCAGGTGACTGCTCGCTGACCCGGGCCTTGTGCAGCCGCAGCACCAGGTGAGTGCTCGCTGACCTGCGACCTTGTGCAGTGGCTGGCAGTGCGCGGCGCGGCGTGGTGCAGCGCGCAGACGGCAGCGCTGGCCGACGTGCTGCTGGAGCGACAGCTGCGCGCGCACGCGCTGTTGGACGAGCTCGTGCCGACCTCGCACCGCACCTGATATACCACAATAAATATCTCGTACCGATGCACGCCCCAACTTTTATTTTCCACACCCTTGTATACGAGTGTGTTTTATTGATCCGAAACAGTATGGAGAAATATTAAATCAAAGAAGCTACAACATAACAAGACATCCTTATCTACATGACACCCTTGAAACGAGATTATAAATAGCACTTTATTTGAAAAGATTCCTTAATATCTTTAGCGTTAATAACTGAATAATTTATATATATAATATAAAAACATTTTTGAAAAGCCCCAGGAACAAAACTTACAAGTTTTCTTTGTTCTCTGACTAGATTCGTAGGAAAAGTGACTAACTGACCATAGTGATATTTTATAATTAATTTATAACAAGGTTTCATGTTTGTAAAGACTATATCTTCAGAAAAATGAAACCTTATATAATAATAACAATAATTAATTAATGATATCAATCATGGGTAACCAAACAAAACCTAAGGCAGTAAAATCTGTAGCTTTGGCTATGATTAATATCATTGATTATATCGTTGTTGTCGTAAAGTTATACTGATGACAAGGTCTGAACTACTCAGGATTGAATATAGGTTACAATAAAGGTTTCTGTGTAGTGTAAAAGGTTGCACCGGTATGCCTCTGATAGCTTTATGGTCAATCAGTATGCCCAAACAAGTAACTGGTCAGATGTGAAAAAGTATTTATAATAGGCATCTCCTAACGCAATATGAGGAAAATGGTTCAATATGTTAAACTGAAATCCTATGTTGCATATATGTTTTTATCATTAATGTGGTTGTTAGGTTGATTGTGGAGTTTAGAATGCTTTTAAAATCATATTACTGATGTGATATGATATGACATGCATCCTGCCACACCTATAATTTAACACAGTTAAATTGTATTGAACGAACTAGGCAATGTCGGACATGTTAACAGGGCCTCAAGTCTGTTACTGCAATCGTGTTACAGTGGTATCTCATCGGAATCGTAATTGTTTTTTTTTTCTGATCCGTTCAGCCATTTTTGCATGAAAGTGTAACAAACATACATACATTCGTCCATCGACGGTCAGTCAGTCGTGTCACTTTGCTCTCGCTGCAAAAATTGTTTTTGCTATCTGGTTAAATAAATAACTATAGGTACCAAAAAATACTTATTACCATATTGTGGATTTACTCAATACAACACGATCGTTAATTGTAATGATCGATGTTTGGATTTAGTGTTAAGTACGCTTCCGAAGAGAGAGACTGTGAATGTGAGCGGGGCGGGGGCGCCCCTCGTGCGCATGCGTACCATCCGCCGCTCCACGTGTTGATCGAACTGCGGGCGCGCCGGGTTGCGGGTTCATTCGCGTATGAGTCGAATACTGTACCCACAGGTTGGAATTTTAATAAAGCTGATTGTTTATTATTGTACTCGTCAATAGCGGCAATAGATTGGACCGATATCTACGATCTTGATTTAGAAATGAGTTTAAATTACTTTTATGAAACAATTAATGGGAAAATAGATGACTGCGTTCCCAGAAAACAGCGAAGTCGTGTAAGCTCGAAGTATGTTTACCCCGAGTTTTACACTGCTGAAATAATTCGCAACATACGTTATAAGGCCATTCACCACAAACGATACAAGGCAAGTAAGAGCCAGGATGATTACGAGGCGTTTGCTCTGTGTAGGGCTAAAGTAAAACAGTTGATTAAATTAGCACAAGTACAACATAGCAACAGAGTTCAAAATCAACTGCAATAAATCCCAAAATCATTTTGGAACTATGTAAAGTCCAAAAGGGGTAGTCGAAATCCACAAAGGATTTTAAAAAACGGGGAGGTCTTGTCTGGTGAGCAATGTGTGAAAGAGTTTGCTCAGTACTTTCACTCGGTTTATAGCACGACACAGGCCGAGTTGAATGTTGCCGCGGCGATAGAAGGGGCGGGTGGTGAGAATGGAGCGGCGCGGATTTGTCTGCAGGAATTACAGTTGAAGGATATGCGAAGTGCGCTTGAACAACTTAAGCTGAAGAGATCCGCGGGACCGGACGGTATTCCGCCTTACATATTCAGAGACTGTAGATCTGTGCTGGCCGAACCGTTGCTCCATATATTCAATAAGTGTCTGAAAACAGCCGTGTTTCCAGAGAGATGGAAAACCACTCGTGTCGTGCCGGTACCGAAAGGAGGTATAAGTAACGACAATGTTAGTGGGTACAGACCTATTGCAGTACTGTCATCACCAGCTATAGTGTTGGAGTGCGATATTCATAACAGCATTTTTATGCAAGTGAGAATGCAACTCTCAGATGCACAGCACGGGTTACGACCAATGAGGAGCACCACCAGTAACTTCCTGAGTTACATGGCTCATGTGCTGCCGATTGTAGACAGTGGGGGGCAAGCTGACGCTGCTTACTTCGACTTCAAAAAAGCATTCGACCTAGTCGATAATGACGTGTTGCTCAAGAAGCTAGCAGCTGTTGGTTTCACTCCGCACCTACTTCATTTCTTCCCCAGTTACATGAGGGATAGGCAGCAATACGTAGAGTACGAGGGACACAAGTCAGAGCCGTACTTTACGTGGTCTGGTGTAAGCCAAGGAAGTAACCTCGGACCTCTACAACTTATAATTATGATAAACGATTTGCCCAAAGTCGTTAAAGATGCAAATTTTTTATTATTTGCAGACGATCTTAAGTTATCCCTGGCAGTGAGGAGTGATGATGACTGTGAACGCATACAGAAGGCCATAGATAGCGTAGTTACTTGGAGCAAGAAAAACCTTCTACAATTCAACGCCCAAAAATGTGTCACCATCACTTTCTCGCGTGCACATAGTCCTATTGTACATGATTACAACATTGATGGGATGCAGATGCTCAGGGTTACAGAGGTTAGGGACTTAGGAATTAGTCTTAACTCAGAGCTAGCGTTTCGTGATCATATAGTCAAATGCTGTAAAAAAGCCTACAGAAATTTAGGGTTTATTATACGTACTGTTCGTGGTTTCACAAATATTAAGGCGATTATCGCTTTAGTTGTATAAAGCGATAATCGCCTTAATATTTGTGAACTTTGGTAAGAAGCCAATTAGAATGCAATGCAGTCATCTGGGCCCCACATGAAACTAAATATAGTCTCATGTTGGAGCGAATACAAAATAAATTTGTTAGATTTTTATATTTTGAAGCTCTATGGAGTATATCCTTTTTACCCGCTTATGTATCCAACTTTGTTTATATTAGGCATGGTTGGATACAACGAGCTGAGAGTTAGGCGTGAGTTCGCACTTGTCTCATATTTATTTAAATTAATTAGGGGCAAGATACATAACGCCAACATATTAGAGTTGGTGTTTTTGAGTGTGCCCGAGAGATATGTGTGGCGGCGACGTCGCGTCGGCCTCAGCTGCTGGCTGTACCTCGTGGTCGCACTAATCTGTTGAATGAGGCGCCCCTGACGCGGGCGCTTCGCACCCTTAACCTTGTAGCAGAGGAGATAGACATTTTTGCTTGTACACTGAGTGAATTCACAAGGATACCTAACATTATATATGATACGTTTTAGAAAATAAGTTGTTATTATTAAGTTTGTTTCACTATTGCATTGGGTTGTACCTGTAATAATAGTTGTAAGTGATGATTATATAAATAAATAAATAAAAAAAATTTTTAACAAAAAATAAAAACCGACTCCAAAAAACTCAAAAACAAAACTAATAACTAAAAAGCAAAAAATAAATCTTTTATTATACAATATAGTAGTTGAAGAATATTGAAATCGGTGCCAAGTAAAACATAAAAGTAATATACCTTGCTGCTATAATAGCGACATTGAAACAACGAGTTCACGTAGAAATTGTCGAGTGCGGAGCGAATTATGCGTCGGACACGACAAATGCACTTCGCCAATCGTGTCGGTTTATCATTGCATGTTTTACTTGGCACCGACTTCAATATTCTTCAACTACTATATTGTATAATAAAAGATTTATTTTTTGCTTTTTAGTTATTAGTTTTGTTTTTGAGTTTTTTGGAGTCGGTTTTTATTTTTTGTTAAAAAATTTAATTATTTTACAATTTTGAGTGATGGGTAGACCTAGTAAAGACAATTCTCTTGAAAAACTTTACAAAGGTCAAATGTATGTTGCCCCAAGTCGAGTGAAAACCTTAGACGGTATTGCACTATGTGATTTTAAAATCAAATAAATTACTTAGCCGACCATCGAATCTGCAATATTACCCATCTCGGCTTAAAGTGCGCATCAATACGAATAAAATAAGCCCAAACACTATGTAGCTGCTATCAACCATTAAGGAGTTTCCTAAACTGTACTGCACCTGCATCACGGACCTTGCAGTGGCAGTCATTACCCATCTCGGTGTAAAGATCTTGTCAACACGAATAAAATAAGCCCAAACACGAGGTAGTTAAGATGTACCGTTGAGGAGTTCCCTCGATCCTCTGTCGTCTCCATCATCAGATCTGCCCTAAACCTCCATAGTATTGTAGTCTCATCAGATATGCACATAAATATCAAGTTTTTACCCCATGCTCGCCTACAATTTTCAAAAGATGCCCTCGATTTCTCAGGGTTTCCACCATCAGGTCCTGACCTGATGACAATGGGACCAAATGACAAGCATACCCTTCCAAATAAAAAAAGAATTTTTGAAATCGGTCCAGGCGTCTTCGAGAAATCGAGTAACAAACATAAAAAAAAAAAAAAAAAAAAAAAAAAAATACAGCCGAATTGAGAACCTCCTCCTTTTTTTTGAAGTCGGTTGAAAATATAATAAATCAACATTGAAAATGCTTTACAATGATATTATTCAACTTTTTGTTATGATGTATCTAGGTTTAATAATAGAATAAAATTATAAAAAATATTTTCCTTCAATGAATTAATTTGATATGCTTCATATTATGAAGCATTATAGATTCATTCATTATAGATCAGTTTCAGTTATGACGTTCATAATTGAAATTGATCTATAATGATGTTAACAAGATCTGCAGCTGAGAGCCTTATAGTGGGTTGGTGTCTCGCCCATCCAAAATACCACACAATCAGCATCACGTGCGCATAGCAACCCAAAGTTCGCATGCAGGAACACTACAACATAACATCACGCCTATATTCCCCGAAGGGTCAGGCAGAGGTGTACCACTGATTGGTTCCCTTTAAGTCGAGTCTGAGAGTCTATTGTGCTTGTAAAATATTGCTATTTTACGCTTTCTAATACCGTTACGTCGAGTTTGGTTAAACTGCCTCATTGGTCTAGTGGTCGCAAGCGCGACTGCTGAGCGTGAGGTCCTGGGTTCGATTCCCAGGTTGGGCAGAGTGTTATTGGGTTTTTCTGTATGGAAATTCTCAGTAGCAGCACGGAGTCCGGAAATGTGCCCGGTAGATGGCAATAGGCTCGCCCTCTATTACTATGGGACTTAATAACGGCACCGGCGAAATGTGGGTGTATAATAGTACACCTCTGCCTAACCATTCGGGGAATACAGGCGTGATCTATGTTATGTTATAAGTTTGGTTAATAGCACAGATAATATAAGGTACAGTCAGGATATAAATTAAAATCCAGTATCATTATTAAGTAAGTATTCATTAACCTTTGGTATGCGGAAGCACTGATCAGTGCTAAAGTCACCTTCGACACTTTTACACGATTTTAATATTAAATGCTTTATTAAAGCGTTTCATTTTAAAATCGTGTAAAAGTGTTCGTTAAATCGTATAATATCCGCATACCGCATACCAAAGGTTAATTTATATTTGAAGACCGAGTAATTTCTTTTCTTCTGCTGAAATATGCATTGCAGCATGGAAATCTGTATATTTTTTCACTAAACTGCTGCATAATAATGAAATCAGTCTGGAGGACATCACGTAGCTGGGCTTTCGCTGGTATAGATCCGAGGTATGCAAACAGCCAAATGCAAAAACTTAATATAAATTCACGCGGTGGCGTGTTATTAGTGTCATGTTATATTCTAATGTGTTAAGTTGTTAAAGTTTTAACCTAGGATGAAAAAGCATGATAGCTAAAAAAATTAAACTAAAGTGATTCATTTGATTTGAATACAATAACACATAAAACATGTGAACATGTCTGTACTTCAAAATATGATATTATTAAACTCGACGTAAACGTAGTAGATAAAGAAACTCGACGTTAAGAAACGGGACAGAAAACGTAAACTCGACCTAGGGGGTAACAGAAGCGAGACAAGGTTCTCGGCTCGACGTAAAGGGAACCATTCGTACCACTGTACAGCCACATTTCATCGATGTCGTTATTGAGTCCCAGTAATAGAGGGCGAGCCTATTGCCAACCACCGGGCACAGTTCCAGACTTTGGGCTGCTACTGAGAAATGCAGGTCCTATGGAGAAGAGACAGGTAAGAAACTGCATGGATACTCTTTTAAAATAATACTTTTATACTGAGTACAATCTTTAACGGTAAAAACTATGCAAGTACAATGCAAACGCATGTGCACAAAATCACACAAGCACGGTATTAATATAGTTCATAATAATTAGTGTAGTACCCGAACAAGAGCCTTATCGGCACTATTACTGTTGAGTCCACATGCCATATGTCGACAACTCAGTCGATGTCGAGATATATCTACTGTAGGTAAAGATACGCTTACCTCTATAGAATACTCAATACGACTTGAGTACTATTGTGATACTTTTAACGCAAATATGTTTTTATGAAATGAAAAGTGAATGAAAAATCCTAATTGCAAAATAAATAATTTTATTTTTCAATCACTTTTACACGCCTTTTTTAAACTAGGAGAAACGCCGAAACAAACTCAGGGTCAAGGTCTATTTTATTTTATTGAATTATCAATAATTTCATGTTCTCCAGAAGTTGGATGAAGCGGACCGCGAGTTCTGTAAGTACTCCTTGCAGTATGTCTATGGTCATTATAAAAACATTTTAGTGTGATTAATGTGATTACCTATACTCTTTTTGGGACACTTGTGATAGAAAATGTCAAAAAGCAGTGGTTCCTATTGACCAATTGAATTGTAGTGTTTTCGTGCTATTTGTTATGTAACGTCGACACCTGTTTGTTTACGGAAGTGGTTTTGTTACGGAACTGTGCAGACGGACGATGTCATGAGGAGCGCGTTGTTGGCGGCTCTGCTGCTGTCGGCCGCGCTCGCCGCCCGCGGCCTCGGTCGGTCACTTCAGTTTCACACAGTCACACACACATATTTAATTCATAATTGTGGTTACTGATATTCAGCTGCATGTAGAATGGAGCCCGACCCCAACGTAGTCGGAAAATATTGACATTTAAGAACTCCCAGACGCAGAACAACTATCTGTAGTTCATACAAATATTTGCTCCGTTCGAATACGCGACACGTAGCACAGTACTACCGTCACCGAACTTTGAATAATGTATGCTTATCTGTGTGTGTGTCAGAGAGTAGCACGGCGCTGGCGGCGGCTGACGAGCACGAGGCCGAGCAAGAGGACGAGAGTGACTCTGCGCCGTTCATGGTGACACATTGTTTTGATTGCGTAGCTTTCCGTAGTCCAAGAAACAAAGTTCAGCGTGTACACCTGCACACAGATCGTGGTGGAGAACCAGAACGGTCGACGCTGCGGCGGGTCGCTGGTGTCGCTGCGCACCGCGCTGACGTCGGCGTGGTGCGTGCGCGGCGAGCACGGCGCGGAGCCGCGCGAGCTGTGGGCGCTGGCTCCCAACGCCGGCGCCGTGCGGCGCGTGGCGCGCGTGGCGCTGGCGGCCGGCGCCGACGCCACGCGCGCCGCCGACGCGTGGGGCGGCGCCGCCATGGACCTGGCCGTGCTGGAGCTGGAGGCGCCCTTCGGCGGCGGCGCGCGCTCGCGGCCCATCCTCATGGCCACGCAGCCGGCCGAGTGCGCGCCGCGCGCCGCCTGCCACGTGGTGCGCTCGCGCGGCCGCACGCCGCGCCTGCGCATCGTGGACGCCACGCTCGTGCCGGGCGAGGAGTGCGCCGAGCGCGCGCGCGGCTGGCCCGGCCTGCGCGACTCCGCGCTGTGCCTCGTGGGCCCGACGCTGTGCGCGGTGAGTGAGCCGGCCGCGCGAGCCGCCCTGCGCCGGCGCCGCGTGACGTGTGTCCTGTGTGCAGAGCGACTGGGGAGCGGGCGTGGTGTGCGAGGGCAAGCTGTGCGGCGTGCTGAGCCGCTCGGCGCGCGCCGCCGACTCCAGTGAGGACGGCGCCCGCGACGCTACGTGCGGCGACATGCACGTGGCGCAGAGCGTCGCGCGCTGGCGCCGCTTCCTACATTGCGCGCACACATTACGCGCGTGCGGACGGTGAAGTTTGGTTTGAAATTGCGTTGTAGCAATACTTTAGTAGCGTTATTAGTGATGATTAATAAGCAGGCGAGTGGGCAATTTTGTGTGGAATGTGATAGTCGCGTTTTATATGTGGCAGCGGTGGTGACTGCGCGCAGCTGTGCAGCGAGCGACGCCTGCTGGAGCCGCTGGAGAGCCCGGAGACCACGGTGGTGGCGACACGGCGTCTGCTGCCGGAAAGCGTCACCACTGCGCAGCCGAGCAGCGCGGCCAGCGTCGACACCAGCGCAGACACGGAGACGTCGGCTTATCGCCGCACGGCGCCGATACATACTTATACGGAATCTTGTAATACCTTTTTTTTCATGTAAACTCTATACTTAATTGATATCCACATCGTAGATGTTTTGAGTGTCGGGCTTGAATAGGGCTACACCTGTCGCGATGTGCTTTAGACCTGAGAATCTGGTCATAACTAATTTGCTACCGCTTGAGTTCACTAGACCAACATTTATATTTTCTTTTATCAGCATTATAACAGCGGAGCATTCTATTTACTGGAAGTCGCGGACACCGCTATTACGTATTAAGTTTGACCGATATGAATTCTTGATATGTTGTGTTCAGCGCCGGTGCCGCGCACGGCGAGCTCCAGCACGCGCGCGCCGCCCACGCGCAGCGCGTCGTCGGCGCGCAGCACGTCGACAGCGCGCAGCACGACGACAGCGCCGCCGCCGCAGCCCTCGCCGCGCCCGTCCTTCGAGTTCGAGCCCAACCGGCCGGACTTCAAGGTAACAGCTAAGCCAACGCCGCGAGACGCCCCGCCTCGGGCGCCGCAGTGCCGGGACCGGGTGTTTCTAGGGTGGACCCGCGCGAACCTCACGCGTGTACTTGAAGGCGGGCGAGTACGGCGACAACGGGGCCGACAACGGCGCCGAGTACGGCGGCGACGACGCGGCGCTGCCGACGAGCGTGTCGGCGTCGGCCGCGCCGCCCGCGCCGAGCTCGCCGCGCGCCGCCAGCGCCGACGCCGAGGCCGAGGCCGACGCGGCCGGCCGCGTGCGCGAGGGCGCTATGCTGGCGCGCGTTTCGCCCACCGCGGGTGCGCCCAAAGCGCGTTCGGCCACCGAGACATGCCCAGCATGCCTCTCCAATTTCCTTCTTTTTGTTCTTGTGATAATTACAAACTTCGTGAACTGAAATGATATATTTTATTTATTCGCTAATACAAACACACACACACACACACACGCACCCTCGCACGCACGCACGCACGACCGCACGCACGCCCGCACGCACGCACGCACGCACGCAGGCACGCACGCACGCACGCACGCAGGCACGCACGCACGCACGCACACACACACACAAGTGTGCGGTTCATAAAGACAGGGCCATAACCAAGTGGTTATTGTTCTGAGCTTTTTTACATCCATACGACGAATTACCGAATTCGATTGCCGAATTCTTCCGAACCGAATTTAGCTATGTAACTGTATATTCTAAAAAGTAGCAACTTATGATTTTATTAGCGTATTAAAATTTCCTAAAGTAACTTTATAGTTCCGTATACCTACTCACGCTACACCACCAACTGTTTTGTGTTTTTAAAGTTTTTTTTTTTTACCAGATTTTTTAAAGTTATTAGTATCTATGCTTACGTTGCCATCTCTGTATATTTTCGAAAATATAATGTATTTTCGTAAATACCTTCAATCGTTTAAAGTAAAAAGGGATTACCACGACAAAAATACTAGAAATAAACATAAAATAATAGTACCTAAATTTAGATTAACTAAAGTCCTTATTAGAGAACAGTATCCGATTTTACAATAATCCGATCTAACGCAAGGCAAGTTGGCAAGTTTAAAAAACATGTTAAAATCAGTACTTACAAAAAAAAAGCATACTATAAGATTATATTTACTATAATGGCGATAAAGACGTGTGGCGTTAATTTCATTCTGCACATGTGGCTTCCCTGGTAACTGTCACATCGTGTCTAATAAACCATAGACTTTTCATAGAATTTCGCTTACGCTAAATCTAAACCGTAACCAAGTCGTAGGACTTGGTTACCGTGATTTCGCATTTATAAATATTTTTCTGTGTTTTAGATACTTTTATTGTATAACTGTTTTTTTTTTATATTACCTCGCGCGCTCTCCCGCCACGCCCTCTGACAACCCCCGTGCTCCCTTTACAATATTTTGGGTGAATCAACATTTTTGTTATTTTTGGTTATCCTTACTTCATATTCAAATTCAAAATATCATTTCAACATTTATTTATTCAAAATAGATTAGACTAGTGCTTTTTGAACGTCAAATATATTATGGACAGAAATAATTCGCCCGCCCTTGACCGCTTCCTAAGTGTTTTAGCTTGGGGAGAAGAAACGGCCCAACAAACTCCCCAGCAACACTCCCATGTCTATCATTATACAATAATGAAAAAAGAATGCTATTACAATAGAGCTAGTACACACCATTTCACCAAAAGGTATATAGCCTCGATTGTCCTAAAGATGTCATATAACCAAGTGTGAAGGGCGCATCCGCCCACACGTGCAATCGTTTTGGAATAGCAGTCATAAGCTTTACGGCTCACGCATGCAGAACTAGGATCCATTAAATGCAAGGCAAATGCATGTATGTGAGTGAATAAATTATGAAGTCATTAATCTCAGCTAACAAGTCGACCCGTCAACACAAGCAGCACCCGTTCACGAGTATGACACAAAGATCAGCCATCACCTGCTTCGCCATTTTGGAGGGAAGCAGGTGATCCGATCCATGACGTCACCGCATGCAGTGACATCAAAGGGCATGACGAATGTGCTACCTGAGAATTGCATATTTTTTTTTACATCTAAACTAGAGCAAACCGATTACTTGTAACAACACTTACAAAAAAATTAGATAAATCACTACATATTATAAAACAAAGTCCCCCACCGCGTCTGTTTGTCTGTTCGCGATAAACTCAATAACTATTGAAAGGATTTTCATGTGGTTTCCGCCAATAGACAGAGTGATTTCTAAGAAAGGTTTAGGTATATAACTCGTTAAGGTTTTGTGTATTTTGGCTGAAATATGACGATGACAGTTGAAGATGTCGGAAAAAAACATGCGGACTGGAAGCTTTACTGGCGTGCGCCGAGTAGGTAACAGCTCGACGTCACAGGCTGATACGACATTACGACAGAAAAAAAATAGGCGTATATGCTCTGCTACCTATGCGAAGCCGTGGCGGGTCGCTAGTAAGGGGCCATCCATAAATTACGTCACACGAATTTCATGCTTTTTTGACCCCTCCCCCGTCCTTTTCACAGCTGGTCACATTTGTGAGACTCCCCCTCCCTAGTGTGACGTCACATATTTGCAATTTTATATCCAAAAATGATTAATTTAAAATAGCAGTTCCGAAATTAGTTTTATTTCCATTTATTTGAAATTCACGGCGAGGCTCTCAAGGAACTCGCCAACATAACAATTTAAATCTTATATTCACACAGATAGAGTTGGAAATATTTTAAAGATTTTCGTTAATAGTTCAAACTTCACGTTTTAATACTTAGATATATTAGATTTTGAAATGTGACGTAACGAAACTTAGGACCCCTCCGGTGGGAGGGGTCCTAAGTTTGTTACAAATTGTCCTTGTCACACAATGTCACACTTCGTCGACCCCCTCCCCCCCTCTTAACGTGTGATGTAATTTATGGATGGCCCCTAAGGGGCCATCCATAAATTACGTCACACGAATTTCATGCTTTTTTGACCCCTCCCCCGTCCTTTTCACAGCTGGTCACATTTGTGAGACTCCCCCTCCCTAGTGTGACGTCACATATTTGCAATTTTATATCCAAAAATGATTAATTTAAAATAGCAGTTCCGAAATTAGTTTTATTTCCATTTATTTGAAATTCACGGCGAGGCTCTCAAGGAACTCGCCAACATAACAATTTAAATCTTATATTCACACAGATAGAGTTGGAAATATTTTAAAGATTTTCGTTAATAGTTCAAACTTCACGTTTTAATACTTAGATATATTAGATTTTGAAATGTGACGTAACGAAACTTAGGACCCCTCCGGTGGGAGGGGTCCTAAGTTTGTTACAAATTGTCCTTGTCACACAATGTCACACTTCGTCGACCCCCTCCCCCCCTCTTAACGTGTGATGTAATTTATGGATGGCCCCTAAGTAATAAAGTATTATTTAGTGCAGATATATAGGTATTCTCGCTAATATATTGTTTTTTTAGTTGGTGACCTATACGAAAAATTCATGTTCCCATATAAATGTTGAATGTCCAAAGAGCAATATGTCTCAGGATATGGTACTCTGGTTTAAAAAAATCGTATGAACGTCATGTAATTGTTGTCCTGTTAAATAAGAGAAAGGAAAAATTAAAAAGAGAAGGAAGAATTTTGACAAATTGCCTCGTAATTATGTGTCCTTGGAAGAATAGCAGAAGTAATGTCCGCGTACTCACCTTATATAATATACCACTACGTTGAAGCGAGACAGTACTACGACTGATCTGTACCCCTAGTGTAAGCTTCTTTTGACAAAATCGATTTACTACGGAGAGCACGAAATGGACTAATCGGAGAGCCGAATGCGTTCCATGCGTTAAATCGAGTTTGTCGAAAGAAATTTACACTAGGGCCTCTAATCAATAGCAAAACGTTGTGAGTAACGAGATCGAGCCCATGACTGCTGTGAGCTTCGCTTCATTGAAATGAAATGAAATGAAATGAAATGAAAATGAAATGAAATGAAATGAAATGAAAATCTTTATTCGCAGAGACATGGTAAATACAAAAGGTGGTAAAACAAAATAAGTCACTTAGCATATCTCGCCTTCAGTAGGCATGCGAAAATTAATAGCATAAATAAATATTTAAACTTATACTAACTGGTACAAATCTATTTTCTATAAATCTAATTTATGTTGGGTAACATTAGGTATATCATTAATATACAAGAGAAATAAGAGAGGCCCATTGGGCTATATCATCCGTGGCTCTGACAGAGGCAAGGTGGGTTTATTGTTAATCCGCTGAGGTATTCCTCGAAGCGCCACCGTTTTGAGGCGCACCTAATGAAGCGCACCTTTTTTATTCCTCGGAGCGCACCTTTTAGTAGCGCTCCCGATAGCAATTAAAAATATTAAAATTTTATTCCTTGAAGCGCACCCACGTTTAAAAATAGAGAAAAGCATGAAGTAAACGATTAAAATTATATCGATGATTTTTTAATACTCGTTTGTGCATCATCATCATCGAAATTGCTTAACCAAAAGTCCGAAATTGAGAGAAAAATATGTTTTTGCTTTCGGCAATATAATGTGTATTCGAAGACCAATGTTATTGTGTATTTAAAGAGTAAAGTGTAATCAAAGAGGATGTTATTAATAAATAAAACGCATAGATATAATAATAAAGGATATGCGTATAATAATCACATTGCAGCATAGGGCCTACATAGGTAATAATTACAAGATTACTTTTTGTGGTGTTATCGTAAATACAGTTTTATACACGTATCATTAAAAAAAATGAATTTAACGTTATGAAAATGTAATATGACATAGCAAAAACAGCCGTCAACATGACGGCTTACATTATAGCAATGCAATCCAAAAACGAGTGAGTAAGCGAGAAGGCACATCACATAATGTAAGGCGACATCTAGCCTGCTAAAATAAAATAACGTATTTTACTTATTATATTATCGATAGTTTCAGTTAGTGTCCTATCTCTATTCGAAAGTTAATCATAGGTGCGCTTCGAGGAAAAAAAAGTTAATACTTTTAATTGCTATCGGGAGCGCTACTAAAAGGTGCGCTCCGAGGAATAAAAAAGGTGCGCTTCATTAGGTGCGCCTCAAAACGGTGGCGCTTCGAGGAATACCTCAATCCGCTGGATGACTACTTATTTTCGTAAGTAATTTCAATTATAAACGTATTTTGCAGCATAATCTAAGGTTTTTTATGAATATTTGAGTCATAATATATATATGTATAGAGAAAATACAAGTCAGATCTTTATGCTCCTAGCAAAACAACCTTATAACCTACACCTCTTATTTTCTGAAAAATAAGCTCCGATATGGCCAGGCAAAGTTAAAGGCATTTCCTCTACTTTGCCTATTGAAGAATATCACAGTAAAAATATATTTCCAAACAAACAGATTTTGCACCTTTAAAGTATGGGTTTAGTTTTCGTACTAAATCATGTCATGAAGTCTACTATGTTATATTTTTTTTTTGAGTGTAGGCCGATTTAGGCAGACTTTTGTACTAATAAGGGTAATATTTCAGGGTTGTCACCATAGGAAAATAAAACAACATAATCTTGAAAAATAAAAAATTATCAGACTTAATAGTTTAAATTCAGTACCTAGGGAACAATTTGTACTTAAGCAATAATCAAATTACTCCTACAGAAAATAAATCCTATGTAATTATAAATCAACATGATACGATAGATACATGAATTACCAATTTATGCTTAAAAACTAATCAATGGTTCATCGTCTTCGCTCATATCTAAGTCAGTGTCTGTAGTAGTCACATATCAAAATTGTATTAATGGCCTTGCCACGGCCGAGACCCTAGTGTAAGTTTCTTTCGACTTTTAAATCGTCAGTCTAAATTATACGATTTCTTTAAGTACCTGGGAATTATATATTTTTTTTAAGGTGCAACTTATATAGCAGTACCCCTAGTGTAAGTTTCTTTTGACAAATTCGATTTACTACATCGAACGCGTTCGGCGTTCCGATTTGTGGAGAGCACGAAACGGACCAATTGGAACTGACGATTTAAAAGTGCTTGTTTCGTCCACGCATTTTGACACAAATAATAAAGTGTGCATGTATGGAACATGCCAACAATGTGATATTAACGAAGTAAAGCATGATATGACTATAGAAAGAAAGATATAGAAAATATTAAATGGACTGAGTGGGGTAGGCCAGAAAAAAAATATGGAAAGGATGACAAAAAATGAAAGTTGTAAAAAATATCAAACAAATCAAATAATCTGCCGGCTAGGGTGCTTGATAAGCATCTTCTGTGTATGACTGACTCACGAATTTGTCTCATGGTAAACCGGAATGTCCCGATTGTTATTGTGATTATTATTTTATTTCATTGTTAAAAACCCATTTTAAAATAACTATTTTTAGGTGATTTGTTTTAAAATTAATGGGAGAGGTAAGTCTAAGTAAAAGAAGTTGATTCACCCATTTACGTAATATTACGTCACGTGTTGCTAACACCACCTTTAATCTCCCAAAATCTTGTATAGGTGCATCCGGGAATTGGAATTCCGAAGATTAATCCTTTTGTGTTGTTAAATTAAATTACTAACATTAACATAGTTAAATTGTATTTAATACACGTATGACAAGAAACAAATAAAACAAAAATGAAATGGGTAGTTGCTCGACCATCACGCTACTGGTCTGTCTGCTTGAACTTCCTCAGTTTAAGGTCGGATCGCTTGTTTTTAAAAAAAGTACGGGTCTTGATTTTCATATCATCTTTAATCTGCGACAGAGACATCGAGCCCTGAAAGAGAAAATGAGTTCTGTAAGTATAAAATATCAGTAACACGTAGTTGTGGAGGAGCGGTGACGTGCTGCGCTCGAACCTGCGCGGCGTGCTGCGCGGCGTGCTGCGCGGTGTGCTGCGCGGTGTGCTGCGCGTCGTGCTGCGCGGCGTGCTGCCTGCGCAGCGCCGCGAACCGTCGGCCCACTTCGCGCGGCTGCAACACAACACTCGCGTGACGGCCTGCGCGCTACACGCTACTCGCTACACCTGCGCACTCACGTCCAGCGCGTCGCCGTCCAGGCTGCCGTCGCTCAGGAAGTTGTAGAGCGGCGCGTCCAGCTCGGGCGGCTCGCCCCCGTCGGCGGCGCCCTTGGGCGCGAGCAGGCGCCCCGTCAGCTCCTTCTGAATGTTGTCGATGGTGTTCTGCATGCCCTGGATGCGCTCCTGCAGCCGCTCCTGCGCACGAGGGGCGGTTAGCGCGGGGCGGGGCGGGCGGGGCGGGCGGGGCGGCGCTCACCTTCTCGCCGCGCATGTCGAGCAGCACGGCCATGTGCGCGGCGAGCTCGGCGTCGAGGCGCTGCACGGCGTGGTCCAGCAGACGCGCGCGCTCGGCGGCGGCGTCGCGCGCGCTGTCGGCCCGCGCGCGCGCCTCGGCCTCGCTCTTGAGCTCGGCCATGAGGCTGGCGATGGCGCCGGTGTTGGCGTCCAGCTCGCGCTGCTTGGCGCTGTCGGCGGCGGTCAGTTCTTCGATCTTCTTGGCGTCGGCCTCTCTGAAAGTGCCACCGATACCTGAGCATTGTTTTTTATTTGTAAAAAGTACCCGAATAACTCAAGGAAGTCGCTCCTTGGTCGACACGAGTAGTAAGTACCGCTGGCTGGTGAAGGCGGCCTGCAGCTCTGTGAGGCTGCGCTGCAGCTCTTGTGTGTCACGCGTTAACTTGTCGATGGTGTTCGCTTTGGCGCTGCACTCCTGCACAGCTTTATCTAACTGTTCTCTCACTTCGAGCTTTTCCGCTTCTAATTTACACAGATATTGTTTCAAGGAGCTTATGTCAGCTTCCATATCTTTTTCGTGCTAAAATAATAATAAACATATTTAAATCGTTTATTCCTACTTAGTATTTATCATTTATGAAAGTGCTAGATGTAAAAAAGCAGTGTTATATTTGCTATGTTGACACCACTGTATTATAAAGATATGTGCGTCATCTGTAGCTATCATGTATATCCGTCGCATCCCTGGCGGTACCTACCTTTTTTTTATCATTGATGATCGTCTCCAATTTTTTTAATTCTTCGACATGTGTCGTCGCTTCCTTTCTTAAATGATCAATAGTATTTGCAGCTTCCTGAAAACGTTGAATGTAATGTTTTTAAAAGTTTTAGCGACATCTAGCGATACAATAAAGAATAACTTTACGACGTGTTGTCACCTGCCGCTCGGCCTGCAGGCGCCGCAGCGCGTCGTCCCGCGCGGCGCATGCGCAGTGCGCGTCGCTCAGCTCGCGCGACAGGCGCGCCGCGCCCACACATGCGTGTGAGTGTGTCTGTAGCCTACCGTAGCTACAGCTAACAACGTGTTGTCACCTGCCGCTCGGCCTGCAGGCGCCGCAGCGCGTCGTCCCGCGCGGCGCATGCGCAGTGCGCGTCGCTCAGCTCGCGCGACAGGCGCGCCGCGCCCACACATGCGTGTGAGTGTGTCTGTAGCCTACCGTAGCTACAGCTAACAACGTGTTGTCACCTGCCGCTCGGCCTGCAGGCGCCGCAGCGCGTCGTCCCGCGCGGCGCATGCGCAGTGCGCGTCGCTCAGCTCGCGCGACAGGCGCGCCGCGCCCACACATGCGTGTGAGTGTGTCTGTAGCCTACCGTAGCTACAGCTAACAACGTGTTGTCACCTGCCGCTCGGCCTGCAGGCGCCGCAGCGCGTCGTCCCGCGCGGCGCATGCGCAGTGCGCGTCGCTCAGCTCGCGCGACAGGCGCGCCGCGCCCACACATGCGTGTGAGTGTGTCTGTAGCCTACCGTAGCTACAGCTAACAACGTGTTGTCACCTGCCGCTCGGCCTGCAGGCGCCGCAGCGCGTCGTCCCGCGCGGCGCATGCGCAGTGCGCGTCGCTCAGCTCGCGCGACAGGCGCGCCGCGCCCACACATGCGTGTGAGTGTGTCTGTAGCCTACCGTAGCTACAGCTAACAACGTGTTGTCACCTGCCGCTCGGCCTGCAGGCGCCGCAGCGCGTCGTCCCGCGCGGCGCATGCGCAGTGCGCGTCGCTCAGCTCGCGCGACAGGCGCGCCGCGCCCACACATGCGTGTGAGTGTGTCTGTAGCCTACCGTAGCTACAGCTAACAACGTGTTGTCACCTGCCGCTCGGCCTGCAGGCGCCGCAGCGCGTCGTCCCGCGCGGCGCATGCGCAGTGCGCGTCGCTCAGCTCGCGCGACAGGCGCGCCGCGCCCACACATGCGTGTGAGTGTGTCTGTAGCCTACCGTAGCTACAGCTAACAACGTGTTGTCACCTGCCGCTCGGCCTGCAGGCGCCGCAGCGCGTCGTCCCGCGCGGCGCATGCGCAGTGCGCGTCGCTCAGCTCGCGCGACAGGCGCGCCGCGCCCACACATGCGTGTGAGTGTGTCTGTAGCCTACCGTAGCTACAGCTAACAACGTGTTGTCACCTGCCGCTCGGCCTGCAGGCGCCGCAGCGCGTCGTCCCGCGCGGCGCATGCGCAGTGCGCGTCGCTCAGCTCGCGCGACAGGCGCGCCACGCGCTCGGCCGCTGCGCCCGCGCTCTCCTGCGTTCTGCACACCGCACGTTCGACAACACTCCGTTATACTCAAAAGCGAGAGATACCAATAAAGGTGGGGAGAGGAAATACCCCGAATAACTTACTCCTTTTCTTGACGGATGATGGTTCTTTGCATGTCCGCACTTTGCGCTTCAAACTCGCGCACCAGTCTTGACAATTCAGCTCTCATCGCGGCTGCGGCCTCTTCCTTCTACAAAAGAACAGTCGTGCAGGTATTTCGGAAGCAGGAGGCGAGTCACTTCGCCCCGCGCCTCGCTCACCCGCTCGTCGTGTTCAGTGGCGCGCTCCAGCCGCTCGGCCAGCTCGCGGCGCGCCGCCGACAGCTCGTCGCAGCGCGCGCGCGCCCCGCCCAGCTGCTGCAGCGCGTCGCGCAGGCGCTGCGCCTCCGCCTGCTGCCGCTCCGCCGCGAGGTGCGCTGCAACAGTACCGCGCTCGCTGAGCTGCGCCCGACGCCCACAGCGCTGCGGGGCGGCGCGCGGCGCTCACCGGCGTGGCGCTGCAGCGCGGCGTCGCGGCGAGCGCGCGCGCCGTCGTCGGCCAGGCGGCGCACGCGCACTCCGCACTGCGCGTAGGCGGCGCTGAGCGCGCAGCGGTCGGCGCGGCAGCGCGCCACGCTGCGTCGCAGTCTCTCGCCGTAGTCCTCCAGGACGTCACAGATGTCGCGCGTGCCGTGCAGCCTGTGGACCACCGCTCGTTACATCACCTCCATCGACGATAGTCGATAACTTCACTATATGGACTGGTAGAAATCATAATTTAACGAGGGTGGATGAGTCATTATTACTTTTGCCATTGATTTCGTCAGTAACCAACAAAATGTAGCTATAAAATGAATGAAAAAATAATATATGTGTGACTTGTTTAGCGTGTCGGGCCGCAGTCGCAGCTCGCTCTGGTAGCGTGCGGAGGCGGCCTCGTGCTGCATCTGCACATCAAGCATGTTCTGCTGCAGGCGCTCGTGCGCGCCCGTCAGCTGCTGCAGTCGCTCCTTCAGGTCCCAGTACGCCGTGTCCTGCGCCACCTGCACCACACATTATATGTATAATTATGTATAAACTGCTGAGTAATCAGTTGCTTGTACCTAATCAACTTATTGTGAACATTTAAAGAAATATTCTATGTGTTTACGAAGACCACCTAAACCTATCAGGAGCCCTAGTGTAAGTTTCTTTTGACAAACTCGATTGGTCCATTTCGTGCTCTCTACCAATAGAAACGAGAAGAGATCTATATTCAGTAGTGAACGTAAAGTTTATACTGAGAATTTATCTTTTAGACACCATCTATCAAAATTAATAGAAATAAAATAAACAAACCTTCAGTTTTATAATTTTAGCGGTTTCCCGAGATACTTTCTCCCTGAGCTTTTCTGCGTCTGTATTCATTCTTTTTCTGCTAGCAACTTTACTAATATCGGTTATATCCATTATTACCAATGTTAAAGTCTCTTACAGCGACGATCCAACGACTATTTAATGTATATTATTTCAAATGAAAAATCGATTTTACTTTGGAGTGAAAATGAAATCCCGCCAAATCCATTTATAGACGCTTTTTACCTTTTATTCAGTCTCCCAATACCTAGTTATGTCAAATACATAAACAGCCTACTTAAAAAAAAAAAAACTTTAAAAAATATATGATAAGTAATTCGTATGATTTTTTTTACTTAGTTTTATTTATCGCATGAGAAATAAATATTTATAATCAAATCTTGTTGAAGTCCCTATTTCATATTTTGAAAAAAAAAAAAAAAACGAAAATCGATATCTTTTCTTCAATTTACCTATTAGGTATATCTGTACCTGTGAGGGACTGGATGGAACTTGAGGGTGTATTTCTGTATTTGACTAGATACATACGTGTGTGTTTATTTAATAATTATTGTTACAGATGAGCAAAATAAAGTGTTTGTGTAGAATGGGCGGCCCGATTGTGCTGCCATCTAGTTTTAATTATAGGTTACAAATTATATCAACACAAATAATTTCAATATAAATCAAACTACATATCTGTTAATTATTTGTTACTTAAAGTTCATAATTAATTTCAGGTAATATATTGGTAATTTTTATATTTACATTAATTTATTACGCATAACAAAATATGGGCACTGGATTGTGCTGCCATCTATTTTATATTATCAGTAACAAATTACATCAACAGTTTAACAATAGATTAATTAAAAATTGCATATGGATTAATTTATTTGTAATTTAGAATAGAAATAGAATAAATTTCAGTTAATATTTTGGTAATTTTCATATTTTCATTATTTCGCATGACAGATTTAAGTCACAAAGAGGTTCTGTTGCCATTACTTATTTAATTTCCGCTCAAACTTATTTGGATTAGTAACTAATTAAGTTACTTAATAATATATTAATACCTTTTTAGACGAACAATTATTTTATATTATTTTAATAAATAAAAGAGTAATTAGATAGTAAGAATTCACTCATCAAGCGCGCCAAAAGAAGTATAACTTCAAAAACATCATATAAATTCTTGAAGATCTTTTTGTATGTTACATTTCATTTTTGTAATTACGTAGATATGTCTAGACGGGGCATTCTATTCTGTTAAAAATTAAGTTACCTATGTCACGGTTTTTCTTAACAAATTAGCGTAGGTATGTATTACTTCCGTACTCATAGTAGTTATTTTATTTAAATTAAACTGTAATGCGTTCGATTTGTCTTTTCACTGGTCAAACGACTTAACATATCGACTATGAACTGGCAATATGTCCTGTCTCGATTTTATGAGGATTTTACTCGGTTATAACATTCTAAATTATTTAATACCCGGCAGCGCTGCAAGAAGCATATTTTACTTCAATCAAAATTAGACGCCAATATATATTTTGAAAATTATAAAGTAATTTTCGACCGCGTTGTATGCACAACGTGGTAGATAGTTTCTTCTTTTTTTTATAAAAATCAAAGTGGCAATAAGTCTGAATGAAACAGATAATCGGTGTGCGAGCGAGAAAGTATAAAAATCCATGCGTATTAAATTCACTTCGCTCATTTAATCGAAATTAATTGTGCGAAGACAGAGTGATACGTTAACATTGCTAGTTTTATTTATATAAATAGCTAATCGCTGTACTGAATAATAATTAACAATTTATGAAAGAACATTTATGGAACAACAAAACATAACATAGCATATCGCCTGTATCCCCGAAAGGTTAGACACAGGTGTATCTACTATTGTGCACGCACATTTCGCCGATGCTGTTATTTAGTCCCATGTAACAGGGGGCGAGCCTGTTGCTGTGAAAAATAAACAACCGGGCATAGTCCCAAACTCTGCTGCTACTGAGGATTTCTATACAGAAAAACCCAATAACAATTTCCCCGACCCGGAAATCAAATCCAGAACCTCACGCTCAGCAGTCGCGCTTGCGATCACTAGACCATTGAGTCAGTTGGAAAAAATAAAGTTATGTATGATCCATACATTTAAGAAATCTAAAGCAGAACTCTAGCTTCATGTACCTAACATAAACAGCTACTTTCCTATAATGTATGGATCATACATAATTGTACATTCTCCATAAAGTGTTCTTTTTTAATTTCTTGTGGATTGCAATAAATTACTAAACTACAAAAAATGCGAGTTTTCAGTAATATATTTTGAAAAACAAAACACTAAAAATCGACTTAGTACTTTGTGTTGATAAAACTATTAAAATTATAAATTAATCGTCATCGACTGATTTGGCTTCAAAACTTCTAAAATGCATTATACCATTCCATTAACATATTATACATGTAACAATATATATTTCTGTTCGATTAATTTGTCTCGATGAATCTATTCAAATGACGACTCTACGCGTGACCAGAAGGCTAGATTATTCTTTGGTCAAAGAATCAGCATTGCCATACAGCGTGGCAATGCTGCCAGTCTTCTGGGAACAACGCCGGTTGACAGCGATGCGGAGGAGTATTTTGACGCGTAGATAATATTTTTATATTTTTTACATTTTTAATCTGTTTAGTGTTTTAGTAGTTAGTAATAATAAGTAGACATATATATACAGGGTTGATACGACCGAGGGGCTTTCCTTTAAACTGCATATACTAGGTACGATTTTCAGGCTTTATACCAAAAATCAATTAAATAGGAGCAGTAGTTTAGTCAATTTTTAAAGTTTTTGCTCGTTTTGAACTCGATGTATCTGTTCTAACAGCTGTTTATGTGTATACGCATAGGTAACTAGGGTCATGTATCTTAAAACGATAAATCTGAGTAAAATGTACGGTACCTCATTGCCGCTCTGACGTAACACAAGGTCACAACCAAATATCACACTAAAAAGTTAGTAATACAACAAGGAGGCAAGAAATACACACACTTGCACTTTCATTACTAGAGTGACCACGGAGTAAATACGAAGAGGAGATGTTGTAATTCGATTTCCCTATGAAACATTGCGTGACATTTTGCGGGGTGAGGGGGTGTTAAATCCCGCCCACTTCTTTATTTTCCATCTGCCGGTCTATAGCTAAACTACTCGCTCGTTTTGTCGATTTTACTTTGTAGTTATATAACTATCTGACGCTAGATGTCACTAAGTGCAAAATGCAACGGGGTCGTACTCAGAATTTTCGTACCAAGGAGTAAATTGTTTTTTTTTTTTTTTTTTGATTAATTTTTCGAACCATCTTTATACATATTTTTTTTATTGAAACAGAAATACTATGAAAAATAATTTTAGAATATAAAGGTTTTTGATGAATGACGAATGAAGATTATTAGTTTTTCTCTTATTTTTAAATGACTTATTATGTTAAAAAGACTTATCAAGATTGTTTACAAAGCTAGTACTTTTAGAAAAAAAAAACTGTTCCCGTTTACGTGACAGTCCTTCTTAACCATTAATGTCAAATAAATAAGTAACACCAGACTAAATCAAAAGCCGCATGACGCGAAAGAAGCTTCATACTTAAAATGATTTTTTTGATATGGTCAAGTAGGTAAAACTAATTTCAGAGGCAGAATAAATAATAGACAAATTATAACGAAAAAAAAATAATAAACTAGGTGGGCTTTAAGTACTTTAAATTAAGTAAACAACAACACCATACTAGTTGTCTTACGGAGGGAAAGTACTTTAAATACATTATTGTAGATAGAATATTTAATTTATATTTTTATGTCCAGTGTATTTAATGTTTTAAGTGCTTTCCATCTATGAGACAGCCGCGGGACATTCGTTAAAATAATTGTATTCTAATTACGGCCCTGTGTTTTTGTTATCTTTATGTTTGTTGTTCATAGTTGACGATAGATGGCGGCCTGTTTAAAATATGATATAAAATCTACAAAAATAATATTTAAGCTATTAAAGAGTCTTTAGGAATGAATGTTGAACAAATTTCAGTACATATGATTATTAAAATATATTATTCTGAGCTCTATGTACCTAAATATTTTTAGTTCCCATGACACAAAGTGTCGCCATCTAATGTCGGGTAGAGGATTATATTTGGAAACGCCCTCTCTAAGAGATTTTTCTAGAACTATTTTAATAAATTACGCATAAAATTACTTACAAATTAAATGTGATGCCATCCATAGCATCAGAACGTCTATCCGAGTAGTTTTTACAAGATAAAACACAACACTTCATTCTATTATTTCTTCTAGCGCGAATATACCGTAAAATGGGAATGTTTACAAAGTTGTGCACAGGACGAACGCCAACAATACACTGACTAAGGCCACGCCTACGTGATGACGTCAGGGCCTAGTTGGAGTTACAGTGCACAGTTGCTTAGGCCGTCTCCTCTTTGTATTTACTCCGTGAGAGTGACAAATCATAGTAAAACATCCCGCTCTAACGTAATAAAGTGTGAAAGAAAAAGAAATAGGTCAGTGTGTTGCTATTGCATCCTTGCGATCGGTAAATGGGGCACCAAAAAAACTTTGATTTCTATTCTAATGCGACGGCGCTGTTCCTCCGGGATGCACATTACGCAACGCGGAAGCTCCTACGCAGCTTTGTTATTGTCGGACACGCGCGCCGAAAGTGATTGTGTTTTGTTGTTTTTTTTTTTGTGTTATTGTGATAGGGCACCGATTAAGTTATTATTAGTGATAGTATTTCTTCTTTTTATTGGGATAGGACACGGAACTATGGATTATTAATTAATGTTAGTGTTTTTTTGTGATCATGACTGTTTTTTTATTGTGATAGGACACGTTATAAAGTGTGATCGTGCGTGTAAATCAATTAATCAATTCACAATAATGCCTCGTTTTACATACACGGCGTCAGAATACACTGACATGGTTTTAATCTACGGTGAATGCCATGGAAACGCGGCTTTAGCTCTGCGAACATACCGAGAAAGGTATGGTGACAGCCGCATATGCCCTAGGAACGCCCGCACTATACTATTGGCAGTACAAAGATTACGGGACAATAAACCTATAGTGCCGCAACAGTGAAGTGTATGCCACAGAAGTGATTACCATTGATAAACTCAAAAATAGGATAATTTTAATAAATTAAAATGTTTAGCAACGAACAGTGACTTATAGTCGGTATAATTTGTGCATTCGTGTAAATGGAGAACACATCGAAAATTTTAAAATTTACAGTGCTTTATTGTTGTGCCGGAATTTTAAAACTTTACCTACTTATCTACATACATGCGTACACGTATACATAAACAGTAGTGCCCTAGGCAGCCACCGCCGACCGCCCCGCTACCGCGGCCGCCCGCTACGATCCGCGCCCGCGCCGCTCTCCGGCGGGCGTGCGACGTTGCCACTTTGTTACCTACCTAGAGGTCAGTGTTTACAAATGGTGTTCATATTTTCCTTTGATTTTTAAGCTATTTAGTTTGTTTGAAAAAAGTATTTTCGTATTTTTCACGTGATCAATTTTTTTACCGTATAGAATTAATACTGAACACGCATAGTATACGTGGTGTAATTTAGTCCCCATCGGTCGTATCAACGCTGTATATTATGGAAATCTAATTCTCAATTAAACGTATTCGTTATTAAAATATAAAAAAAATCAAAGCGTGTCATGATGTCATCAGAATTAGATCAGATACGAACAGAAATAATAAACGTTCGTTCGTTCGTTCGTTCAATCGTTCGTTCGTTCGTTCGTTCGTTCGTTCGTTCGTTCGTTCGTTCGTTCGTTCGTTCGTTCGTTCGTTCGTTCGTTCGTTCGTTCGTTCGTTCGTTCGTTCGTTCGTTCGTTCGTTCGTTCGTTCGTTCGTTCGTTCGTTCGTTCGTTCGTTCGTTCGTTCGTTCGTTCGTTCGTTCGTTCGTTCGTTCGTTCGTTCGTTCGTTCGTTCGTTCGTTCGTTCGTTCGTTCGTTCGTTCGTTCGTTCGTTCGTTCGTTCGTTCGTTCGTTCGTTCGTTCGTTCGTTCGTTCGTTCGTTCGTTCGTTCGTTCGTTCGTTCGTTCGTTCGTTCGTTCGTTCGTTCGTTCGTTCGTTCGTTCGTTCGTTCGTTCGTTCGTTCGTTCGTTCGTTCGTTCGTTCGTTCGTTCGTTCGTTCGTTCGTTCGTTCGTTCGTTCGTTCGTTCGTTCGTTCGTTCGTTCGTTCGTTCGTTCGTTCGTTCGTTCGTTCGTTCGTTCGTTCGTTCGTTCGTTCGTTCGTTCGTTCGTTCGTTCGTTCGTTCGTTCTTTCGTTCGTTCGTTCGTTCGTTCGTTCGTTCGTTCGTCCGTCCGTTCGTTCGTTCGTTCGTTCGTTCGTTCGTTCGTTCGTCCGTTCGTCCGTCCGTCCGTCCGTCCGTCCGTCCGTCCGTCCGTCCGTCCGTCCGTCCGTCCGTCCGTTCGTTCGTTCGTTCGTTCTTTCGTTCGTTCGTTCGACCCACTTTATATTAAAAAACCGACACTGACGCCACTAATTTAAAAAAACCGACACTGACGCCCTCTATTTTCAAAAACCAATAACGACGCCACTAATTTTCAAAATCCGACACTGACGCCCTCTATTTTCAAAAACCGATAACGACGCTTTTTATATTAAAAAACCGACACTGACGCCCTCTATATTCAAAAACCGATAACGACGCCACTAATTTTCAAAAACCGACACCGACGCACTTTATATTAAAAAACCGACATTGACGCAACTAGTTTTAAAAAACCGACACTGACGCCCTCTATTTTCAAAAACCGGTAATGACGACACTAATTTTCAAAAACAGACACCGACGCTTTCTATTGTCAAAAACCGATAACGACGCTCTTTATATTAAAAAACCGACACTGACGCCCTGTATTTTCAAAAACCGATAACGACGCCACTAATTTTCAAAAACCGACTCCGACGCACTTTTTAACAAAAAACCGACAACGACTCACTTTATATTAAAAAACCGACATTGACGCCCTCTATTTTCAAAAACCGATTACGACGCCACTAATTTTCAAAAACCGACACCGACGCCCTCTGTTTTCAAAAACCGATAACGACGCTCTTTATATTAAAAAACCGACACTGACGCCCTGTATTTTCAAAAACCGATAACGACGCCACTAATTTACAAAAACCGAAACCGACGCCGTTAATATTAAAAAACCGTCACTGACGCCACTAATTTCAAAAAAACCGACACCGACTCCCCCTATTTTCAAAAACCGATAACGACGCCACTAATTTTCAAAAACCGACACCGACGCACTTTATATTAAAAAACCGACACTGACGCCCTCTATTTTCAAAAATCGATAACGACGCCACAAATTTCCAAAAACCGACTGCGACGCCCTCTATTTTCAAAAACCGATATCGACGCCACTAATTTTCAAAAACCGACACCGACGCCCTCTATTTTCAAAAACCGATAACGACGCTCTTTATATTAAAAAACCGATACTGGAGCCCTCTATTTTCAAAAACCGATAACGACGCCACTGATTTTCAAAAACCGACTCCGACGCACTTTTTAACAAAAAACCGACACCGTCGCACTTTATATTAAAAAACCGACATCGACGCCCTCTATTTTCAAAAACCGATAACGACGCCACTAATTTTCAAAAACCGACACTGACGCCCTCTATTTTCAAAAACCGATAACGACGCCACAAATTTCCAAAAACCGACTGCGACGCCCTCTATTTTCAAAAACCGATATCGACGCCACTAATTTTCAAAAACCGACACCGACGCCCTCTATTTTCAAAAACCGATAACGACGCTCTTTATATTAAAAAACCGATACTGACGCCCTCTATTTTCAAAAACCGATAACGATGCCACTGATTTTCAAAAACCGACTCCGACGCACTTTTTAACAAAAAACCGACACCGACGCACTTTATATTAAAAAACCGACACTGACGCCCTCTATTTTCAAAAACCGATAACGACGCCACAAATTTCCAAAAACCGACTGCGACGCCCTCTATTTTCAAAAACCGGTAATGACGCCACTAATTTTCAAAAACAGACACCGACGCTTTCTATTGTCAAAAACCGATAACGACGCACTTTATATTAAAAAACCGACACCGACGCACTTTATATTACAAAACCGACCTGACGCCCTCTATTTTCAAAAACCGATAACGACGCCACTAATTTTCAAAATCCGACACTGACGCCCTCTATTTTCAAAAACCGATAACGACGCTTTTTATATTAAAAAACCGACACTGACGCCCTCTATATTCAAAAACCGATAACGACGCCACTAATTTTCAAAAACAGACACCGACGCTTTCTGTTGTCAAAAACCGATAACGACGCTCTTTATATTAAAAAACCGACACTGACGCCCTGTATTTTCAAAAACCGATAACGACGCCACTAATTTTCAAAAACCGACTCCGACGCACTTTTTAACAAAAAACCGACAACGACTCACTTTATATTAAAAAATCGACATTGACGCCCACTATTTTCAAAAACCGATTACGACGCCACTAATTTTCAAAAACCGACACCGACGCCGTTAATATTAAAAAACCGTCACTGACGCCACTAATTTCAAAAAAACCGACACCGACTCCCCCTATTTTCAAAAACCGATAACGACGCTCTTTATATTCAAAAACCGACACTGACGCCCTCTATTTTCAAAAACCGATAACGACGCTTTTTATATTAAAAAACCGACACTGACGCCCTCTATATTCAAAAACCGATAACGACGCCACTAATTTTCAAAAACAGACACCGACGCTTTCTGTTGTCAAAAACCGATAACGACGCTCTTTATATTAAAAAACCGACACTGACGCCCTGTATTTTCAAAAACCGATAACGACGCCACTAATTTTCAAAAACCGACTCCGACGCACTTTTTAACAAAAAACCGACAACGACTCACTTTATATTAAAAAACCGACATTGACGCCCTCTATTTTCAAAAACCGATAACGACGCCACTAATTTTCAAAAACCGAAACCGACGCCGTTAATAATAAAAAACCGTCACTGACGCCACTAATTTCAAAAAAACCGACCCCGACTCCCCCTATTTTCAAAAACCGATAACGACGCTCTTTATATTCAAAAACCGACACTGACGCCCTCTATTTTCAAAAACCGATAACGACGCCACAAATTTCCAAAAACCGACTGCGACGCCCTCTATTTTCAAAAACCGATATCGACGCCACTAATTTTCAAAAACCGACACCGACGCCCTCTATTTTCAAAAACCGATAACGACGCTCTTTATATTAAAAAACCGACACTGACGCCCTCTATTTTCAAAAACCGATAACGACGCTTTTTATATTAAAAAACCGACACTGACGCCCTCTATATTCAAAAACCGATAACGACGCCACTAATTTTCAAAAACAGACACCGACGCTTTCTATTGTCAAAAACCGATAACGACGCTCTTTATATTAAAAAACCGACACTGACGCCCTGTATTTTCAAAAACCGATAACGACGCCACTAATTTTCAAAAACCGACACCGACGCTCTTTATATTAAAAAACCGACACCGACGCCCTCTATTTTAAAAACCGATAACAACGCTCTTTATATTAAACGACCGACACTGAAAACCTCTATTTTCAAAAACCGAAACCAACGCCGTTTATATAAAAAAACCGACACCGACGCACTTTATATTAAAAAACCGACACTGACGCCCTCTATTTTCAAAAACCGGTAATGACGCCACTAATTTTCAAAAACAGACACCGACGCTTTCTATTGTCAAAAACCGATAACGACGCTCTTTATATTAAAAAACCGACACTGACGCCCTCTATTTTCAAAAACCGATAACGACGCCACTAATTTTCAAAAACCGAAACCGACGCCGTTAATATTAAAAAACCGTCACTGACGCCACTAATTTAAAAAAAACCGACACCGACTCCCCCTATTTTCAAAAACCGATAACGACGCCACTAATTTTCAAAAACCGATACCGACGCACTTTATATTAAAAAACCGACACTGACGCCCTCTATTTTCAAAAACCGATAACGACACCACAAATTTCCAAAAACCGACTGCGACGCCCTCTATTTTCAAAAACCGATATCGACGCCACTAATTTTCAAAAACAGACACCGACGCCCTCTATTTTCAAAAACCGATAACGACGCTCTTTATATTAAAAAACCGATACTGACGCCCTCTATTTTCAAAAACCGATAACGACGCCACTGATTTTCAAAAACCGACTCCGACGCACTTTTTAACAAAAAACCGACACCGACGCACTTTATATTAAAAAACCGACATCGACGCCCTCTATTTTCAAAAACCGATAACGACGCCACTAATTTTCAAAAACCGACACTGACGCCCTCTATTTTCAAAAACCGATAACGACGCCACAAATTTCCAAAAACCGACTGCGACGCCCTCTATTTTCAAAAACCGATATCGACGCCACTAATTTTCAAAAACCGACACCGACGCCCTCTATTTTCAAAAACCGATAACGACGCTCTTTATATTAAAAAACCGATACTGACGCCCTCTATTTTCAAAAACCGATAACGACGCCACTGATTTTCAAAAACCGACTCCGACGCACTTTTTAACAAAAAACCGACACCGACGCACTTTATATTAAAAAACCGACATCGACGCCCTCTATTTTAGAAAACCGATAACGACGCCACTAATTTTCAAAAACCGACACCGACGCACTCTATTTTCAAAAACCGATAACGACGCTCTTTATATTCAAAAACCGACACTGACGCCCTCTATTTTCAAAAACCGATAACGACGCCACTAATTTTCAAAAACCGACACCGACGCACTTTATATTAAAAAACCGACATTGACGCAACTAGTTTTAAAAAACCGATACTGACGCCCTCTATTTTCAAAAACCGGTAATGACGCCACTAATTTTCAAAAACAGACACCGACGCTTTCTATTGTCAAAAACCGATAACGACGCACTTTATATTAAAAAACCGACACCGACGCACTTTATATTACAAAACCGACCTGACGCCCTCTATTTTCAAAAACCGATAACGACGCCACTAATTTTCAAAATCCGACACTGACGCCCTCTATTTTCAAGAACCGATAACGACGCTTTTTATATTAAATAACCGACACTGACGCCCTCTATATTCAAAAACCGATAACGACGCCACTAATTTTCAAAAACAGACACCGACGCTTTTTATTGTCAAAAACCGATAACGACGCTCTTTATATTAAAAAACCGACACTGACGCCCTGTATTTTCAAAAACCGATAACGACGCCACTAATTTTCAAAAACCGACTCCGACGCACTTTTTAACAAAAAAACGACAACGACTCACTTTATATTAAAAAACCGACATTGACGCCCTCTATTTTCAAAAACCTATTACGACGCCACTAATTTTCAAAAACCGACACCGACGCCCTCTGTTTTCAAAAACCGATAACGACGCTCTTTATATTAAAAAACCGACACTGATGCCCTTTATTTTCAAAAACCGATAACGACGCCACTAATTTTCTAAAACCGAAACCGACGCCGTTAATATTAAAAAACCGTCACTGACGCCACTAATTTCAAAAAAACCGACACCGACTCCCCCTATTTTCAAAAACCGATAACGACGCTCTTTATATTCAAAAACCGACACTGACGCCCTCTATTTTCAAAAACCGATAACGATGCCACAAATTTCCAAAAACCGACTGCGACGCCCTCTATTTTCAAAAACCGATATCGACGCCACTAATTTTCAAAAACCGACACCGACGCCCTCTATTTTCAAAAACCGATAACGACGCTCTTTATATTAAAAAACCGACACTGACGCCCTCTATTTTCAAAAACCGATAACGACGCTTTTTATATTAAAAAACCGACACTGACGCCCTCTATATTCAAAAACCGATAACGACGCCACTAATTTTCAAAAACAGACACCGACGCTTTCTATTGTCAAAAACCGATAACGACGCTCTTTATATTAAAAAACCGACACTGACGCCCTGTATTTTCAAAAACCGATAACGACGCCACTAATTTTCAAAAACCGACTCCGACGCACTTTTTAACAAAAAACCGACAACGACTCACTTTATATTAAAAAACCGACATTGACGCCCTCTATTTTCAAAAACCGATTACGACGCCACTAATTTTCAAAAACCGACACCGACGCCCTCTGTTTTCAAAAACCGATAACGACGCTCTTTATATTAAAAAACCGACACTGACGCCCTCTATTTTCAAAAACCGATAACGACGCCACTAATTTTCAAAAACCGAAACCGACGCCGTTAATATTTAAAAACCGTCACTGACGCCACTAATTTTAAAAAAGCCGACACCGACTCCCCCTATTTTCAAAAACCGATAACGACACCACTAATTTTCAAAAACCGACACCGACGCACTTTATATTAAAAAACCGACACTGACGCCCTCTATTTTCAAAACCCGATAACGACGCTACTAATTTTCAAAAACCGAAACCGACGCCGTTAATATTAAAAAACCGACACTGACGCCCTCTATTTTCAAAAACCGATAACGACGCCACTAATTTTCAAAAACCGACACCGACGAACTCTATTTTCAAAAACCGATAACGACGCTCTTTATATTCAAAAACCGACACTGACGCCCTTTGTTTTCAAAAACCGATAACGACGCCACTAATTTTCAAAAACCGAAACCGACGCCGTTAAAATTAAAAAACCGACACTGACGCCACTAATTTTAAAAAACCGACACCGACTCCCTCTATTTTCAAAAACCGATAATGACGCCACTAATTTTCAAAAATCGACACCGACTCCCGCTATTTTCAAAAACCGATAACGACGCCACTAATTTTCAAAAACCGACACCGACGCATTTTATATTAAAAAACCGACACTGACGCCCTCTATTTTCAAAAACCGATAACGACGCCACAAATTTCCTAAAACCGACACCGACGCCCTCTGTTTTCAAAAACCGATAACAACGCCACTAATTTTCAAAATCCGACACAGACGCCCTCTATTTTCAAAAACCGATAACGACGCCACAAATTTCCAAAAACCGACACTGACGCCCTCTATATTCAAAAACCGATAGCGACGCCACTAATTTTCAAAAACCGACACCGACGCACTTTATATTAAAAAACCGACATTGACGCAACTAGTTTTAAAAAACCGACACTGACGCCCTCTATTTTCAAAAACCGGTAATGACGCCACTAATTATCAAAAACAGACACCGACGCTTTCTATTGTCAAAAACCGATAACGACGCACTTTATATTAAAGAACAGACACTGACGCCACTAATTTTAAAAACCGACACTGACTCCCTCTATTTTCAAAAACCGATAACGACGCCATTAATTTTCAAAAACCAACACCGACGCACTTTATATTAAAAAACCGACACTGACGCCCTCTATTTTCAAAAACCGATAACGTCGCCACTAATTTTCAAAAACCGACACTGACGCCCTCTATTTTCAAAAACCGATAACGACGCCACTAATTTTCAAAATCCGACACTGACGCTTTCTATTGTCAAAAACCGATAACGACGCTCTTTATATTAAAAAACCGACACAGATGCCCTGTATTTTCAAAAACCGATAACGACGCCACTAATTTTCAAAAACCAACACCTACGCACTTTATATTAAAAAACCGACACTGACGCCCTCTATTTTCAAAAACCGACACTGACGCCGTCTATTTTCAAAAACCGATAACGACGCCAGTAATTTTCAAAAACCAACACCTACGCACTTTATATTAAAAAACCGACACTGAAGCCTTCTATTTTCAAAAACCGAAACCGACGCCGTTTATATTAAAAAACTGACACCGACGCACTTTATATTAAAAAACATCATCACTATGGTCATCACAATCACCATCAGCATCATCATCGTCATCATCATCATCATCATCGTCATCATCACCACCTTCATCGTCATCACCACCACCTTCATCGTCATCACCACCACCTTCATCGTCATCACTACAACCTTCATCGTCATCACCACCGTCATCATCATAATCATCGTTATCATCATCATTTCCATCATAGATCGTCGTCGTCATCATCATAATCTGATGATGATTCATCGTCATTGTAGCGACTACTACTCGCAACATGGCAAAAAGTAAAGCGCCATCTATCGGAGTGAAGCTACAAGAACAAACCCTGAATCGCACTATGAAAGTTTACAACGATTCTAACACATATACGAATATCCGACATCAACTGTTGGGCTTCGGCCCGCCAGGCTAACCACCTTGCCTGGTCGGAGGATCCTCCCTTTTCAATGGAGGAACACCATACCTCGTTCCTCCATAGTGGTGACCCCTAAATATGAACACCTGCGCAACCTTCGACGGCATCATCGCCTTCACTCCCCCAGTACCCTTCGAGTAGCATCAAGCAAGTCTCACCCTGCCAGCCAGCATCCTCGGCCCCAACGGGTAACCACACGCTTGCAGCGACCGCGCAAGCCTGGTTCTTCCCATCGGCCTCTCATCAGCAACCTTGGCACAGCACACTGCACTTCGGCCGGTCAACTAGCAGAGCCCTTCTCTCCTGGTCGACGCAGCAGCCAGCCACTACTCTTCACTGCACTACCTCGACTCACTGAGGACTTCGCAGCATCACTGCACTACCTCGACTCACTGAGGACTTCGCAGCATCACTGCACTACCTCGACTCACTGAGGACTTCGCAGTATCACCGCACCTAGTTCCGACTCACTGCGAACTATGCGGCACTCGGTTCCGACTCACTGGAATCATCACTGGCCCTGGCAAGCAACCTCAAGACTCAACAGCATCGACCTCCGGTCTGGGGGGGAGTGATGTAGCGACTACTACTCGCAACATGGCAAAAAGTAAAGCGCCATCTATCGGAGTGAAGCTACAAGAACAAACCCTGAATCGCACTATGAAAGTTTACAACGATTCTAACACATATACGAATATCCGACATCAACTGTTGGGCTTCGGCCCGCCAGGCTAACCACCTTGCCTGGTCGGAGGATCCTCCCTTTTCAATGGAGGAACACCATACCTCGTTCCTCCATAGTCATCATCATTGTCATAATCATCATCGTCATCGTCATCATCATCACCACCTTCATCATCATCATCATCATCATCACCACCTCCACCACCTTCATCATCATCATCACCACCACCTTCATCATCATCGTCATCATCACCACCACCACCACCACCACCACCTTCATCATCATCACCACCGTCATCATTATCATCGTCATTGTCACCATCATCGTCGTCACCACCACCTTCATCACCACCACCATCATCATCCGATAATGATTCATCGTCATCATCATCGTCATCATCATCATCACCACCACGATCATCATCATCACCAACGTCATCACTATCATCGTCATTGTCATCATCATCGTCGTCATCATCATCATCATCACCACCACCACCTTCATCATTTTAGGTTAGGTTTGCTCAGGTTAGGTTTGCTCAGGTTTTTTTTTTTTTTTTTTTTTTTTTTTTTGTCTGCAGGAGGGGGAATCCTCATGGACACCCAGACTATCCCACGAATGAGATAATCTGGATAGTGCCGGACTCTTACCGGCTAAACCCTAACTCCTGCATTTCACGGTTCCCCTAACGTGATCAGGGCCTGTTTTGGCTTATCATTTGTTGTTCTGTAACAGGTTTTTGTTTCAGTCCTATAAGGAAATGGGTTTGGTACAGTGTGTGTTCTGTAGGATTCGTTTTGGCCAGACTTCTGTTTTCAGTGGTGTTTTTTTACTGTCGATTTGGTTCACTGCGACTGAGTATGCTGGTTGTACGTATACAATTATACATTTGCCAACATATTTTGAGGCACGGGTGATGATGGTGGGCTCGTTCTGCCGTACTTTATTTAATCTAAATTTAATATGGAAAATTTTTGTGGTAAGAATTTAATTTTACTATTTGTTTTGCCAATTAGGCAGGTTTCACACGAAAGCCTGCGTTAATTTGCGAATGTTTTATCTTTATAAAAATATGATTTTACTTTTAATCGGGTTGATTTTACCTTTAATTTTGATTTTCCTAATTTAAATTGTACAATTTTACTATAAAATTGTGTGCAATTTAGTGGGTGAAGTTTTATTGGCCAAATATTTTTAGAGTTTTTTACTAATTTTGTTTTCTTTATATATTTGTATTGACGCGATCCCTCCATCTCACCCATTATCCTCCAATCGCTAGTGTCCTCCTCAACAGCTATAGGCCGTGGTGGCTCGGGCCAGTGCGTCCCATCTCTTCCGGACTGCACAGTCCCGGCTGAAGGCACTGTGGTCAGTCTGGTCCAACTTTGCCCTCTTGCAGTTGCAGCAAGACGGACTTGCTCCGTCACGCCAGAGCTCGCATCTCGCCCTCATATGAGGGCCCCCGCAATGGCTACATGTCTCTTGACCTTCTGAGCAGTAGCGCCTACTGTGTCCGTATCCCAGGCAGAGGGAACACTGGACAAGTGGCGATTGGTCGGCTACCTTTACTCTCTGAAGGTCAATGTACAACGTTTCTGCCTCTAGAGCTCGTTGCCATATTTTCGGGGACACCCTGAGGACGATATGACAGGCGTGCGGGTTCCTAGCCTTCGTCCTATATCTCGCCGCGACGCGGTCTTCGCTTTTTTCCAAGTCTTTAAATATACTTCCATTCTGATTTCTCAGGGCCGTGAGCACGTCCTCGTCTGTGTTGTATGTGAGGACGTCCCTGAGAATCAGAAGAGGGTCCTTGTTGTGAACCTCGTCCACAAGGAGCTCCTTTCCAGCCTTTTTTAGCCTGTCCTTAACCCTTTCCCTATCCTCCACTGTTTTGCAGCCAACTATTATTTTCCTATCTTTAGCTTTCCTGAGTTTTTCCACCTTTATCCAACCTTCCTTTGCGTTCATTGCTTCCCGCATCTTTCCCAAAACCTGTTCCCCTGTGTCCATTTCGTCTTTGGACGTTACTACAACTGAGTGTAGCGTCGTCTGCACGGGGGGCTGCCACTTGGGAGTGCTTGCTGCAATGGACGCAAAGGTATCTCGCTTTCCTTGGTAACTTTTAAGCGCTGCATTCACAGAGATTAGCTGCTCTGTGTTCTCTTTTAATAGTTGGCTGTGTTCTGCCAGTGCCTCCCTGATCTCCATTTGTTCGGTTTTTTCTTCACCGGTCTTTTCCGGTCTTGTTTCCTCGTCCGTGTTTTTGGACAACACCGTCTCCGACGCTCTTTCCCTCTCCGCGTCTCTGACCAGTTCGTAGAGACGACTGATTGCTGCCAGGACCTCGTTCTTTATCTCTGTCTTGAGATTACGTGAGTTTGAGAGATGCAGCTTGGCCTTGGTGAGGCATGCTTTTGCCTCCGTTGTCCGATTTAGGTAGCTTTGCTTCGGTGGGCTATGGTTGGCCGGCGCCGATGTGGTCGCAACCGCAGGATTGTCAGCCTGCGGAGGCGTGTGCCTTTGGGGTGCTCTGGCAGGCACCACCGAAGCAGTGAGTTGCGGGATGCTTGGGGACTTCGGTTTCAAGCATGGCTTTGCGGTTTCCCACTCGCCAATACTGCGCCTCACGTTCGAGGTCTGGGTCGGTTGGATCTTTTCCGGCATGGTCGGCGATTTAGGTAGGTTTGCGTCTCGCGAGGTGGTCGTCCTCTTCATAGGAGTACGGTGTCCGAACATTCTTGTGGTTTTTTAGGGGAACGTGATGATAATCACAACAATAATAATAGTGATTTATGTCAATAAAGTAAATAATTTTTAAAAGTTTGTAAAAGTTGTAAAAGAAAAATTTGTAAATAAAGTGTATAATTATAAAATTCTTAAAGATAATGACTATTTTGGACTAGAATAGTTTGTTATATAATATTTCCCTCTTCCAAAACGGCAGGGCAGCTATGAAGCCCTTGAGTGGTAAGAGGGCTAACGTTTTCTAAAAATTTTTAGAGACTAGCTCTATGTTAATAATGGTCACAGACCAATGTCAAACCCTTTGATGCCCTTGGGATCAGCGTTTCGTCAATTTTATTTTGTTTTGAGGGTATGTGTTGATCTATAATGACCGTGTTATAGATCTCCTCAGGTCCTTTAAAATGAGCCCAAGCACGGTGGACCTACTCCCAGGGGTTCGTAGTAAAACAGGGTTTAAAATTTTCCAGTCTGAGGGGCAAGTGGGGAAGGGGGGAGGGGGAGGGGGGGGGGGGATCTGGAGGTGGATATTTATTTAGGGGTTTAATAAACCCCTAAATGGGCCCGAATCTGCAGTCAGAATTGACGTAGGGCGTCTGGTTCCAGAGATAGATTTTGGGAGGGGGGTCAAGGGGGGGTGAAGGGGAAGGGGGGGGGGGGGGGGAAATCAAGTGTGGGAGGGGGTGAAGGAGGGGAGGGGGGGGGGGGGGTGTAAAAAGGGGGGGTAAAAAGGGGGAGGGGGTTGAGAAGGTAGCGTCCTGTGACGTAGCCTTAATGACGCGGCAGTGCGGCAGGTGTCGCCGCCGGCAGCAACAATTTAAAGTAAATTATTGCCCAGTAGATGGCGCTGCTGTCACTGTCACTGTTGGAGCTTTCTCTACTCGGTCGCAGGGGCGTGACGATCGCGTTCCAAGTAGTTCAAAAGTTCGTCTATTTCACGCTGTGACGCGCTACTGTCACACGGAAACGGAAGCTTTCGGTCGGAACCTTCTAGACCACGTTTCTAGAACGTTTGCCCTGGTGTCGCTATGTTGCGACAGGGGCGCCACTGGCTATTTGTTCGCTCCCCTGCTCGACGTCGGCTCCTATAACTTTTCGACAGCCGCACGGGAGAATCTAGGGTTACGCACACTTGTACTCCCTAATATTGGGTGTCTTTTAAAAAGGTAAAAAATAGGGGTCGTCGATTCCGTTTAGGAGATATGACGGTGGGAATGACGTCCTATTTTCACTGTCACAGAAATGTCTAAATCTTGGCGCGTTTTAGTGATACAAAAAATCTGACTTGGCTTGCCGATACGGGGTGTCCTGGCGGTGCTTTGGCACTATTTTTCGGGGAGCGCCGGTTGACCTTTGCCGTTTCCGGCAAGACGTCAATTTTCGTTTTTCTTTGTTCTGGTCTTTCCGTTTACCGGAAAAAATCCAGAACTTTGGTCACTTGTGGGGGCTCACTTAGCGCACGTTTTGACACCTAAATAAGTTAGGGTCGTCACTCTCTATTTTATGGCGCACTCACTTTCGTGTTTTTCACGCGTACGAAATCCTGTTTTCTGAGCACTGTGGTCCGAGTTTTTGTCTGATCGTAAATACGATTTCACTTTCGGGTTGCTTACACTGTACCGCACCTTTTGGTGTGTAGCACTTTGGTATTAGAGCGAAAAATACCAGTCGAACGATTTTAATTGCGCGGAGCGTGTGAAAAGTGATCTGATCGCGACGGCGGTCACTCAGACTGGTTGGTTTGCTCAGGTTAGGTTTGCTCAGGTTAGGTTTGCTCAGGTTAGGTTTGCTCAGGTTAGGTTTGCTCAGGTTAGGTTTGCTCAGGTTAGGTTTGCTCAGGTTAGGTTTGCTCAGGTTAGGTTTGCTCAGGTTAGGTTAGGTTAGGTTAGGTTAGGTTAGGTTAGGTTAGGTTAGGTTAGGTTAGGTTAGGTTAGGTTAGGTTCCCGGCGGAGTTTCTGGATCTCATACCGGGCGCGTCCCCAGGTGGCGGATAGGGGAACGCCGCGCAGATATGCGCGGTATCGGGTTCATCCCGGCGCGGGCCAAAACCAGGGGGTGGGATCGCTCCTCATCTCGAGGTTGCGATGGTGTGCGGCGGGTCCGGTCAGTCAGTTCAGACTGGTCGGACGACGACTTCGGTCACCGTCGGACAACCCGTAACCCTCATTGAGAGGGCCGGGCCTTACGGGGGCGAGGAAGGACACCTCTATAAAAAACCGAGGGGACCCCACCCCTCTCAAAAAAAGGACAAAACAAAATATGAAAATGGCGTCTAGTAAACAGAATTTACCCCAGGAGGGTACCGACTGCTCCGCAGTCGGAGAATCCCTCACCGCGGCTTCGGCCCCGGTCTGCCCCTCGTATTCTGGGGGGGGCAACTACCGCCATCGTTCATCGAACGAAACTCCTGACGAAATTCGTCTCAATTTAAGATCGAGCCGAACTGGCTCAAGCCTATCTGACGTGCCCACTTCGGTGACGGCGTCAATACAGGATGAAAAAACAGGCTCCATTCGACAGCCGGTCGTGCTGCTCACCAAGTGCACCGGCCTCGATCCCTCCAAGACAAAGCTTTCTGTCTCGGAGGTGGAGATGGAGTCGGATCACGGCTCCACCTCGAGCGGCGCGACTGTTGGACGCCCCTCCAAATTCTGGAGGGTGGAAGCTCGCAAGCGCCAGAGAGAGGAAGACTCGGGATCAGAATCGGCCTCGAGTGTGAAATCGACGCCGGCCTCCAAGGTCAGCACGAGAGGTAGAGGGCGGCCACCGACGACGGGTAAGTACGTCGGTATGGCGAAAGCACAGGCGGAACTCAGTGCCGCCAAGCGGCAGGAAGAGTTCCGTCTCAGAGCGGAGGAGGAAGTCCTGGAGCAGGCAAAGCGGGCACGTTCCAAAAGCACCTCCCGCCTCTCCAGGAGCAGCACAGGCTCGTCTTTTGAGACGGTGGCATCTGCCGCTTGTGCCAGCGACTTGACAGATCAAGTCAAGAGCAACGTGGCCACCATTCTAAAGGTGGCCACAAACTCAAAGAACCTGAAGGGCACATATCAACGTGCCCTGAAGGAGGCCGCCGCCTTCATTACCGTGGCGGCCGAGGAGCTCGGCACTCGCACCTTGACCGAAGAGACCGCCAAGTTGCGAGCCGAAAACATCCGCCTCCGGGCGGAAATGGCAGAACTCCGCTCGGAGCTTGCCACAATGAGGGCAGAACTTCAGGCCGTCAAGACCGCACGGCCAGGGCCTGAGGCGCCTCAGCCGTCCCCTGCGGTGGTTGCCGATCCTGCATTGGAGCGTTCGCTCATGCAGTCGATCGGCAACATGTTAAACGCCCGACTTGAGGCGCTAGAGGATCGGCTGCTACCGGCTAAGACCATCCGGCCCCCATTAGCTGCGGACCGGAGAAGGCAAGAGGCCACTAGGGTCCAGGCTGAAGAGGTGGCAACTGTCACGGGTGCGATTGCCGCCTCCGTTAGCAAGGAGGGGAAGGAAAAAGGGAAGAAGAAGAAGAAGGCCGCAAAGGCGCCAACACCTGCGCCAACCTCCGACCAGGCACCGCGACTGACCGAGATCGCAGCCTCCACCTCTGCCGCTGCCACCATTCCGGCAACGACCGCCATCGCTGCTACGACCACCACCTCGGCCACGACTACCACCGAAACGTGGTCGACGGTGGTTAAAAAGGGGAAGAAGGGGGGCCCTAAAGCGACTGCGCAGTCGCAAAACAAACAGCCGAAGCTGCGTACGCCCAAATCCGCGGCCGTGATTATCACGCTGCAGCCGGGAGCAGCGGAGAGGGGCGTTACGTACGCTTCGGTGATGGCGGAGGCGAAAGCCAAAGTTGACATCGACAGCCTTGGCATTAAATCGCTAAGATTTAAGAAAGCCGTAACGGGGGGGAGAATCCTGGAGGTGCCAGGCGCCACCAGCGGCGACAAGGCGGACCGCCTGGCCCAGCAAATTCAGGCCACTCTAAAGGCGGAGGACATCCGTGTCTACCGCCCCACAAAGTGCGCGGAGGTACGGATCTCAGGCCTGGACGACTCCGTGTCCACGGCCGAGATCGTGCGGGCCATCGTACGTGAGACCGGATGTCCCGAGGCCGCCATCAAGGTGGGGGACATAAAGGCCGACCCATCTGGCCTTGGATCGGCGTGGGTGCGCTGTCCAGTCGGGGCAGCTCGCAAAATCGGTGACAGTGGCCGGCTTTTAGTTGGCTGGGTTGCGGCACGAGTCAAGGTGCTGCAGCCCAAGGCTCTGACCTGCTTCCGCTGCCTGGAGGTGGGGCACGTCAGGGCCAAGTGCACATCGGCCATCGACCGCAGCGATCAATGTTATCGCTGTGGTCAAGCCGGCCACAAGGCTGGGCAATGCTCCGCAGCGCCGCAATGCAACCTTTGCGCGGCAGCCGGAAAGGCTGCGGAGCATAGGATAGGAGGAAAGGCCTGCACGGCCCCCACGGCCCCCAAGCCCTCCAAGGGCAAGGGGACAAAGAAAAATAAAAAGAGGAAGAAGAAGACCGCTTCCGGGCCAACGATTGCGCCCGCGCAAGCGACTGCCCCCGAAGGCGGGGAAGAGGCGGAGGAGATGAACTGCGACTAAGATCATGGCAGTTCATCTCCTTCAGGCGAACATCAACCACTGCGCCAGGGCTCAGGATCTTTTACTCCAAAGCATGGCGCAGTGGTCGATCGATGTCGCGGTGGTGGCCGAGCCGTACTTCGTCCCCACTGCTGACAACTGGGTGGGGGACCGTATCGGCTCAGTGGCCCTCGGCGTAAAAAGCGGCACTGTCCTGGAGGACGTGGCCAGGGGTTCTGGCTGGGTGGCGGCAGTGCACGACCAAACACTCGTTGTCGGCACATATTTTTCGCCCAACAGAGGCCTCGCCGAGTTCGAGGCGTTCTTGGCCGAGGTGGGGGCCCTTGTCGGCCGGAGTCACCCGCGTCCAGCGCTCGTACTAGGGGACCTCAACGCCAAGTCCGCGGCGTGGGGTTCCCCCGCCACAGACCATCGTGGCGAGGTGCTGGAGGAGTGGGTGATTTCGACGGGTCTGTCCGTCCTGAACCGCGGTTCAGTCAACACGTGCGTGCGACAGCTGGGTGGGTCCATAGTGGACGTATCGTTCGCTAGCCCGGCTCTAGCACGCCGTGTCCGGGGGTGGAGAGTCTTGGAGGAGGTGGAGACGTTGTCGGACCACCGGTACATCCGGTTCGACGTCTCCGCCCAAACCTCGGGCATCCACCGCCCGCCAACTCCGGGGAGGGGCGGACCGCGCTGGGCACTGAAGCGCCTCGACCGAGAGCTCCTCGAAGAGGCCGCCATTGTCCAGGCCTGGGTTGCAGCGCCAGAGAGGCCCGGTGAGGACGTGGACGCGGAGGCGAGCTGGTTCCGCGGGGCAATGACGCACATTTGCGACGCGGCTATGCCCCGGGTCCAGTCTCGGCCTGCGAGACGCCAGGTGTACTGGTGGTCAGACGAGATCGCACAATTGCGCGTAGTGTGCGTGGCAGCGAGACGCCAGTACACCAGGCAGCGGCGGCGGCGTCTTAACCGGAGTCCTGAGACGGAGGCGGTGCTGTACGGGGCGTACCGCACCGCAAAAGAGGCCCTAAAACTGGCAATCCGCAGGGCTAAGGCGGCGGCGAGAGAAGAGCTGCTAGGAACCCTCGACCGCGATCCGTGGGGGCGGCCATATCGAATGGTCAGGGGCAAACTCCGCCCCTGGGCCCCCCCACTCACAGAGGGTCTCCGTCCCGAACTGCTCGAGGAGGTGGTGTCCGCCCTGTTTCCATCTAGGGCGGAACACACGCCGCCGCCGATGGTCCTGCCTTCGCAGGAGCTTCTTGGAGGCGGGGAAAGCGTCCCCGAGGTGACCCGAGAGGACCTCACAGCGGCAGTGCAGCGGCTCCGGGCTAAGAATACTGCCCCGGGGCCCGACGGCATACCGGGCCGCGCATGGGTCCTCGCCCTCAAGGCTTTGGAGCCCCGGCTGAGACGGCTCTTCACGGCGTGCCTGCAGGAGGGCCGGTTTCCATCACTGTGGAAAACCGGCAGGCTGGTCCTCCTCAGGAAGGAGGGGCGCCCGGCGGACTCACCGTCCGCGTACCGGCCCATAGTGCTGTTGGACGAGGTGGCAAAACTGTTCGAGCGCATCATCGCCGACCGCCTCGTCCACCATCTTTGCAGAGAGGGGCCGGACCTGGATGAGAACCAATTCGGTTTCCGCCGCGGGCGCTCAACAATCGACGCCATCTCACGCGTGAGGAGCCAGGCGGAGGAAGCGGTGTCCCGGGGCGGGGTCTTGTTGGCGGTGTCGCTCGACATCTCCAACGCCTTCAACACCTTGCCCTGGAGTTGTATTAGGGAGGCCCTACGATATCACAGAGTGCCTCCCTACCTCCGCCACATCGTCGGGGCTTATCTGTCCGAACGTCGGGTCATCTTCGCGGGGCGTAATGGTGAATGCATTCGCGAAATGTCGTGCGGTGTTCCACAGGGTTCGGTTCTGGGCCCGCTCCTGTGGAACATCGGGTACGACTGGGTGCTGAGGGGTGCTCTCCTCTGGGGCGCTGGCGTGACGTGTTACGCGGACGACACGCTCGTCACGGCCCGGGGGAGATCGCACAGGCAGGCAGCCTTGCTGGCGACGGCCGCTGTGGCGCAAGTGGTGGGTCGCATCCGGCGGTTGGGGCTGGAGGTGGCCCTCCACAAATCCGAGGCCATGATGTTCCATGGGCCCCGGAACGCGCCGCCGCCGGGAACAAACATCGTGGTCAGTGGGGTCCGAATAGCTGTCGGGACGACATTAAAATACTTGGGAGTCGTCCTCGACAGCCGCTGGAACTTCGGGCCTCACTTCCGGCGGCTGGCGCCTAAGTTGATGGGCGCTGCGGCCGCGCTCGCGACGCTGCTTCCCAACCTAGGAGGGCCGACATCGAGCTGTCGGCGGCTGTACATGGGGGTCGTGCGATCCATGGCCCTGTACGGGGCCCCGGTGTGGGCCAGCGACCTGACTGCCGACACCATCGCCATACTGCGAAGACCGCAACGGGCGATGGCCGTCAGAGTCGCAAGAGGGTATCGCACGATCTCCCATGAGGCAGCGTGCGTACTGGCCGGATCTCCGCCCTGGGACTTGGAGGCGAAGGCCCTCGCGTCACTCTTTACATGGCGCGGGGGCGAGAGGGAGAGGGGCAACAGACCTGCGCCGCGAGAAATCGAATGGCACAGGTCAGAGCTCCGCGAGGTCCTGGTGGCGGAATGGGGTGAACGTCTCACTCACCCCAGCGCTGGCCTCACTACTATCGAGGCCATCCGGCCAGTATTGCAGGAGTGGCTTGGAAGAAGCCACGGCTCCCTGACGTTTCGGGCGACGCAGGTGCTTTCTGGACATGGGTGCTTCGGAAAGTACCTGTGTCGCATAGGCAGGGAGCCAGACGCCCGGTGCCACCATTGCGTCGGTTGCCGCGAGGAGACGGCGCGGCATGTGGTGGAAGAGTGCATCGCATGGGATGCGCCGCGCCGTGCTCTAGTCGCGGAGGTCGGAGGGGACCTCTCGCTCCCGGCCATTGTTCGTCATATGGTCGGCAGCGACAGGTCCTGGGACGCGATGGTGTCCTTCTGCGAAGAGGTTATGTCGCAGAAGGAAGCTGCGGAAAGGGAGAGAGAAGCAACTACCACTCTCCCGAGCCGCAGCAGGCGCACCGGGCGCCGGAGGCGGGGGGTCACAACATCCGACTCCCCCCGTAGCGGTCCATCGAGCGGGCGGATTGGGGGAAATCCGTCCGCTCTGTAATATGGACCCGAGGTGGTGGCGCGACGTGTCCCGCGCGCGCCCCTCAGAAGGTTGAGGTCGAGGGGGGGTGAGCACCCCTCCCCCCCCTGTGACGAGATGGGGTCTGCATGGGCGGACCGGCACCGCCGGGTCTCGGAAGATTGCGTCTGTGCACCCGGGTACCCGGCAGAATGGTGAAGAGGGACACTCCTGTGTTTTTAGTCGGTGCGAGTCCGACATCACCCCGTCGTCTCCCCCGGTGGCGGGGTACCCATAAGGGGTTTTCACAGGGTTAAAAAAAAAAAAAAAAAAAAAAAAAAAAAAAAAAAAAAAAAAAAAAAAAAAAAAAAAAAAAAAAAAAAAAAAAAAAAAAAAAAAAAAAAAAAGGTTAGGTTAGGTTAGGTTAGGTTAGGTTAGGTTAGGTTAGGTTAGGTTAGGTTAGGTTAGGTTCCCGGCGGAGTTTCTGGATCTCATACCGGGCGCGTCCCCAGGTGGCGGATAGGGGAACGCCGTGCAGATATGCGCGGTATCGGGTTCATCCCGGCGCGGGCCAAAACCAGGGGGTGGGATCGCTCCTCATCTTGAGGTCGCGATGGTGTGCGTTTTGCACACGGGGGGCACTCCTCTCGGAGTGGAGGGGCGACGGGTTTGCCGGTCAGTCATGGCCGGCAGACACGGTCTGATGCAGACCACCGTTCGGCCCGATCCGGAATCCTCATTGAGAGGGCCGGAGGCCCTGCGTGGGCCACGAGGAGAAAACCTCTATAAAAAACCATTGGGGGGGAGCCCAGTCTGGGCTGGGGTGCTGCTCCACGTGTTCTGTCACGCTGGAGGAGCAAGGACGGGCTCGGTGTTCACTCACCCTGTCACCGAGCAGGCAGCGGGAGGACTGTTTCCTTTCGCTGCCCCCGTCATCAGATCGTAATCCCTTAGGGGACCGAGGGTCTTGGCTTCACCGCCCGGGCCGCGAGGAAGAAAACCTCTATAAAAAATTACCCCGAATCTCGAGCTCGGCGCGCGGCCAGGGGATGTATGGCTGACGGGTATGATCAGTCTCGAGCGCGCCCCCTCCAGAGGACCGGCGGACCCTCTGGAGTATATACGCTTACCCGGGTACAGGGGGCACTGCCCGGGTGGACCTTTTATTTCCCCCATACTCGTGGGAATTGTATGGATACTTTAAACACAAAAACCCAAAACGACGTTGTCTCAGGACAAAGTGAGGAGTTGTCAGGCAATGCCCTTTTCAGGGCGGTGCCTGTCGTCAAGCTGACGAGACTGTCGGCAACAGAGGTGGAGATGGAGTCGGACCACGGCTCCAACTCCAGCGGCGTTAGTGCAGGGCGCCCCTCCAAATTTTGGAGGGTCGATGGCCGCAAGCGCCACAGAGCGGAGCACTCGGGGCTGGACTCGGCCTCGAGTGACGAGTCCTCGCCGGCCTCTAAGGTCAGCTCGAAAGGAAGAGGGCGGCCGCCGACTACTGGCAAGTATGTCGGCCTGGCCAAAGCGCAGGCGGAGCTGAACGCCGCCAAGCGCGAGGAACTCCGTCTGCGGGCGGAAGAGGAGGTGGCGAAGCTGGCGGAGCGAGCGCGCTCCCACAAAATCACCCGCCTCTCTGGGAGCAGCACGTCCGGATCCCTTGAGACGGTCGTGTCCGCTGCGTCAGCGTGCACGCTGACGCAGCAGGTCAAGGATAACGTGGCGACCATTCTGAAGGTCGCCACCAATTCCAAAAACCTTAAGGGCACTTTTCAACGTGCCCTTAAGGATGCGGCCGCCTTCATAGGAGAGGCGGCTGAGGAGTTCGGCGCTCGCACCGCCAATGAAGAGACCGCACTGCTCCAGGCGGAGAACAAACGCCTCCGGGCGGAAATGGCGGAGCTACGGTCGGAGCTCGCCGACCTGCGGAAAGAGCTGCTGGCCATAAGGTCTGCACGGCCCGAGCCGGAGGCGAACAACATCCCGCCCGCAAAGTCTGTTGCCGATCCCGAGTTGGAGCGTACGCTCACTGAGAGGATCGGCAACATGCTGAACGCGCGGCTCGCGGCGCTTGAGGACCGGCTGCTGCCGGCCAAGACAATCCGGCCTCCGCTGGCAGCAGACCGGAAACGGGAAGCGGCAGCTCAGGCGGCAGCTCAAGCGGTTGTGGATGCGGTGGCCGAGGTCCATGCTGGCCCATCCAAAGCCCCGACCAAGGCGTCGACCAAAAAGGGCAAAAAGGCTAAGCCGACCTACGCAGCCAAGGCGGCTACCCCGCAGGCCGCTCCGGTGGGAAATACCGTGCCAGCTGGCCAAACGGCTACCGCAAAGCCCGCTGCCCAGCAGACTCCGGCCTCTGCTCCCTCGACGTCCAAACAAACGGGCGAGTGGGAGACCGTCGGAGACAAGAAGGCCTCCAAAAAGAAGGCCAAAGCCAAGAAGAAGGCAAAGAAGGCGGAGGCAAAGTTGCGCGCTCCCCGCTCAACGGCGGTGGTCCTGACTCTCGAACCGGGAGCACAGGAGAGGGGCCTGACGTACACCGCGGTCTTGGCTAAGGCCAAGGCCAACATCAAGTTGGCCGACGTCGGCATTGCGGGTGTGCAGATCAAAACCACTGCCACAGGTGCTCGGCTCCTGGAGATCTCCGGGTCTACGAGCGGGGAGAAGGCGGACGCCCTTGCTGAGCGGCTTAGGTCGCTTCTGGAGGCGGAAGGTGTCCGGGTGTCCAGGCCCGTTAAGTGTGCAAGCTTGCGCATTACGGGCTTGGACGACTCAGTGACCGCCGAAGAACTGGCGGCCGCAGTGGCCAGAGTCGGGGGCTGCTCGCCGGACCAAGTCCGTCCGGGAACTTTCGCCAAGGGGCCTAGCGGCATGGGGGCGGTCGTTACCAGCTGTCCCGTGGCGGCTGCAAAACGGGTCGCCGACGGCGGCAGATTACTGGTGGGCTGGGTCTCGGCCCGGGTGAAAGTGCTGGAGCCGAGGCCCACGAGGTGCTACAAGTGCCAAAGTGATGGCCACGTCAGGGCACAGTGCACCTCAGAGGCGGATTGTGGCGACTTGTGTTTCCGCTGTGGCCAGCCCGGCCACAAGGCAGGGTCTTGCCAGGCAACAACGCCGTGCTGTGCTCTGTGCACGGCGTCTGGCAAGCCAGCGGAGCACAAAATGGGCAGCAAAGCCTGTGCAGCCAGCAAAGAGGGCAATAAAAAGAAGAACAGGAAGAAGAAAAAGAAGAAAGGATCGGCTACTAGTGAACAGCCGAACGCCTCGGCCGCGGCGGAAGCGCCGCAGAGCCAGACGGAGGGGCTAGTAGAAATGGAGTGTCAGTAATGGCCCCACCCCTCCGTCTGCTGCAGGCCAACATCAACCACTGCGCCAGGGCTCAGGACCTTTTACTCCAGAGCATGGCGCAGTGGAAGATCAACATTGTGGTCGTCGCCGAGCCGTATTTTATCCCTCCCAGGGACGACTGGGTGGGAGACGCCACCGGCTCGGCGGCCTTGATTTGGTCGGCTGCCGCCGGAACCCCGTCCATCGAAAACATATCGAGAGGGCGGGGCTACGTTGCGGCTCAATTCGGCGAGGTTGTGGTGGTGGGAGTATATTTCTCCCCGAACCGCACCCTCGCCGAGTTCGAGAGCTTCCTCTTGGAGCTGTCCACGTTGGTGGACCGTGCCCACCCTCGCCCCGTTCTCGTCCTCGGGGACCTCAACGCCAAGTCCGCGGCGTGGGGTTCCCGCGCCACAGACCATCGTGGCACGGCGCTGGAGGAGTGGGCCCTCGCGTCGGGTCTGGCCGTCCTGAACCGCGGTTCAGTCGACACGTGCGTGCGACAGCTGGGTGGGTCCATAGTGGACGTATCGTTCGCTAGCCCGGCTCTAGCACGCCGTGTCCGGGGGTGGAGAGTCTTGGAGGAGGTGGAGACGTTGTCGGACCACCGGTACATCCGGTTCGACGTCTCCGCCCAGACCTCGGGCATCCACCGCCCGCCGACCCCGGGGAGGGACGGACCGCGCTGGGCGCTGAAGCGCCTCGACCGGGAGCTCCTTGAGGAAGCGGCCATAGTGAAGGCGTGGTCAGAAGGACCGGAGAGGCCCGGTGACGACGTCGACGGGGAGGCGAGCTGGTTCCGCGGGGCGATGACGCAGATCTGCGACGCGGCTATGCCCCGTGTCCAGTCTCGGCCCACCAAGCGTCAGGTGTACTGGTGGACAGAGGAGATCGCCCAGCTGCGCTATGCGTGCATAGCGGCGAGACGCCAGTACACCAGGCAGCGTCGGAGACGTCTGAACCGGAGCCCCGAGACGGAGGCGGCGCTGTACCAGAGGTACCGCGCCGCGAAGGAGGCTCTGAAGATAGCCATCGGCAGAGCAAAGGAGGCAGCGAGGGAAGAGCTGCTCGAGACCCTCGATCGCGATCCGTGGGGGCGTCCATACCATATGGTAAGGGGCAAACTACGCCCCTGGGCGCCCCCACTAACAGAGGGTCTCCGCCCCGAGTTGCTCGGGGACGTGGTGGCCGCCCTGTTTCCATCCAGGGCGGAACACACACCACCGCCGATGGCTCCGCCAGAGCCTCCTGGAGAGGGAGAAGTCCCGAATGCCCCCGAGGTGACCCAAGAGGACCTGAAGGCAGCGGTGGATCGGCTCCGGGCTAAGAACACTGCCCCGGGGCCCGACGGCATACCCGGCCGCGCCTGGGTCCTCGCCCTGAAGGAGTTGGAGCCCCGACTGCGACGGCTCTTCACGGCATGCCTGCAGGAGGGCCGGTTTCCATCGCAGTGGAAAACCGGCAGGCTGGTCCTCCTCAGGAAGGAGGGGCGCCCGGCGGACTCGCCGTCCGCATACCGGCCCATAGTGCTGTTGGACGAGGTGGCAAAGCTCTTCGAGCGCATCGTCGCCGACCGCCTCGTCCAGCATCTGAGCAGGGAGGGGCCGGACTTGGACGGCAACCAGTTCGGTTTCCGCCGCGGGCGCTCCACCGTAGACGCCATCATGCGCGTGAGGAGCCTGGCGGAGGAAGTGGTGTCCCGGGGTGGGGTCTTGTTGGCGGTGTCGTTAGACATTTGCAACGCCTTCAACACCCTGCCCTGGAGTTGTATTAGGGAGGCCCTACGTTATCACGGAGTGCCTCCCTACCTCCGCCACATCGTCGGGGCTTATCTGTCGGGGCGTTGGGTCACCTTCGTGGGGCAAAATGGCGTGGTGCAGCGACACCAGATGTCGTGCGGTGTTCCGCAGGGTTCGGTCCTGGGCCCGCTCCTGTGGAACATCGGGTACGACTGGGTGCTGAGGGGTGCTCTCCTCCGGGGCGCTAGCGTGACGTGTTACGCGGACGACACGCTCGTCACGGCCCGGGGGAGATCGCACAGGGAGGCAGCCTTGCTGGCGACGGCCGCAGTGGCGCAGGTGGTGGGTCGCATCCGGCGATTGGGGCTGGAGGTGGCCCTCCACAAATCCGAGGCCATGACGTTCCATGGGCCTCGGAACGCGCCGCCGCCGGGATCTAACATCGTGGTCGGTGGGGTCCGAATAGCTGTCGGGGCGACGATAAAATACCTGGGGGTCGTCCTCGACAGCCGCTGGGATTTCGGGCCCCACTTCCGGCGGCTGGCGCCCAAACTGATGGGCGCTGCGGCCGCGCTGGCGACGCTGCTTCCCAATCTTGGAGGGCCGACGACAAGTTGTCGGCGGCTGTACATGGGGGTCGTGCGATCCATGGCCCTGTACGGGGCCCCGGTGTGGGCCGATGACCTGACGGCCACCAACATCGCCATTCTGCGGAAGCCGCAACGGGCGATGGCCGTCAGAGTCATAAGAGGTTATCGCACGATCTCCCATGAGGCAGCGTGCGTACTGGCCGGATCTCCGCCCTGGGACCTGGAGGCGAAGGCCCTCGCGTCACTCTATACATGGCGCGGGGGCGAGAGGGAGCGGGGCAACAGACCTGCGCCGCGAGAAATCGAGTGGCGCAGGTCAGAGCTCCGCGAGGTCCTGGTGGCGGATTGGGGTGAACGCCTCACTCACCCCAGCGCTGGCCTCACCACGATCGAGGCCATCCGGCCGGTACTGCAGGAGTGGCTGGGGAGAAGCCACGGCTCCCTGACGTTTCGCGCGACGCAGGTGCTTTCTGGACATGGGTGCTTCGGAAAGTACCTGTGTCGCATAGGCAGGGAGCCAGACGCCCGGTGCCACCATTGCGTCGGTTGCCGCGAGGAGACGGCGCGGCATGTTGTGGAGGAGTGCATCTCTTGGGATGCGCCGCGCCGTGCTCTAGTCGCGGAAGTCGGAGGGGACCTCTCGCTCCCGGCCATTGTTCGTCATATGGTCGGCAGCGACAGGTCCTGGGACGCAGTGGTGTCCTTCTGCGAGGAGGTGATGTCGCAGAAGGAAGCTGCGGAGAGGGAGAGGGAAATCACGTCCACTCTCCCGAGCCGCAGCAGGCGCACCGGGCGCCGGAGGCGGGGGGGTCATAACATCGGACTCCCCCCGTAGCGGTCCATCGAGCGGGCGGATTGGGGGAAATCCGTTCGCTCCGTATATGGACCCGAGGTGGCGTGCGTAGTGTCCCTCGCACGCCCCTCAGCAGAAGGTGGTCAAGGGGGGTGAGCACCCCTCCCCCCCTGTGACAAGTGGGGGTCCGCAGTGGCGGACCGGCACCGCCGGGTCGCGGACGAGTGCTGGCTTGAACCCGCGGCCCGGTATAATGGTGCAGATGGGACACTCCTGTGTTTTTAGTCGGTGCGAGTCCGACATCACCTCGTCGCCTCCCCCGGCGGCGGGGTACCCATAAGGGGTTTTCACAGGGTCAAAAAAAAAAAAAAAAAAAAAAAAAAAAAAAAAAAAAAAAAAAAAAAAAAAAAAAAGGTTAGGTTAGGTTAGGTTAGGTTAGGTTAGGTTGAGACGGCGCGGCATGTGGTGGAGCAGTGCATCGCTTGGGATGCGCCGCGCCGTGCTCTAGTCGCGGAAGTCGGAGGGGACCTCTCGCTCCCGGCCATTGTTCGTCATATGGTCGGCAGCGACAGGTCCTGGGACGCAGTGGTGTCCTTCTGCGAGGAGGTGATGTCGCAGAAGGAAGCTGCGGAAAGGGAGAGAGAAGTCACGTCCACTCTCCCGAGCCGCAGCAGGCGCACCGGGCGCCGGAGGCGGGGGGGTCATAACATCCGACTCCCCCCGTAGCGGTCCATCGAGCGGGCGGATTGGGGGAAATCCGTTCGCTCCTTATATGGACCCGAGGTGGCGTGCGTAGTGTCCCTCGCACGCCCCTCAGCAGTATGTGGTCAAGGGGGGTGAGCACCCCTCCCCCCCTGTGACAAGTGGGGGTCTGCAATGGCGGACCGGCACCACCGGGTCGCGGACGAGTGCTGGCTTGAACCCGCGGCCCGGTATAATGGTGCAGATGGGACACTCCTGTGTTTTTAGTCGGTGCGAGTCCGACATCACCTCGTCGCCTCCCCCGGCGGCGGGGTACCCATAAGGGGTTTTCACAGGGTCAAAAAAAAAAAAAAAAAAAAAAAAAAAAAAAAAAAAGGTTAGGTTAGGTTAGGTTAGGTTGGAAGTGTGTTCTTTAGTGTGATGTTACAACTGTATATAGATCACTAGCTCTCGTTAGAAGGTCTACAGCACGTGACGTCACGCGCTCGTTGCCAGGCAACGCTCCTTGTAATGTGCGCTGCGGACGCTCGCCCGCGCGGCTGCGACGGTCCAGTGGCGCACGTTCCTTGGGCTGCCTCCTGCCTTACGCGGTTTCCCGGCGGAGTTTCTGGATCTCATACCGGGCGCGTCCCCAGGTGGCGGATAGGGGAACGCCGCGCAGATATGCGCGGTATCGGGTTCATCCCGGCGCGGGCCAAAACCAGGGGGTGGGATCGCTCCTCATCTTGAGGTCGCGATGGTGTGCGTTTTGCACACGGGGGGCACTCCTCTCGGAGTGGAGGGGCGACGGGTTTGCCGGTCAGTCATGGCCGGCAGACACGGTCTGATGCAGACCACCGTTCGGCCCGATCCGGAATCCTCATTGAGAGGGCCGGAGGCCCTGCGTGGGCCACGAGGAGAAAACCTCTATAAAAAACCATTGGGGGGGAGCCCAGTCTGGGCTGGGGTGCTGCTCCACGTGTTCTGTCACGCTGGAGGAGCAAGGACGGGCTCGGTGTTCACTCACCCTGTCACCGAGCAGGCAGCGGGAGGACTGTTTCCTTTCGCTGCCCCCGTCATCAGATCGTAATCCCTTAGGGGACCGAGGGTCTTGGCTTCACCGCCCGGGCCGCGAGGAAGAAAACCTCTATAAAAAATTACCCCGAATCTCGAGCTCGGCGCGCGGCCAGGGGATGTATGGCTGACGGGTATGATCAGTCTCGAGCGCGCCCCCTCCAGAGGACCGGCGGACCCTCTGGAGTATATACGCTTACCCGGGTACAGGGGGCACTGCCCGGGTGGACCTTTTATTTCCCCCATACTCGTGGGAACTTTATGGATACTTTAAATAAAACCCAAAAAACCCAAAACGACGTTGTCTTAGGACAAAGTGAGGAGTTGTCAGGCAGTGCCCTTTTCAGGGCGGTGCCCGTCGTCAAGCTGACGAGACTGTCGGCATCAGAGGTGGAGATGGAGTCGGACCACGGCTCCAACTCCAGCGGCGTCAGTGCTGGGCGCCCCTCCAAATTTTGGAGGGTCGATGGCCGCAAGCGCCACAGAGCGGAGCACTCGGGGCTGGACTCGGCCTCGAGTGACGAGTCCTCGCCGGCCTCTAAGGTCAGCTCGAAAGGAAGAGGGCGGCCGCCGACTACTGGCAAGTATGTCGGCCTGGCCAAAGCGCAGGCGGAGCTGAACGCCGCCAAGCGCGAGGAGCTCCGTCTGCGGGCGGAAGAGGAGGTGGCGAAGCTGGCGGAGCGAGCGCGCTCCCACAAAATCACCCGCCTCTCTGGGAGCAGCACGTCCGGATCCCTTGAGACGGTCGTGTCCGCTGCGTCAGCGTGCACGCTGACGCAGCAGGTCAAGGATAACGTGGCGACCATTCTGAAGGTCGCCACCAATTCCAAAAACCTTAAGGGCACTTTTCAACGTGCCCTCAAGGATGCGGCCGCCTTCATAGGAGAGGCGGCTGAGGAGTTCGGCGCTCGCACCACCACAGACGAAACCGCAAAGCTCCAGGCGGAGAACAAACGCCTCCGGGCGGAAATGGCGGAGCTACGGTCGGAGCTCGCCGACCTGCGGAAAGAGCTGCTGGCCATAAGGTCTGCACGGCCCGAGCCGGAGGCGAACAACATCCCGCCCGCAAAGTCTGTTGCCGATCCCGAGTTGGAGCGTACGCTCACTGAGAGGATCGGCAACATGCTGAACGCGCGGCTCGCGGCGCTTGAGGACCGGCTGCTGCCGGCCAAAACAATCCGGCCTCCGCTGGCAGCAGACCGGAAACGGGAAGCGGCAGCTCAGGCGGCAGCTCAAGCGGTTGTGGATGCGGTGGCCGAGGTCCATGCTGGCCCATCCAAAGCCCCGACCAAGGCGTCGACCAAAAAGGGCAAAAAGGCTAAGCCGACCTACGCAGCCAAGGCGGCTACCCCGCAGGCCGCTCCGGTGGGAAATACCGTGCCAGCTGGCCAAACGGCTACCGCAAAGCCCGCTGCCCAGCAGACTCCGGCCTCTGCTCCCTCGACGTCCAAACAAACGGGCGAGTGGGAGACCGTCGGAGACAAGAAGGCCTCCAAAAAGAAGGCCAAAGCCAAGAAGAAGGCAAAGAAGGCGGAGGCAAAGTTGCGCGCTCCCCGCTCAACGGCGGTGGTCCTGACTCTCGAACCGGGAGCACAGGAGAGGGGCCTGACGTACACCGCGGTCTTGGCTAAGGCCAAGGCCAACATCAAGTTGGCCGACGTCGGCATTGCGGGTGTGCAGATCAAAACCACTGCTACAGGTGCTCGGCTCCTGGAGATCTCCGGGTCTACGAGCGGGGAGAAGGCGGACGCCCTTGCTGAGCGGCTTAGGTCGCTTCTGGAGGCGGAAGGTGTCCGGGTGTCCAGGCCCGTTAAGTGTGCAAGCTTGCGCATTACGGGCTTGGACGACTCAGTGACCGCCGAAGAACTGGCGGCCGCAGTGGCCAGAGTCGGGGGCTGCTCGCCGGACCAAGTCCGTCCGGGAACTTTCGCCAAGGGGCCCAGCGGCATGGGGGCGGTCGTTACCAGCTGTCCCGTGGCGGCTGCAAAACGGGTCGCCGATGGCGGCAGATTGCTGGTGGGCTGGGTCTCGGCTCGGGTGAAAGTGCTGGAGCCGAGGCCCATGAGGTGCTACAAGTGCCAAAGTGATGGCCACGTCAGGGCACAGTGCACCTCAGAGGCGGATTGCGGTGATTTATGTTTCCGCTGTGGCCAGCCCGGCCACAAAGCAGGGTCTTGCCAGGCGACAACGCCGTGCTGTGCTCTGTGCACGGCGTCTGGCAAGCCAGCGGAACACAAAATGGGCAGCAAAGCCTGTGCCACCAGCAAAGGGGGCAATAAAAAGAAGAATAGGAAGAAGAAAAAGAAGGAAGAATCGGCTGCTAGTGAACAGCCGAACGCCTTGGCTACGGCGGAAGCGCCGCAGACCCAGACGGAGGGGCCAGTAGACATGGAGTGTCAGTAATGGCCCCACCCCTCCGTCTCCTGCAGGCCAATATCAACCACTGCGCCAGGGCTCAGGACCTTTTACTCCAGAGCATGGCGCAGTGGAAGATCAACATCGTGGTCGTCGCCGAGCCGTATTTTATCCCTCCCAGGGACGACTGGGTGGGAGACGCCACCGGCTCGGCGGCCTTGATTTGGTCGGCTGCCGCCGGAACCCCGTCCATCGAAAACATCTCGAGGGGGCGGGGTTACGTCGCGGCGCAATTCGGCGAGGTTGTGGTGGTGGGAGTATACTTCTCTCCGAACCGCACCCTCGCCGAATTCGAGAGCTTCCTCTTGGAGCTGTCCACGTTGGTGGACCGTGCCCACCCTCGCTCCGTTCTCGTCCTCGGGGACCTCAACGCCAAGTCCGCGGCGTGGGGTTCCCGCGCCACAGATCATCGTGGCACGGCGCTGGAGGAGTGGGCTCTCACGACGGGTCTGTCCGTCCTGAACCGCGGTTCAGTCGACACGTGCGTGCGACAGCTGGGCGGGTCCATAGTGGACGTATCGTTCGCTAGCCCGGCTCTAGCACGCCGTGTCCGGGGGTGGAGAGTCTTAGAGGAGGTGGAGACGTTGTCGGACCACCGGTACATCCGGTTCAACGTCTCCGCCCAGACCTCGGGCATCCACCGCCCGCCGACCCCGGGGAGGGACGGACCGCGCTGGGCGCTGAAGCGCCTCGACCGGGAGCTCCTCGAGGAAGCGGCCATAGTCAAGGCGTGGTCTGAAGGACCAGAGAGGCCCGGTGACGACGTCGACGGGGAGGCGAGCTGGTTCCGCGGGGCGATGACGCAGATCTGCGACGCGGCTATGCCCCGCGTCCAGTCTCGGCCCACCAAGCGTCAGGTGTACTGGTGGACAGAGGAAATCGCCCAGTTGCGCTATACGTGCATAGCGGCGAGACGCCAGTACACCAGACAGCGTCGGAGGCGTCTGAACCGGAGCCCTGAGACGGAGGCGGCGCTGTACCAGAGGTACCGCGCCGCGAAGGAGGCTCTGAAGATAGCCATCGGCAGAGCAAAGGAGGCAGCGAGGGAGGAGCTGCTCGAGACCCTCGATCGCGATCCGTGGGGGCGTCCGTACCGCATGGTACGGGGCAAACTACGCCCCTGGGCCCCCCCACTTACAGAGGGTCTCCGCCCCGAGCTGCTCGGGGACGTGGTGTCCGCCCTATTTCCATCAAGGGCGGAATACACACCACCGCCGATGGCTCCGCCAGAGCCTCCTGGAGAGGGAGAAGTCCCGAATGCCCCCGAGGTGACCCAAGAGGACCTGAAGGCAGCGGTGGATCGGCTCCGGGCCAAGAACACTGCCCCGGGGCCCGACGGCATACCCGGCCGCGCCTGGGTCCTCGCCCTGAAGGTGTTGGAGCCCCGACTGCGACGGTTCTTCACGGCATGCCTGCAGGAGGGCCGGTTTCCATCGCAGTGGAAAACCGGCAGGCTGGTCCTCCTCAGGAAGGAGGGGCGCCCGGCGGACTCGCCGTCCGCATACCGGCCCATAGTGCTGCTGGACGAGGTGGCAAAGCTCTTCGAGCGCATCGTCGCCGACCGCCTCGTCCAGCATCTGAGCAGGGAGGGGCCGGACTTGGACGGCAACCAGTTCGGTTTCCGCCGCGGGCGCTCCACCGTAGACGCCATCATGCGCGTGAGGAGCCTGGCGGAGGAAGTGGTGTCCCGGGGTGGGGTCTTGTTGGCGGTGTCGTTAGACATTTGTAACGCCTTCAACACCCTGCCCTGGAGTTGTATTAGGGAGGCCCTACGTTATCACGGAGTGCCTCCCTACCTCCGCCACATCGTCGGGGCTTATTTGTCGGGGCGTTGGGTCACCTTCGTGGGGCAAAATGGCGTGGTGCAGCGACATCAGATGTCGTGCGGTGTTCCACAGGGTTCGGTTCTGGGCCCGCTCCTGTGGAACATCGGGTACGACTGGGTGCTGAGGGGTGCTCTCCTCCGGGGCGCTAGCGTGACGTGTTACGCGGACGACACGCTCGTCACGGCCCGGGGGAGATCGCACAGGGAGGCAGCCTTGCTGGCGACGGCCGCAGTGGCGCAGGTGGTGGGTCGCATCCGGCGGTTGGGGCTGGAAGTGGCCCTCCACAAATCCGAGGCCATGACGTTCCATGGGCCTCGGAACGCGCCGCCGCCGGGATCTAACATCGTGGTCGGTGGGGTCCGAATAGCTGTCGGGGCGACGATAAAATACCTGGGGGTCGTCCTCGACAGCCGCTGGGATTTCGGGCCCCATTTCCGGCGGCTGGCGCCCAAACTGATGGGCGCTGCGGCCGCGCTGGCGACGCTGCTTCCCAATCTCGGAGGGCCGACGACGAGTTGTCGGCGGCTGTACATGGGGGTCGTGCGATCCATGGCCCTGTACGGGGCCCCGGTGTGGGCCGATGACCTGACGGCCACCAACATCGCCATTCTGCGGAAGCCGCAACGGGCGATGGCCGTCAGAGTCATAAGAGGTTATCGCACGATCTCCCATGAGGCAGCGTGCGTACTGGCCGGATCTCCGCCCTGGGACCTGGAGGCGAAGGCCCTCGCGTCACTCTATACATGGCGCGGGGGCGAGAGGGAGCGGGGCAACAGACCTGCGCCGCGAGAAATCGAGTGGCGCAGGTCAGAGCTCCGCGAGGTCCTGGTGGCGGAATGGGGTGAACGCCTCACTCACCCCAGCGCTGGCCTCACCACGATCGAGGCCATCCGGCCAGTACTGCAGGAGTGGCTGGGGAGAAGCCACGGCTCCCTGACGTTTCGCGCGACGCAGGTGCTTTCTGGACATGGGTGCTTCGGAAAGTACCTGTGTCGCATAGGCAGGGAGCCAGACGCCCGGTGCCACCATTGCGTCGGTTGCCGCGAGGAGACGGCGCGGCATGTTGTGGAGGAGTGCATCTCTTGGGATGCGCCGCGCCGTGCTCTAGTCGCGGAAGTCGGAGGGGACCTCTCGCTCCCGGCCATTGTTCGTCATATGGTCGGCAGCGACAGGTCCTGGGACGCAGTGGTGTCCTTCTGCGAGGAGGTAATGTCGCAGAAGGAAGCTGCGGAGAGGGAGAGGGAAATCACGTCCACTCTCCCGAGCCGCAGCAGGCGCACCGGGCGCCGGAGGCGGGGGGGTCATAACATCCGACTCCCCCCGTAGCGGTCCATCGAGCGGGCGGATTGGGGGAAATCCGTTCGCTCCGTATATGGACCCGAGGTGGCGTGCGTAGTGTCCCTCGCACGCCCCTCAGCAGAAGGTGGTCAAGGGGGGTGAGCACCCCTCCCCCCCTGTGGCAAGTGGGGGTCCGCAGTGGCGGACCGGCACCGCCGGGTCGCGGACGAGTGCTGGCTTGAACCCGCGGCCCGGTATAATGGTGCAGATGGGACACTCCTGTGTTTTTAGTCGGTGCGAGTCCGACATCACCTCGTCGCCTCCCCCGGCGGCGGGGTACCCATAAGGGGTTTTCACAGGGTCAAAAAAAAAAAAAAAAAAAAAAAAAAAAAAAAAAAAAAAAAAAAAAAAAAAAAAAGGTTAGGTTAGGTTAGGTTAGGTTAGGTTAGGTTAGGTTAGGTTAGGTTAGGTTAGGTTAGGTTAGGTTAGGTTAGGTTAGGTTAGGTTAGGTTAGGTTAGGTTAGGTTAGGTTAGGTTAGGTTAGGTTAGGTTAGGTTAGGTTAGGTTAGGTTAGGTTAGGTTAGGTTAGGTTAGGTTAGGTTAGGTTAGGTTAGGTTAGGTTAGGTTAGGTTAGGTTAGGTTAGGTTAGGTTAGGTTAGGTTAGGTTAGGTTAGGTTAGGTTAGGTTAGGTTAGGTTAGGTTAGGTTAGGTTAGGTTAGGTTAGGTTAGGTTAGGTTAGGTTAGGTTAGGTTAGGTTAGGTTAGGTTAGGTTAGGTTAGGTTAGGTTAGGTTAGGTTAGGTTAGGTTAGGTTAGGTTAGGTTAGGTTAGGTTAGGTTAGGTTAGGTTAGGTTAGGTTAGGTTAGGTTAGGTTAGGTTAGGTTAGGTTAGGTTAGGTTAGGTTAGGTTAGGTTAGGTTAGGTTAGGTTAGGTTAGGTTAGGTTAGGTTAGGTTAGGTTAGGTTAGGTTAGGTTAGGTTTTTTTTTTTTTTTTTTTTTTTTTTTTTTTTTTTTTTTTTTTTTTTTTTTTTTTTTTTTTTTCGACTAATTCCGCCAACATTATTGGCGCCTATTTTGTGTCTGTTCCTCATCCATACTAGTTCTCGCAATACATTCCTCTCGCACTTCCATTCTGCATACTTTATCTTTCTTTTATTCCTCGTCTTTTATTCCTTCCGGGTGGGATTCCCGCTTATCTACTTAGCCTATTCTCTTCTATCTATTGCTTATATTTTATATTTCTATATATATGGGGGAAATTATGTTAACCATTTTCTTTATTTTTTACATTTTCCTTATTCTATTTACATTTCTGTTTATACTTAACTTATACGTCTATATTAGTACACTCATTTTATTCTTACTGCTATTTTACTATTGTATTTATTCTAGTTTCCTATGTTAACATTTAAATATTTTATACAATATAGAATTTAACATAGTTTATGACATCGTTTTGTTTCTATCTATTACTTTTTGGGCTACGTTTTCGCAGTACTCTATGAATTTTTTCCTATTTTTACTGTCGATTATTTCGCTCAGTTTTTCTCGCTGCAGTGTTTCACCCAGTTCACACTCCAGGTTATATCGCTCCACAGCATACGCGGGACAGTCCAACAGGATGTGTGGTACTGTTTCAGCTGTGTTGGAGTCGCAGATGCATGATGGGCTCTCCTTACACTTGAAGCGATTCAGGTATTCAGAGAACCCACCATGCCCCGTCATGACTTGCGTCAGCACGCCCGTTGGCCGCACCCGTTTTACAATACGGAAGGCCGCTATGGCGTCCGGAAGAAACATCTTCGTCACCGAGGCCGTCTCGCCCGACACATATCTCCGATTCCATTCATCGAGCGATCCCGAGCGGATCTGACGTCTGATAAATGAAATCGGACACAAGTCGTAGTCCGGCTTCCTCCGTGACGACAACGCGGCTTCCTTCGCCAGCTCGTCCGCGCGCTCATTCCCTGGCAGTCCCGCGTGAGCCTTAATCCAGAACAAAGACACAGCTTTGCCCTGGGTCAAGGCTTGAGCCAAATTGGCTCTCGCGCGCACCGCCAGGGGATGGAGCGAACCAGGGCTTGCAAGCGTCTGCAATGCTGACATTGAGTCACTGTACAAACCGTAGCTCGTCTCTTTGCGCTTGAGGACCACGTCGGTTGCCTTGCAGATGGCCAGTAGTTCCGCCTGGTAGACCGTGCAGTACGCGGCGAGGCTAAGTTTGAGGTTCTGGGTTTCACCCTCATTATTCCATAAGGATAATGCAGCTCCCACCTTCCCCTCAATCTTGCTGCCGTCAGTGAAGATTCGCACTGTCTGCACGTTGTAGCTATTTAATAGCTGCTGGTCTGTCAGGCAGACGAACTCCAAGGCCATCTGTTTGGCAGGGTGGGAAGATTCCGCAAATCTCACCATACTCTCAATCTCCCTGTCTCCAGGCACAAACTGGGATGACCCTCTCCTTGCTTCGTACATGGCGGCTGCCTCTTGTATGCGCAAGTCTAGAGGAAGTATCCCAGAGAGGGCCAGTGCTGAGTTCAGGGAGACTGTACGGTAAGATTTGCAGAGCTTCTGGACGAATCCTCGTTGGACAGAGCCTAGCTTCTTCCGTATTCCCAGCTTTTTCGTGGCGGGAGCCCAGGCGCCGGCCGCGTATGTAATTATGGGTTCTATTGTGGCAGTGTAAATGGTGTGTATTATTTCCCTGTTTAGGCCCCAGCTGACTTTCGCCGCTCGTGACAGCTGTTTGTATATTTCGGCCGCCTTCTTACATACGTTTTTCGTGTGCTCGTTGAAGGTAAGCTTGTCGTCGATGGTTAGACCCAGCAGCTTCATGCTTCGTACCATGCCAATGTCAACCCCGGCCATCCTCAGGTGCGGGGTGTCATGCTTCAGCTTGTTTGTTATGAGCATTGCGCAGGTTTTATGCGGTGCAAACCGCAGCTTATTTCGGACACCCCAGCTCTGGACGCGGGCGAGGGCCCCATTGGCAAGCCTAGAGACTTCAGCCGCTGTATCCCCATCCACGACCAGCACAATGTCGTCAGCGAAGGCTTGGGTAAAGTATCCTTCCCTCTCCATATCCTGCAAAAGTGGGTCGAGCAGTAAGTTCCACAGAATGGGGCCACCGATCGACCCCTGGACACAGCCCTTGTTTGTCTCTCGTGTGCATTCTTCCCCAGCATACCTTACTCTAACTCTTCTACTGTCGAGGTAACTGTCTAGTAGCCTCCTGGTGTTCACCGGGCACTTTTCCTCAGCCAGCCTGACTTTGATTGCTGGCCACCAGGCGCTGTCAAAGGCGCCCTCTATATCCAATGACACCAGGACAATTAGCTTTTTTAGCCTCAACTTGTCCTGTACGTGCTTTATTAGCGTATAGAGCGCGTCCTCAGTGCTTTTTTGGGGCATAAAGCCAAACTGGCGTGTACTAAGCCGCGGTGCTATCTGCCATTTAATTCGTGCTACTACCATCCTCTCCAGGACCTTCCCCAAGACCGGCAGGAGACCTATCGGTCTGTATGATTTGGGGCTCAGGTAATTTTCCTTGCCCGGTTTTCTGAGGACCACCACCGTGGCCTCTTTCCAGATGTCCGGGAAATGTGCCAGCTCTAGGCATTTGTTGTACAGGGCAAGGAAAGCGTCCGGGTCCTGGTAGATCGCTCGACAGCAGATGTCCGATGTAAATCCATCCGCTCCGGGGGCTTTCTTTGGATTAAAACCTTCCACGGCTGTCTTCAGCTCCAACTGGGTAAATGGTGGATCATGATATTCATCATGTTGCCACTCATTTACCCTGCCAGCTGCTTCTCTCATCAGCCTGTGGTCTGCGTTATCCTCGTCTGCTGTGTCCTTCGGATAGAATGTATCGGCCAGCAAGGCTGCTGATTCCTTTGGGTTCAGGAATGCACCATCGCTAAATAGGGTCGAGTCCTCTTGTCTCCTGGTGGTCCCTCTGATAACTCTATAAATCCCCTCCCATAGTCCCTCTCCATCTTGTTTCGTGCAGAATTCTTTCCAGCTGGCAACTTGAGCTTTCTTGGCTTGGCACTCATATTCTTCTTTTGCTTTCAGGTACTCATCGACGACTTTTGCTCTCCGGACCGGTGCGGCATTGCGGATACGGTTTTTCCGTCTAGTAACCTCCTTCTTCTTTGCGGCGAGCTCCTCGGACCACCACGGTATTGTTACCTTCGTTTTGTTTTTTAATTTAGGAATGGAATCATTGCATGATTTTTCAATTGCGTTTTTGTATATTGTTACCAATGATTCCAGTTCGTGTTTTTCCCTTATTTGTTTTATTTTATTTACGTTAATGTTATTTTCAGTTTTGTACGTCTCCAATTTAGTTTTGAAGGTTTCCCAGTTTGCCTTCCTAGTATTATATTTGCGCGTAGTTCTAATTATGTTTGCTCCCCGTTCCCTTGTAATTTTAATATTTAGCAAAATGGTGTTGTGGTCCGAGCTCGTTATACCAGTATCGATTCGCCAGCCGTCTACCAGGTCAAATAAATCGAGCGAACATGCCGTGATGTCCACATGGCTCTTGTACACTATTCCGCCCCTTACGGTATAAAAAGTTGGTACGTCTCCAGTGTTCAGTACCTGAAGCTCTAGTTCTTCCAGGGTCCCGGACATCTCTTCTCCCCTGTGATCTTCTATGGTGCTACCCCACCAGGTACTCTTTGCGTTAGAGTCTCCGCCTATAAGTAGTTTTCCCGTGCCCATTTCCAACTTTATTTTGGTCAGCTGATCCAGGTATGGCCCTATGGGTTGGTCTGGCTCGAAATAGTAAGAGACTACTACGATTTCCCAGGCTTTGGTCCGGATCCCCACCACAACGATGTTGTTAGTGGTGAGTTTTGGGTAGGGAATAACGTCTAAGTCGTCATCAAAGACGGCTATTGCTGCCTTTACCCTCCCACTTCCTTCGACCTCGCACTGGTAGATTCTCGCACCTCGGTAGCTCTTCATATTCCTGGCTCCTCCCACGTATGGTTCCTGAATCAGTGCCCATGCGATTGCTCGCTCACTGGCCTCTAAAAAGAGTTCGGTGGTCGCCAGTTCCTTCCTTTGTAGGTTGGCTTGGGCTACTGCGTATCCTCTGGCTGGGGTGCCTGCTCCGTTGCCAGTTTTGCCTTTAGCAGTATGCGACTCGGGCTCTGGCTAGAACCTCCCATCTTTTTCTGACTGGGCACTCCTCACTGAAGGCGTTGTGTTCAGTGTGATCGAGTTTCGCCCTTTCACAGTTACAACAAGACGGGGCCGTTCCAGCCATCCAACCCTCGCACTGCGTTCTTACGTGTGGGCCTCCGCAGTGGCTGCACTTCTCGACTTGCTCTTTGCAGAGCTTCCGCCCATGTCCAAATCCCAGGCATAGACTGCACTGGACCAGTGGGGTCTGGTCGTGCACCCTAATCCTCTGAAGGTCTATATGGACGGCTTGCCGATCCTGCAGTGCATTCCACAGCTTCGGGGAGACCCTGAGGACTACATGGTGTATGTGGGGGTTCCTTGCTCTCTTTTTATATAGCACCTCCACTCGGTCATCCTCCTTACTCAGCCCAGTGAATAAATCCCTGTTCTGGTTTCTTAAGGCCTTTATGATGTCTTCATCTGTGTTGTAAGTCATCACATCTTTTAGGATGACCAGTGGGTCTCTGTTCTTAATGTCTTCCACATTCAGCTTCTCCCCCACACTAGCCAATCTCTCTTTCAATTTCTTTCTTCCTTCCTCTGTGCTACAGCCTATCACCACTTTCCTGTCTTTCCCCTTGTGGATTCGATCAACTGTGATCCATCCCTCCTTCGCATTGGCCGCTTTTCTTATTTGCTCAATCACTTCCTCCCCTGTCTCCGTCTCGTTGGTGGAAGTGACCACAATGGAATGGAGAGCCGTTTGTTTAGGAGTTTGCTTGATAGGTTGACTTGCCACTGCACCAGCATAGGAGAGCTTCTCCATTTGTAGTTGGCTGGTCTGCAGTACCTCTTTCAACCTATCCAGTTTCTCACTGTTCTCCCTCAGGTTCCGGCTGTGCTCTTCTAAAGCCTTTTTGAGAGACTCTGTCTCTACCTCGCTGGGGGTTTCTTCATCCGGCTTTCCTTCCACCTGAGTCCCTTTTGTTTTTGAGACTATTTTTGCGGGGGGGGCGCGTCCCTTTTCCTGCTCCGACTCTTTTATGAGGAAGTAAAGTCTGTCCGCCTGCGCCTTGACTTCTTCTTTAATCTCCCTTTTTGTTGTCTTGGAGTTTGTCATATGCGCTTTAATTTTGCTTAGGCATATTCTGGCCTCGGCCACCCTGCTCTTTACGGCCGGCGGACTTAGACACACCATTTCGACGGATGGTCGTCGCGTTGTAACCGGTGTGGTTTTTAGGGATTCTTTTGCCGCTGCCTCGTTTTTCAAGGGTGACTCCTTTGCTCCCGGTTTACCGGCCTCCCATTCCCCCACGCTCTTTCTAACGCTCTGTGTGGAGGGTCCTGCCTCCTCGTCTTTTGCGTTTTGTGGGCTCTTGTTCGGCCGGTTTGCCGGTTTCTTTAGCGGCGTGCGTATTCCGATCATTATCACTTGTATGGATTTGGTTTGAATTAGTCAAAACGTCAGTGGGGTATTGTATAAGGTACCCCGGTATGGTAGGTAAAACAATTTAATAAAATAGTAAAACAGTAAAACAGTAAATAGTAAATATGTGTATATGTGTATAAATGTGTATAGTGTGTACAATCTATATAAAGCTGCGTCAAAGTAGTACGTAGTCAGGTAGTTTATAAGATTTCCAATCTTTGTCTATTTAACCTTTGTGTTTTGTGTTTCAGGTGTTCCGGATTTGTGTGGTGTGATGTGTGCGGCCGGGAGATCAACAGGCGCGCCCCGCGTAAGAAGGTAAGTATAACCACTGTTATGTTTCGCGGGTACAATCGGGACGATTTGCTGCAACGCAGAGTGCGGCTTGGTGACGATTTGTCACCGGTCCACTGCACCGCGTCGCGAGCACAAACCGGGACGTTACTCGACAATTTATGTCCTCTTCCT